>JABTXL010006999.1:19257443-19330066 GCA_025134845.1 Neodon shergylaensis
ATCTATCTATCTATCTATCATCTATCTATCTATCTATCTATCTATCTATCTATCTATCTATCTATCTTTTCTTTCTGCCTGTCTAGGTCTGAGTCTTTGTCTTTAATAATTAGAGCATTTGATGTCACAGACATAGAGAGGAAACTGCTAAGGTCTGGGGAAGGGTCCCTCTGCCTAAGGTTGCCATGCAGACTCTACCAGTGCCTGGTGTTGAAGGCATGCTTCCCGTACCCAGTGTTCTTGACTTGCACATATTCTTCCCCTAGCAAACCCATGTGCTGTATTTCTGCTAAATCTTGGATAGAGCTAGATGGAACCAATGAGGAAAGATCTTGTTTTTAATTAGCGTCTAAAGGAAAGCCAAGCCAGTGACATAAGTGAGGATTTGGTCAGTGATGGTGACTCATGAGTTTGGAGCCGCTGACTGCATTTGGTAGTTTTTTGGGGTAGAAGAGGGACGGTTAGCATCCAGAGACCTGTCTTAGACTTTGTTCCTCACGAGTGAATACAATTGTGCACTCACAAAGCCATTTTCATGACACTGGGTTCACGAAGTAACCACAAGGACCCAGGATAGTGGTGTAAATTGCTGGTGTAAAACCACAGAGACTTTGAGAGTGAAAAACTCTCTCAGCAGTGTGTCTTTGACTCAGCCAAGAGCAGTCTCCTCCATGTTTGTGAGATGATGCTGTCAACATTTGATAGAAGTGCGGTAGTATTAAAAAGAATATAATAATCTATGAGGGAAAACATTTTGGCATATTCCCATGTAATCTACATACAACGGACTATCTCTTGACCTGCCTCACTCAACCAACTCAGGAATTCACCTGTGTTCTCTGTTTGCTTATTCTGTTGACACCACTGACAGGGGCCACGAAGCACTGGCAGTCCCAGCTGGAGGGGACCCTCAGTGTTCCAGATGCCTCCCCTCAACAGCCAGACAGCTCCTTTTCTTCCCAGCATTCTGATCTATTGGAGCTTGTTACCATACTAATAATGTAGTCAAGTTTTGAATGACTCAGAAAAATATGGGTAGAAAGAGAGTTGTTTCTCAGGAAAAGCAAGTTGTACACATTGAACAATCTGATAGAAAAACCGTTGCTAAAAAGAATGACTGTCAAAATAATTACAGGCATGGCAGCTGGGAAAGATGAGAAGAAATTTGTACCCAGTCCTAGAAGAATGTTGTGCTCAAATTGTTTCACATGTGAGTTTAAAATGTATTTTTAGGAACTGGAGAGATGGCTCAGCAGTTTGGAGCATTTACTGCTCCTACAGAGCCATAGCTACCTATAACTCCAGTTCCAGACGAGCCTCTGTGAGAACCAGCCCCTCGCGTGGGGCACAGACCAGCACTCAGGCAAACACTCACACAGGCGGTTGGCAACTGAGCTGAGACTTGAATAATAGCAAGGGTCTATCCTGGGGTCCCATCAAGCATGGATGATCCTGGATGTAGGGATGGAGGCCCATGTGCTGGACGCAAGTGTGTGATGAGCAGTTTGGGCTGTAGGTTTTGGCTAGATGAGAAGGGAGAGTGTTGAGTTTGAAGTGAAGGAGTTCGCGATCTGGTTCAAGTTTCTAGAGGTTTACTCTGGCCGTTGTGGCTTGTGGATGCAAGGGGATGAGTCAGGTGGGGAAAGGCACTGGGAGTCAGATCAGGAATGACAGGTAGAGCCCTCAGTGGGAGTGGTTGGTTAGAGATATGGAAGGACTCAGAGCAGGATGGAACCCCAGGTCAGTGCCCCATCCCCATGGATCTTCTGCCCCTCAGACCCGCTGCAGGTTCCTTCCCCTCACTTTGTTAGATTTGCCCTCCAACTCTTCTGCTGCCAACCTCACTGAGGGCTGGCAAGTTGCTCATTTTGGGGACAGGGAGTGTAGGGTGGAGAGAAAAGGACTCTCAGCTCTGTTACTCCTGCTGGGAAAGTCAGGGCTGAGGGCTAGGCTCAGGGGCCGCTATTGAGCTTCTGAGTCAGGCAAGCGCTGATCCAGCTTGTTTGCACTCTGGTAACTGCAACCAATAACATGTTGTTGATGGATGGGGAGATCTCAGGCTTCTTGGTGATGGATGGATGAATCACAGGGGAGAGAGCTGCCATTTTCCAAGTAGAAGGTGACTGTCTGCCAATCAAATGAATTCAGGAAGAATGAAAGCACCTGTTGTCAATTTGGGGAAAAAAGTATCCCTGTTCACCATGTGGAGCTGGCATCATGCTTGGTCTAGAAATGTTAAACATAGCCGTTCCCATTTACGCAGTGGTAACACATTGTATTAAATGTGTAATATCTACATGGGTTTGTGTGCAGAAACTAATAAAGAATTCTCTTAAAAAATAATGAAAGCCCTGTTGTTGTATTCTAAACAAAGCCCTTAAGAATATATGAAGTTGCCAGATGCAGCATTTGGGTGAGCCGGCCCCACCCCATACCAGGGCAGTGCTGGAGACCTGGCCCTGGCGGCATGAGTGTGGGAGAGCTGGCCGCGATGCTGTGAGCCAGGAGCACGGGAGAGCTGGTCCCATCCCTTGCCAGCTGCCACAGGCAGGAGAGCTGACCCCACCCCTCATTGGGCAAAGCAGGAGAGCTTTTCCTGGTGGTGTGGGTGCAGGAGAGTAGGCAGGTTGACCAACTCAGCTACCACCCCAGCCCAGATCCAGGGCTTTAAGTTGGCCCACCCCAACATCTATCCCATCTAAGAACTGCTAGAGCATGTGAAGGGGCCAGTCCTGCGGAACCAAAGCTGCTGGATCTCCATGACACAGGGCAACAATGGGATATCTGATATAAGTCCCAATGAGATCCAGTATTGATAATGTAGCAGAAACCAGAGGCCTTGAGCCAGAGCAATGACTCATTGCAATGAACATTTGCAGGTGAAGCTGTTTTCGTGAAAGGGTAGACCGTGTGATGCACTGTGACACGTCACAGCTACTACAGTGGGATATTAGTCTGCTTTTGTTTTTTATTTTAATCTTTTATTTGTTTTTATTTTTTGTTTTCTTTTGTGGGGGAAGGTTTCAAGGGCAGAGGATGGATATGGAAGGACAGGGAGGTGAGTGGGATTGGGGTGAATGACGTGAAATTCACAAAAAATCAACAAGAAGTTTTTTTTAAAAAAAAAAACAATGCAAGAAGTGTTTGTAAGAACCTTACTTCTATCCTTTCATCCATTCAAGAAACATATAACAACTTCCTGGCTCTGTTCCTTGCTGTGGATCCTTGGACTGATTACTTAACCTTCTTGAGACTAATTGCTTTGGTGGGGAACAGAGATACTGATAGGACGTAGGTCTTAGGATAGTGAAGTGTGATAGAGGAATGGGCATGATGCCCTCAGCACAGCATCTCACGATGGCCAGGTCGGGGATCTCAGAGAATGGACATGGTGCACTCAGCCCAGCATCTCACAACAACCAGGTTGGGGATCTCAGAGAAGGCGAGGAATGTCTGGTTCTGGCAGAGTGGCAGCGCTTGTTCCTTGGAGCCTTTGTAGTGCCACCGTTTCTGCCATGGCTTTGTTGCTAGGTGCTCTTTGTTCTGCTGAGTGAATTTTAGGAATCAAGATTGAAAAATCTAAAACTTGAAATACCCAAGTCCAGGCTGTCTGCTCAGAACTTCAAATAGCTGACAGATTGCTAACCCGATTTCTGATACCTTCCGATTCACTTCTCGTGGCTCTATGGGATTTTTTTTAAGATGTGATTTCATAGTTTACTGAAACACTCCCCTTCTCTTTCTTGTCCGACAGTGCTATGGTGCTCTCGAAGATTCATGTCAGATCTTCTGCATCCATGTGCTAGATCACACTGGCTTCTAATTCCAGTTTGCTGCCCTTCCTTTTGGTGGCTTTTAGTATCTGGTTTGTGACACTCTTCAGCGATGGTGACTGAAGTTGTATGATCAAAATATTTCCCGTCCAATGAGAATATGAGTCTCAGACAAACTTTAATAATAACGACACCATAGGCTGGATTCATTTCTTTCACATGTTTACAGTGGAAATGGCCCTAACTGAGGAGTATGGGAATTGCTGTTGGGGGAAATGCTGCCAAATCATCCCCGAGTTAGAGACCAAACAACACAACACAGAGGCCATGGTAGGTTTGAAATGTGTGTGGCCGTCTCCTGGGGAAAGAAGGAAAGCTGAGCATGAAGAATGGCTGTGCTTATGATGACTCAGCTACAGTGTGCTTCCCTCTAGGCTGAGTGCTACCACAGCAGGAGGGGAGGCGCTTAGCCTGAACTCAACTTCTCTTTAACACCTCTTTAACAGTGCAGTTATCATAGGGAAGGTGGGAGCCAACTATGCAGAAGAGACTAACAGATGATCATGGTCACATGGGTGGTGGAAGGAGGGACTGGAAAAGGACACAGCTAGTGGCTAACATCAATAGATTGGCTTGTTTAGGTGGCTCATGAGCTTTCTTTCTCTTTTCTGACTTGTGTGTATTTGTATGTTCATGTGTGGGCAGGTACATGTTTGTATGCAGATGAGCATGCACATGTGTGCATTGTGTATGATGGCCAGGGGACAGGCTTGGCTGTCATTACTCAGATGCCATTCACTTTGTTTCTAAGAGATGTTCTCATTAGCCTGGTACTCTCCAAGTATCTGGTTGGATGGCCAGTGACTGTTGTAATCAGCTGGAAAGCCTAATTAATGGTCAACGTTCCTTCTGGGTTTCTTCTAAAATAGTCAAGTCAGAGATGAGGAAAAAAATTTTTATCTTGTAACCAACACCCATTAACTAAGTACTATGGAGATTTTACTATAGCCTTTCAACACCATAGATTATTCCCACAGCCATCTTGAAGGTGGAAATAGTATTACAAGGCCCGTGCGATGGCTCAGAGAATAAAGGAGAGCACAGTGCGTGCCCGGTAACGTGAGTTAGAATCTCTAAATGATGGAAAGGTAGAAGGAGAGAACTGTGTCTATAAAGATGTGCTCTGACCTCCACACACAGTGGTGCATGAGCACACATGCACATATACAAGCACTCACTGTGTGAACATGTGGTGCTCATTCCTACAATCCCAGCACTCAGGAGGCTAAGGTAGGCAGATCATTGTGAGTTGGAGGCCAGCCTGGACCACTTAGTTACTTGGGTTAGAGAGAGAACCCGTCTCTACGTCAAAGAAAGAGAGATCCATGTGAGAGTCAGGGATGGAAGTGGGCTTTCCCATGAAGCCTTGGGACCTGGCAGATGCACTCCTAAGCCTGCACTTTTCTCTGCTACTGGCTTGACCAGTCTGCCCTCTGTAGCAGCATCCTTGGCTTCTATGGCACTGTAGCTTTTGGCTTCAAAGCAGGCAGACGCCTAGGACCAGAGCTGCCTTTTGTGAAATCAGAAGAGAACTCACTCAGAAAGCACCTTGAGTTCTCACTCTGCTGTGTGCCCACAGCCTGGCACTCAGCTGGCAGGACGCTGGAGGACATAACCTGGATAAAATGCTTTGTCGCTGTCTGACGCCAGCGTGCCTGGGGCTGCTTAAACATCAGGATGCAATTTGTAATGATTCTCCTCTCCCTGGAGGGCTTTTTGCTTTCTTTCTTTCTTTGTTTTTTTTTTTCATTTACTCATTAATTCTGGTTGAACCAATAAAACAACATCACATATTATTCATTTTAGAATCTAAAAATCAAATTTGGAGTCAATGCTAAATGGATCAGAGGTACTCTTTCCTTCTCTGAGAGATGAGCTTTTCATTGCCGATTCTGTCAATCCGATCTGTCCGTCACAAGCAGGCTCCATTCCTCCAGCTCAACCTGACTGTGAATGGATGCCAAGTGAGAAGGTCCTGCTTTACCAGAGGTGGTATTGCCCTCCGTGCTCCCAAGGCTATGATGTCAACTGCGCCAGCCTACATGGCCAATACATGGCCCCAGTCTTTTGCTCTCAACCTGCCCTGGGCAGCCGGGGTGAAAGGGTAAAGTGAAATGGAGTTGAATGGTGAGACAAATGTGCCTGCCAATGACCAGCCAGTGCTTTGCAGCAGAGAAATCCACAACAGGCTCCGCGCAGAGCCATGTGTGAGCTGGATCCACCAGCATTTGGGTCTGTTTGGGAAAACAGGAAAATGCAAGGCCGAAGAGTTCCTACAGCCTGAAGTTTGCTCCTTTGAGCAAATCAATCATCCTTTTTAAAACCCAGACTTTAATTGGTTATTTCCTGGGAGAGAGTTCTCAATACATCCCCCATCTGGTAGGGCTAATTGTCCTTTGCATGCTGTGGTTGGATTGGTGCTGTGAGCCCAGGAAGAGGTCTAGGAGGAGCTTGCGCCTGCAAATGTCACTGCTAAGGACTACAATGGTAGTGGGGCTCCCTGACACCTGGCTCTTGCAATGATTCATAGGCTATTCTTACAGATGAGTTGTTTGGAGATCAGAGAGGACTTCCTGGGGGTAGTTGTGAAAGATGGGATGTCCTTGTGTGGCCAAGACACATGCTACACAGCCATTTTGTATTACTGGCTTGGCTTCTGGCCTCCCTGGTTATAACGGTCCATACAGTAAAATAGAAAGCAGAGATGAACCAGACATTACTGACTTTCTCTAGACATGTGCACGGCCTCAGATCTGGCTTCCCTGCCTCAGTGGACACACATTGTCCTCTTGCCACTTAAGCCTCTGCCAGAGCATGCCAGTGGAGTCTGGGCCTGAAGGGCCAGTGAGTTCAGATGTGCAGTATAATCGGACTCTCTTAACATCCAGTCCTGACTTTGCCAGGCACGATCCCCCCAGCCTAACAGTCAAAGTTGAGCTGCATCTGTTTTATTAGAGAAGTCCAGATCCAACACAGCATGGCCTGGAAAACCCAAAAGTGACAGCAGTCTCAGATGTATCTCTGGGATGGACAGGGCTATCTCTGCCATGTAAGTCAGAGATGGTCCCATTGGAGGCTTGCATTCCCTCGTAACTCTGCTCACTCCCTTGGTCATTTGGAAGCACCTATATTTACACCCCTAAACTATGCTGGGCTGCTGTACCACAGGGCAACCATCATTAGCTTACTTGCTAACATGCTATTATATGTATTTACTATACTCTTACTATATATGAGCCAGCATACCCATACTTTGCATAGATGGATACTTTGTTGAATTCACAACAGTCTTATGAGGTGAGCCATTAACTCAGTCAATTCTGTGTTGCTGTAACAGAATACCCAGGACTGGATAGCCTATCAAAATCAGAGATTTGTGTCCTCACAGTTCTAGATGCTAGGCAGACCTAGTGGGTGGGGTCAGAAGAGTGCTTCTTGCTTTTGCATCCCGTGATAGAAAGCACATGAGTGAGAGGGCCTAGGCAGAGAGACAGAGAACGGGAGAGAGCCAAGATGTTGCTTCTCAAAGGACTCCATCCCTGAAATATGAAACCAACTTCTAATGTCAAAGGCTTCATCCATTCATGATGATGGGGTTCCAGCCACCCAGTGTTCTAGTGTGACAGAACACTCGACCAAAAACAGTATAGGCAAGAAAGGATCTTTTGGGTTTATACTTCTTGTGATAGTCCATCACTGAGAACAGTCAGGGCAGGAACTCAAGCAAGGGCTTGAAGGCAAAATCCTGGAGGAATGCTGTGTGCTGGTTTGCTCTCTGACTTGCTTGTAGGCTCATGCTTCACACCCAGGGATGGTGATAGCCACAGAGGGTTGAGTTCCCCTGCATCTGTTAATAACCAAGATCACCACCTGTAGACATGCCCACAGGCCAATCTGTTTGAGCAATCTCTCAGGTGACCCTAAACTGTGTCAAATTGACAGTTAAAACTAATTAGGACACCCATCTACCTCTGTGTACCACTGAGTGTGCTCCTATAAGGCACATGTGAATGCCAGCAGCCCCGTTGTGAGGACGTGGGGAAGAGTGGTTCCTCCAGAGGCCGGAGCCAGCACCGATCGCCGTGAGTTCTATGACTCAGGACAGATTGCTTGATGTAAACTTCCTGTTCCTCAGTCTCTTACCTGTGGAATATGATAATAGTAGCATCGTCCTCGTTGCCTACTGAGAGCAGCACCTGACATGTGACTCGTGGTGAAGCAAGTGTGCACCTGTCAGTAGCATTAACATTTACAAAAAGGAGAAGTCAGAGCGCAGAGAACTAATCTTGGTTCTCTGAGGTCACAGTGTTCACGTGGCAGAGAGGGCATACAAAGCAGGCCTAACTCCCAGGCTCTATCACGCTATACCAGGTCAGAAAGATCATGCATTCTTTCTAGAGATACGCCATGGAGATCATGTTTGTATGTATTGGCATGAGAAGTGACAGGGCAGGTAGACATATTCCTTCTTGTAACAGACCTTGTTGTACATCTCGGTGAGGCTCAGCTGAGAATTAGTTTCCCATTTCCCTCCTAGCTAAGAGTCACCACCACCATCAAAGGATGGATATCAGGAATCTGAATTCCCTTCCTCCCTCTGTTCATTCTCAGTAGGCTGCTTCCACCCATATGCGTGATTGCCCGTTATATTCTCTCCCATAGTAATGCTCACTGGTCCATACTGCTATGACGGGGTATAACTGATACACTCCATGAGGTTTATAGCCGAGAGTCTGGCACATAGCAATCACTCAATAAATGGCTATGGCTACTATTAAAATCATCGGTCCATCTTCCTTCCATACTTGTGCCATGATCTCTTTGCCTAGGACCCACTACCACATAGCAACAGTGAGTTCAGAATCTTCCCTTTCATTTCTGGGACATATGAAGCCCATGCTCCACCTCCCTGAGCTTGTAGAAGGAGCTTGGTGGATGGGCTATTCAGGATGGACCTGGAGCACTTGCATACCCCTGCCGTGGGTGTGGCAGAGATCTGGGTTGGCTCTGCTCTTACCAGCAATCGGTGTGTGGATAGCTTGAAGCTCAGCTTCTGAGGTTCAAATGATGGCAGGAAACAGTTATTTTTATTTGTAACCCAAAGAGTTGAAAGGATGCATGGCTGAGTGAGTATTTTCAATAGATCTCAATACTTACTCATTGGGTATAATTTATTTGTGTTATCTTTTCCTGAAGCTACATAATATTGATGCAGCATGATTGTACTCTTATATTAATGCTGAAAAGGAAACCTCTCATTGGGGAAAAGATACAGTGACTTTTTTTTAAGGGAGTGGGTGGAGAATTGATTATTTACTGTGAACAGGAACGCAGCTCGGAGCTGCTCAGCAAGAGAAGGTGGGAGGAATGGAAAGATCTCAGGGGGAGAGGTATGAGCTGAGGACTGGGAGGTGTGAGGAAAGACAGCTTTTTTGAGCAGAGAAGCTCTGTCTGGTACAGTATCCAGTGGTCATGTGTGGCCAGCGAACTGTGTGACGTGCCTGCCCACGTCAAAGACTTCAGATGAAAATGGTAACATCAGAGTTCTCATTTGTTGTCTTTGTGTTGTTACACCAACCTCTGATTCAACCAACGACAGATCAAAAACAGCCAGAGAGGGCAAGAGATACGGTTCAGCGGCTAATGCTGGTCTGTCTGGCTTGCTAAGTCTGAGTACACGGCAGAGGAATACCTTGCCCCAGTCTAGTTCAAGGTGAGATCCTACAGCATAATTTGGGGCCATCCTTGAAGTCAACCACCACATTGTTTGTTGTTCAGGGACTTTCAGGAACCCACACCCTTGTCCAGCCATGCACCAATGGTTGGAGTGAGGGATCAGGAGGGCTAGGCAACCAGCTGTCGCTACACAACCCAAGAGACCTTAGGCAATTGCTGAGCCAATGACCCACATAAGTTCCACTCCATACAGAAGGGCTCTGGCAGGCCTGTAGAAAAGGAGGAATTTCATGCTGTGGAGCAGAACTCCTCTGCATGACTTTTAAATACAAACAGAGGCCCCTGCATGTGCCTTAGATTCATCTCCCCGCCTACCCATCCTGGGATGCAGTCAATGCTCTACAGCTTTCTTCCAGGCCACAGTGCACATTATCTCATGGGATAGGGAGGTGGAGGACAGGCACATTCCAAAGGTGGATGACAAGGGAAGAGGGAGACTCTTGGTGGGAACAGGCTTATGGATTAAGCACCGAACCCTATCGTTTTTGTCTATACAGGTGTCTTTATTTCTACTTTCATTCCCAGTGCAGAGAATCCCATAAAGATATGGTTCCAGCCCCTCGGTGGGGTCGTGCACTTTGCCTGTACTTTCTCACTCAGTCTTCAGATTGCCTAGTATTCATATATTATTATCTGTAGCATGTGAGTAAAGAAATGGAGCCTCAAGGACTTTATGGCTTAAGGGTAGAGCCATAAAGACAAGTGTGACATTAGAGTCCAAATTATTAACCACTATGACCTCATATTTCCGTGACTTAGCAAAAGAAGTCAGAGATGGCAGAATGAATTTCCAGGAAGTGTGGGAGGTGGTGAGGGGTGGGAAGAAATGGGTGAGGAAAGGGAGGAAAGCCACTTATCCATCCACTCCCTCATCTACTCATTATGTTTTGATACCAAACCTTTTATCATCACTTAGATACTGAAATAGATGAGATCAACCCTGCCCAGTAGAATCTCACAGAGAACTAGACAGTTAGGGGTCCTGTCTACGATGTGCATGAGGCTTGATGGGTTCAGAGTAAAAACCCATGGGCTTTTCCATAAAGGACAATGACAACTTCAGCTTCACATGAGTAGGAGGCATTGAACTTGGGCTTGAAGGAGCATCTGCCATTCAAGTTAGAGTCTACCACGTAAACAAAGGACCAGAGACTGGGAGCATGTTGGTTTACTGCAGGTAAAGACATAGGGCATGGCATAGGGAAGGTTTGTGGTCAACAGACCTTCAGTAGATCATGTGATGGGACATGGAACCAGAGGTTCTGCACTCCCTTGATGATCCTGCCTCTACCTATGTATCTTTTCATATGTACATCAGTCACTATTAGTATCTCAGAGGCTTGGCCAGGCTGGGGAAGGTACCCTAAGCTTGAGGGAAGTCTCCAGGGACCAGCCCTTTCTGTGCAGTCTTGCGTTGGGTATATGGACAGGTCTCCAAGCAGATTTTGTCACCATGAAACCAAAACCAGCACTGGAAGGCTGAGAAACGTAGGACTCCTGTTGGCTGTCAGCCTTTCTCCATGGAGGGCATGGAGATTTATTGAGTGTTGAATGTCAGTATCGATGTAATAAAGATGGCACACTGTAAGTAATAAGCGCTTTCCAGGTGAGGAACCATTTTCAATACATTGTCAGCCTGTCTGGTAGTATGAATTATTAAAAAACTAGAAAGAAGACGAAGAAATACCTTTGGGAGTTATTTAACTCTTAGATCTGCTCCCAACACTGCCCTTTCTTGACAGAAGCCAAGGCATCCTGAGACACACAAGGTCTTTGAAGTTTAATGTCCCTCATCACATACATACATACACACACACACGCACACGCGCACACACACGCACACACACACACAGAACATCATTCCCAGTGTTATCTTTCCTGTAGTGGGATTTTCTTGATGGGTTAGATTTTGGTCCTCAGATAGGTGTATAACAAGCAGAGGAGTGTCTGGAAATTGTGTGTGCATATGTGTGTGTTTACAGGAGATTAAATCCACCACCTTGTGCATGCTAGGCAAGCACTCTACTACTGAGATATTTAACCAGCCTTGGAAATGAATACCGGAGAGAAAGAAGACAGCAAGGTCTGGAGATGCAAGGCACCTGAGACAGTGCCAGGCATCTCACAAGGGTTAGTGTGGTGTCGGTGGGCCCACTTGACTCTCAAAGGTCTACGCAAAATCTCAGATGATTTCAGAGGTTTCCCTGGGAGTTATGATCATTTCTAGGGACTCAAGGCCACCTCTGACCACCAGGTTCCTATATTCCTGAGCTTCTGCCCTGGGTCATGATGCTTTGTTACATGGGCTCTATTTCCAGGACCCTCTGCTCTGGTACTATTTTTTCCTCCTGACTTCTAGGCACGATCTCAGTTTATTTTCTCCAGTTTTGCCATCGTGGTGAGATGCCTACCTTACTTGAGTCCTGACCTTCTGATGTCTCCTGTTCTTGTAAGTTCTGTACTCTGTGAAAGAGCTAACTAGAGCTTCTGTGCTCGTTGGAAAGCAGCCCAGAGTCCCTTGGGTGTTTTCCTAACATTTCACCTGGCTATTTTTGAAAAGAAACAGATTGCTCAGAACCAGCCTTGGGTTTCCAGGTCAGCAGAGGGCCCATTGCACATCCAGCGCTCTGCCCTGGACACAGATGGCCTCAGATGGGCATCCTGGGTCTATTTATGCAGCAGCTCTACCACTGGACACTATAAAGAGTTTTAACAACTGTTTGGAGAGTCTGGCTCTTTATCTGTTGATACAGCTCATAGCAGTGATGCAACTGAATTTTGGAAAGCATTGGCTGTGGATATGGCAAACCTGTACACAGTAGGTGCAGTTTTCTGGCAGTGGAAGTCATGCACCAGACCCAACCTGCCCAATCATGGTCACTTTGCTCCAACATGTGGCTTGTATCTGCCCTCACAGGGTTCACAGCTTCTCTTCTAGAGCCTTGCCAGTCAGCCTTCCAAAAGCACATAACAAGGAGTCTAAATACCAATTCACCCTCCAATACTAGGTTCACTGTTCATCAAAAAAGAATCCCCCCCGCCGCCTGCCTTCCTGCAGCTCCTTAGGGTCACTGAGGGTGGCTCTCTCGCCATCTGCCTTTCAGGGTCTTGTCTCAATGGAAGAAGCAGTATGCATTTCACAATCATCTTGGGTTGACATATTGACCTGTCCCCAGCTTCCTCCAGGCCTTAGCTCCCAGAGCTTTTTGACAGGCCAGAGCAGGGGTGGGAACACCTCTCAGAGCCTCTGACAGCTTGCTCCTCTGGAATTATGGGCTGTTTTACCACCAGAGGATCATCTGGCCAGCGTTCTTCCCTCCAGCAAAGTGTTTTATGTTGACACTAGCAGATGGTTACATAAAGGTGACCGGCTCCTCTGTTCCGATGTGATGAGGCGATGGAAAGTTAGCAGAGCTTTGGTTGGATGCACGCTATTCTGACACTGAGTGGACCACAAGATGACAATGGATAGCCCAGAGGGGTTGTGGGGAGACTTCCTTGCAGGGAATGGTACTGGGAGAAGGGCAGCCCAGGATAAGGGGGCAGGGGTGGGGAGAGTGCACAACTAGAGGAACACTCCCTCACAGGCACATCAGTGGTTGCAGAGCCACCTAGTCTGAAGATTTCGCAATTGTAGCCCATAAGCTTTTCATGGATAATGGAAGAGATCTATGAAGAAACAGGGCATGTCTGCCTGAGGCTGTGTGCCTCCTGTTCCTTGCACCCCAACCTTCTGGACACTTTTAACTGCAGGCTATTCCTGCACACACACCTACAATCCCAGCATTTGGGGTGTGGAGGTAGGAGGATCAAGAATTTGGGGACAGTTTCAGGTACATAGATAATGCGGGACTAGCCTGGGTTCTATGAGTTTTTTTTCCTCAAATGAACAAACAAACATCAAAACACAATACAAGAATCAGTGTTTCTGACATGCTGCTAGAGAGAGCCAAGGCTTCTGGTCTGTGGACCACACTTCAGATTTTGAGGATAAGTCAGTAATGGGTAAGAAGACATCAAATCCTAAGTGTTTGCCTTGACTTTCTGTCTCTGTCTCCCATTCAAATGCAAGGTTAATCTTGCTTTAGCTGATCTCCAATACCACTTGGGACTGGTGGTTTTGGTCACTGTGCAGGACTATCATCCTAGTGTAATTGGAATGCTCTTTAACTACATTGGTGTTCAGCAATCATTCTGCCAAATTCCCACTCAGACAGCTTATATATTCTTTGGGAATCCAAGCTGTTGTCACCGTCCTAATGGTTTCAGTGAGGCCAAGATGCCATCCCTCACCTTCCAAGCCCTTAGGCATGCCCCTTAATTGAATAACAGCCCAACTTGACCCTTTGACTCTTGATTTCTCCTTCCAAACCTGTTGGCTTCAGTGTGCCAAGATGAAGCATTCTTATAGCCTAGCCCTTGTGAATATGGAAAGCATAGTCTCAGGTATAATCGATTGCCCAGTACACCTATGCCTGTGCATGGGGCATGCATGGATGACCGAGCACACCCATCTATAGGTAGTAAGTGGATCAAAATCCAGGGCGTGTCCTGTTTCCCTTTATCAAATTACACTCTTTGTAGCCAAAGTATGAAGTCAGTTTTGTCTAGTGTTGAGCACTTGCCATAGGCCTGGGTCCTGGGGAACAATGTCCTTTTCTTAGGAAGCTAATGTAGATGGAAGTTTCTGTCCATCCCAGTCCCACAGCCATTCAGTCTCAAAGAAACACACAGAAGTTTATATTAATTATAAACTGTTTGGCCTATTAGCTTATGCTTATTATTAACTAGCCCTTACAACTTAAACCATAATTCTTGACCATAATTAGCCATGTGGCTTGGTACCTTTTCTCAATAAGGCATTCTAATCTTGTTTTCTCTGCAGTTGGATGGCAATGGCTGGTGACTGCGTCTCTGGCTTTCCTCTTCCCAGAACTCTGTTAGTCTGGTTGCCCCACCTATACTTCCTGCCTGGTATTTTATTAAACCAATATGAGTGACAAATTTTTACAATGCACAAGAGCATTATCCCACAGCAGGCTACCACATAATAGAGACAAAAGATGGGAATATGGAATACTATAATTCACTGTGGCTAGGAAGAGCACAGTGGGCTGGAGACATGGATGGGGTGACTAAGTTTGAGTAGAGCAGATAATTCAAAGAGATATGTTTAAGTTATATGGAGAGGAATCACCAGACTCAACAATGCTGTTGGGATCTAACACTGAACCCAGGGAAGCAAGATGATGAGACAGGGCAAGGGGGATGGCAGTATCTCCCAACAGTAATCAGTATCCCTGCCCACTACTTCAGTACACCCTGGTTTGCTGTGGGATAATGATTTGTTACTCATATTGACTTAATAAAATGCTGATGAGCCAGTAGCCAGGCAGGAAGTATAGGCAGGGAAACCAGACTAGGAGAATTCTGGGACGAGAACAGGCAGAGATGCAGCCACCAACAAGATGCAGAGGAAGCAAGAATGCCTTACTGAGAAAAGGTACCAAGCCATGTACCTAAACATAGATAAGAATTATGGGTTAATTTAAGTTGTAAGAGCTAATTAATAATAAGCCTGGGCCAAGCAGTTTATAACTAATATAAGCCTCTGTGTGTTTCTTTGGGACTGAATAACTGTGGAACCAGGAGGAACAGGAACTTCTCTGTCTATACTGGTTCAACATGTAGCCACCAGCATCTCATTTTTTTGTTTAGATGTCTCTTCCCACTAGTACTCCCTCTCCTCAGGAAGACCAGAATACTGGGGAATCAACACCCATTCCCCATAGCATCCAGTGGCCAATGATGGACAGGAAATGGTACATAAACACCCTAGCTTTCTAACCCTTCAGGGAAGAGAGCCCAGAGTCATGTGCCCAACATC
This sequence comes from Neodon shergylaensis, assembly GCA_025134845.1. Lineage (NCBI taxonomy): Eukaryota > Metazoa > Chordata > Mammalia > Rodentia > Cricetidae > Neodon > Neodon shergylaensis. The sequence continues at coordinate 19,272,900 of JABTXL010006999.1, forward strand.
TAGTTTCCCTGGTAGGGGTTAGCTGGTTATTCATGTTTCTGGCTAACCAAACCATGCCTTCCAATATGCCTTCTCTTCCTTGTCTTGCTTTCTTCTGTTGTCTGGTTGTCTTCATTTTTTTCCTGCACTTAAATGCTGGTTCCATAGTGAGTCTCAGTGTGCACCATGCAATAGGAAGCCTGGACTTGTGCTAAGAGATTCCATTTCAAACTAGAGGTCATTGTCCTAGTTCACTCTTTATTGCCATGATAAAGGCCCTAACCAAAGCAACTCAGGGAGGACAGGGTTTATTTCTGCTTACATTTTGCATTCCATCACTAAGGGAAGCCAGGACAGAAACCTGAAGGCAGTAACTGAATCAGAGGCCGTGGAGGAGCACAGTTTAGTGGCTTGCTTCCCATAGCTTGCTCAGCCTGCCTTCTTCTACAGTACAGGATCACCTGCCCTGGGGTGGCACTGCCCACAGTGACCTGGGCCTTCCCACATCAATCATTTTAAGAAAATGTCCCCACAAGCATGCCAAATGTTCACTCCAATAGAAGTGTTTCTCAGTTGAGGTTTCTCCTCTCAGATGACACTGGCTTGTATCAAGCTGGCAAAATATAAGCAGGACAGTCATTGACAAAGGGAAAAGTAGAAGGCCATGGTGGGGAGGTGACAAGGAAGAGTGTCCTCTCTTGGCTCTGACTATTCGAGAACTAAATTTTTATCTCCCCCATCTCCTTTCGCCAGCCTCATGGTAAGATGCTGAGGGAGACCCCTCTTTCCTCTTTATTTCTTCCCTTGGTTAGAACAAGGACAATTGATATGTTCACAATGCGTTCTAAGGCCAGTCCACCCCAAACACAATGAATCTTGTCTGATCTTGGAAATTAAGGAGGATCAGACCTTGTCAGTCCTTGGATGGGAGACCTAGCTTCAGTGCAATTAAAGGTAAGAAACGTTAACAGAAACATGAGTTCTGTTCATGTTAATGTGTCCCATTTGGTGAGGCTTCAAGAAGGTCAATTTGCATAAAAGAGTATTGGTCCAGTGGCTTTCAGCCTCAGGGATCCATGGCTTCTGAGACAGAATCCCAAGGCCATAGATAAATCAAGGCCCTAGCTTTTCATGGGGCAGAGGCCAGATCAGAGAACTAGGAGTCAGTGAGTTTTATGTCACTTCTCAGATTATCAAATTGAATCATTTCTACACTTACTTTGAATTTCATCAGAGTAATCCTCGCCATAGTTCAAACTCCAGAGGAACCTACAAAGACACAACATGCTTTTCTGTTAGATCACAGCCTCCTCCTCACCCCAGCCCACACCAGCTCATATCTGAATCACTGTTCTAGGGACATGCTGGCATCCCTGCTTCCTGGCGCACCAGCATTAGACATGGTATCTCAGTTTCCTGTTGTGGGAGATAAGGCTGAGCCTCTCTGTACTCAACCTCCCATGCCTGCATCCCTCCTCTACCCTAGTCTTCATACTCCAGGTTAAACTAGTATAGACTAGTATCTGTTTACAGTGAAGGCAACCTCTGCGATAGCAAGTTTCTTCCTGGCTGGAGCAGTTTCCAGTTAGAAAAATAGAAATCATTCTTTAAGTCAGTTGCAAGTGAATTTAAATAGGTTGAGCAGTAATGGAAGAACTGAAAAGCCACCCCTGGGGAAGTTGAGGCAACTAGAAGTTAGCAACTGTAAGAAGCAGCTACTATGCCTAAGGCTGGACAACCAATGGGAAGCAGCGCTCCCAGACTCCATAAGGCCATCCATCAGAAGGCCTTTCTAGGAGTGTAGGCTAGAGGGAGATTGTATCTCTATAAGTGATACCATAAAAGACTGTGTGTAAGTGAGGGGTAGAGGGACCTTGGCTGTCCTCTCCCCCTGTTCATTTTCTCCTGCGGTACCTCGCAGTGGTTAAATTCAGGTGGAAGCCACCTTTGAACACTGAGGTCGGGGGCCAGCACTCAGCATCCTCTCACACAGGTCAGAGCAGAGAGGGGGTGAATACGAGGACCCATAGGCAAACCTTTAGCCACACTCGTGTTTGCTCTTTCTATATAAAAAGATTAAGTCAGCATTTAGCCTTCATGGTTTTCCTATGTGTTCCATCAAATCTGCTTTGTAAGTTTGATATTACTTTCCAAATGTTAGGATCTATCGTATAATCCATCTGCTTCCATGTGCTCTCCGGAGCCCTTGATCCTTCTGCTCTGCAGGGCTGATCGTTCGCGGATTGCCCTGGTTCTGCCATTCAAGACTTAATATGCCTTCATCTTGGGAAGCCCTTATCCTGGCTCCTGGGCTCAATCTCTGACTTTAATCCCCTGTTTTCCCTTTTCGGTTTACTTCCTTCTTTTGCAAGAACGCATCTTCCAGAAGTGTCCCAGGAAAGAGGCCGTGGGAAATACATAGTTTTTGCCTTCGTCTGTCTCAGAATATCTTTACTCCCCCTTTGCAGTTGATTGGCAGGTGAACTGCCTGTAGAACTCCGGGTTGAAAATGAATTTTCCTTGGGATTTGGAAGGTGCTGATTCACTGGCTTCAAGCTCCCAGCACTGCTTTTATGATCTAGTTTCCTTGTTCCTTTATTTGTGACCTATTTTCCTTCCCTCTTCAAGAGCTTTTAGGATCTTCTTTATATCCTCAAATTATCTAGGCAAATCTAGATAAATGGCCCCAAATATACATTTGTTTTGCCCAGAGCACAAAGCCTCTCCTTTGACCATCAGGAAGGAGATATCAAGACCCTAAGGCTTGGAAGCATTTGCTCTTAGGCAGTTTGCAAGGTTCTGAGGGATCTGTTCTTAACTATGGTTTTCTAATGAAATTAGTCTTGGAGGATGGAGTGAAGCTTCTCACTCTGCTGCTGTCTCAGGTCCTTTGAATCAGCAAGACTCCTGGGGGGCCCTACCACTGTCTATTAGCTGTGCTCCGTGGGAGGGAGTCTCCTCTGCAATGGAGTGGGGGTTCTGAGAAGATCTTGCCTTTCCTTTTCATTAGTGACAAGCCACAGGATGGATGCATAGCCTCCATCTGACATGGGGAGATGGCTCAGTGGGTGACGTGCTTGCCATATAAGCAATTTGAACTCCAGAGCGCATGTAAAAATCTGGGCAAGGTAACACATGCGTGTAATTCCAGTGCTGGGGAGGCAGAGGCAAGAGGCTCACTAGAGCTTGGTGACTAGCCAGCCTAGCTTGCTTCATGACTTCCAAGGCAGTGAGAGATCCTGTCTTGAAAAGCAAGGTGGATTACTTCTGAGGAATGACACTGGGGAGTGATGTCTGGCATCTGTATACACATGTACACATGTGCACCCCCCACTGAGTACCCACATATATGTGAACATGTATACATGGCGGGGTGGCGTGTGGGAAGAAAAAGAAAAGGAAAATAAAAAGGTGAAAAGGACCTTTTTTTCTACTCCTGTGAGTTCTCTGGAGATGCTCTACAGAGCCAGTGGATGTAGCTTCCAGGACAGGGGCTGAGTCTTCACTTTAGCTGGCTCTTCCCAGCTCTGCCATGGTTTCTGCCCCTGTAGCAGCAACTCACGGGGACTCATAAAGCATCTCTGTCCTGGTAGGCTACCACCTGGGGCACGTTCACTCTTAGAGCCTTCCCTCAGGAGCCTTGGCTTATTTTGCTGAGGCAGTGGAGCTTAGTGGCTCAATCCTCTTGGGTGTGTATCAGGCACAGACTCATGTGTCCCCCAACTTCAGAGCACACAGATTTTCTAGAAGGTTCTATCGTCACTTGTCTCACTAAGCCCAAATCCTGTCCTGAATCTGGACTGACTCAACATTTTATTCCCTCAGTCAGGTGAAATGCAGATCAGTTTCCCATCATGCCCTTGTTGTCTGAGAGCTCACACGGGCATTTCACACCCATTGCCCTGGAGAAGATCCCAAGCCTAGTATTCTCCCTGGCTCAGCATCTTCAGGAGTCTGCCTCCCCATTTCTGTCACCTCCTCCCCAATCTGCCATGCAATAGTTATCTCAAGTGTCTCAGTGCCTCTGAGCCACAACCTCTGCCAAGAGAAAATGGGAACTGAACCCCAGTCCTTTGCTAAGGAGTTTCCCGAGAAAGGGATGTTCTAATTAGCGGGCTGATGGTGCAACCTTGTCTCTGGGCTGTCGATAACAGAGCCAGCATGCCAGGCAATGCTTTATGAGCCAATAAAGGAGGCACCTCCAGATTGGAGGAAACACATTTATTTGCTTATTTATTGCCTTTAATTTTATAGGCTCTGAAAGAGATTTCTCCCTTCTGAATGTGTCCAATTAGCCCCATGTACCCGAGGGGGTTCGTGCTTCCTGATTCTTATTATCCCATAGAACAGAACTTAGGGTCTCTTCTCCCCCACCCCACTCTCTCTCTCTCGTGTTCTCATGTCTGTCTGTGTCAGTGTGTCTTTATATGTGAGCAAACCATTCTGAGCTCTAATAAGTCCTCTGTTACCAGGCCAAGAGTCAGAACCTCAGCTGTCCATGAGTGTAAGGAGTCACTTTTCTGTGCTTTTGTTAACCCTGGGATGCCCTTTCCCCCATCCCCCTGCTGCTCGGAGCGAGGGTGAATGCTGAGCTAGAGTTATCAGATGGTTTGGAGCAGGACTTAGGTGAAGTGGTTTCTTGATTCCATAAACCTAGCTGGCAACATCTTGAACTGATGTGTAAAGAGCTCACCGACTCCCAGGTCAAGAAGGGAAGGCTAATGGGAGAACTCCATGCTCATGCTCACTGTGCCCAGATTGCTGTCTGCAGGTGGGCGTTTTCTCATTGCCTTACAGGAAGGGAGGGCTTGAGTTTAGAGAGTGATCCAAATCATGTCAACCATGGCTCCCCAGATCTCCTCTTGATCCTCTGTAGAGAGTGTTGTTTGGAGTGATTTGGAGTCCCATGACGTGACTGGAGATTGTTTGGTGTGCTATTCTAGATGGTCCCTGTAGAAGGGCCACTGGGACTGGCAGAATTCAGCGGTGTTTTCCATTTTTGTTTTGTGTAGTGCTGGGTTGAGCCAAGGTTCTTGCATATGTTAGAAAAGCATTCTGACACTGAGCCACATCCCTACCTCAATTTCTCATTGTCTCCCTTCCTCCGTCATTTCTTCTTTCCCTTCCTTTCTCCCTTCCTCCCTCTCTTCCTTTGACACAAGGTCTTATGTATCCCAGGCTGAGATACCTGAGAGTGACCTCAAAGTTCTGATCTTTCCCACCCCCAAGTACTGGGATCACAGGCATGTAGGGGATTCAACCCGGGGCTTTATGCAAGTTAGCCAAGAACTCTACCAGCTGAATTACATCCCTGGTATCCATTGTCTTCTTTTGAGACAGAATCTCATAGGGTAGCTGGGCGATGGTGGCGCACGCCTTTAATCCCAGCACTCGGGAGGCAGAGGCAGGCGGATCTCTGTGAGTTCGAGACCAGCCTGGTCCACAGAGCTAGTTCCAGGACAGGCTCCAAAGCCACAGAGAAACCCTGACTTGAAAAAACAAAAATAAAAAAAAAAGAATCTCATAGGGTAGATTAACCTCAATTACTGATCTGTTGTTAAATTATTCATCTTTTTGTTTCTACCACACCCAGTGATATTCCCATTTTTTCTAATGCTAACCTGTTCGAAGCCGTACACCTTTAGCAAATTCATATACAAATGCCAGGCAGGTGCAGCTCTCCCCGAGGCTTTTCTGAGACTGGCTAACAATACCATGAAGTGAGTACCAGCGACAGGATCTGCAGCCTCGGGTCAAGTTTCAAAGATTTTGTTTCAAGCATGCTTTTGGATTTTCCCACTCATTATGACTAAAAGGAACAGAACTCAATTTGGGGGTCCCAGGAGCCACGAGCCTCTACTCTGAGCATGTCAGGAGATGTGCTCTCAGTGCCTTGCCCTGCTGTTTTAATGAGATTAATGATTGCTTTTCCACTGAGCACCCACCTGTGATGTTCCTAAAAAAAAATAAAATGAATGGCTCACATGGAGATTGAGTAGGAGCTTGCTGGGGAAAGTGCATGTTAACAGGCTCTAGAAATATGATAATTATCAGCTACTTAAGATGCAGCAACTGCAGTATGATAACAAGATGTATTATGCAGGTAGAAGGCACGAGAGAAGTGACACTAAGTAGAATTAGGAGAAAAAGGAGTAAAACAGAGATCTCATATGCGTCTTCTTTTTGTGGAAATAAAAATGGAAATGGGGGAAATTTGAATGCACATGTAGAAAGTGTTCAGCCTTTTTTCGCTGCAGGTTTGCAACTGAAGTGACTGTCTTTCCTGGGAGGCGTTCCTTGTATGCTCGACAGGAAGTCTGGGTGTGGTTAGGGTCACCAGATAGGAGCACTTTTGGCTTAGATTATGCCTAGAAGCTGGTGCTGGGGGAAGGCAGTCAGTTTGTAGGGCAGCTCTAGAGAAGACTTACACCTGATCCACAACCATAGGCAGAGAGAGAGAGAAAGAGAGAGACAGAGAAAGAGAGAGACAGAGACAGAGACAGAGAGAGAGAGAGAGAGAGAGAGAGAGAGAGAGAGAGAGAGAGAGAGAGAGAACCGGAATGGCATGAACCCAACCCCATTGGCAACACCTCCTCCACCAAGGCCACACCCACTAATCTCTGTTTAACAATTCTCTCAGCTGGGTACCATAAATTCAAATACATGAGCCCATGGGGGGCATTCTTATTCAAATTACCACATCTATCATCTATCTGTTGGTCTATCTATTTCTTGTTTATCACTATTCTGTCTGTCATACATATTATATCATCTTCTGTCCATTCTTCCAAACACCCACTTGCCTGCCAAATTATTTGGATTCCCTTGTTGCTTCCAAAGCTTTGCTTCCCCGCCCACCCTCCATGGGATCCTCTGCCATTTTAAAGCCCTGTGGACGCAGCAAAGAATAAATCCTCGGACTTTGTGTTTGTTGATCTTCAATGTTTGTTGAATGAGTAAATTCACCTTTACCTAACTTTAAAGTCTGGTGTTCCTGCTCCCAAAGTATATTGTAAATCCAGCTGTCTCTTTCCATCTCCAATCTTTCTAGCTTCATCTAAGCCGCTTCTTCTCCCCATGGCTCAGTCTCTCCTAGGAGGCCTCCCTCGGTCCACTGTCCACACAAATGAAATTTTCAGGCAGTCAGCTCCTAACACTCTTTTACTTAAAATTCTTCCAGCTTTCCCTGTTACTTTTATCACAAGGTCCCTGCTCTTCACCAAAGCTCACAAGGCTCCAGCCATCTCTCTTCAGCCTCTTGCCTCATTCTTACTAACCCTACTGGGACCATTGTCCATCTTTGGCCATTGAACTCATTCTGACAACAAAGATTTCCAATGCTGCCATCTCTGTTGCCCATGGTTGGTCCTTCATCTTTTAGATGCCAGCTCAAGTGTGACCTAAGCTTGCCACCATGTTTAGATAGTACCTTCTCTCCTAAAGTCTCTCTCCACTGTGTCACAGACTATAATGCCCAAGACTTCTGTTTTATTTACCAAATGTCTGTGTCTGTCAATAGAAGATGTACTCCACGAGGCAAAGACTCAGCTGCTGCCTCCAGCGGATGCTGAGTACCCAGCCCAGACGCCTTGTATGTGATAGATGGTCAGTAGTAGTAGAATATTGACCTTGCTTCTCTCGCTCTTGACCTGTAGACACATTTTCATTTTGCAAAAAAGATATCCCTGCCACTGTTGTCCTGTGACATCCTTTGCAGAGAGAATACTCATGATGCTGCAAACAAGGCTTACATACTTCATCCAGCGCTTCTGTACACAGGGCCCATCTTCACGCCTGCCATGAGTTCTCTGAATCCTCAGGCTTTCTAAATGCTAAATATATAGCAGTCATCAGATCTCCTATCTCTGGTGAATAACTCAGGCACATTCCTTTATGCCGAAATGCAGATCCTCCATTGTAAGACAACTTCCTTTTCAAGCATTTGGATAAGACTAGGTTTGTATGTATAAAAATAACTTATATGCCAGAGTGCAGTCTGGACCCAGAGTGCTTTTATTTGATTGCGCAATAAGAGTATTTTCATCCATCCAAAGCTCTTGCCTCTGAGTATTGTGCACTGTGATAGTCAAATAAGTGACAGTAGCCCTGTTGAGTTCTGTTTAATTTTATTCAACATAATAATGTTTTGTTTTGTTCTGTTGCTTTTCGGGGCCCCTGGATACTGGTTTGAATGTGTCTTGCATGGGATGAGATGGGTTTGTGGGTTGTAGGAGAGACAGAGGACAGAATAGGGTAGAGCACACGCATGGATGGTACCTCTGCTCTTAGCCCCCTACATATTACATCTCCGTGTGTCTGTTATATTAGTGTGCACACACATGTGCATGACAGTGCACATACACATATATGTACATGAATGAACAAGGTTGGCATTGGGTGAATTTATTGATCATTCTCCACCTTTTTTTTTGAGACAAGATCTTTCACCACTGACCCTGAAACTCATGCTGTCCCTGCCCTCTTAGTGCTGAGATTTCAAGGGTGTACCACCACATCTGGCTTTTTGCGTGGGTTCTGGGGACTAAACTCAGGTCCTTTTGCATTCATGGCGGACATTTGACTGACTGAGCCAGCCATCTCCCCAGCACTTGCTGTCCAAGCCATTGTATGACACAGCCCTACGTGTGTTTCCTCATGCAGAAACAGAGGTGGTCATACTTACCTCGTGGATTACTCTGAAGATGAAATGATGTCATAAACATACTTCACATGTTGTGCGACAGATTACCAGTAACTTAATAAACAGATCGTGGTATACGTTTCAATCATTTCAAGTGAACCCAGCTCATGTGGTCTGTATCTTTCTCCTCTCTGGGTGATCAGGGCTCAGCGTTTGCCCTATCATATACTAGTAGTGTTTTTCTCCATCACCAGCTACACCATCTAGAAATAACTTCAACCAGTTCAGTGCCTTCATTGCCACACATCTCTCTGACTATCCCCTTCCTAAATTGACTTTAGTTTGATTTACTGGGGAACATATAAGAAAATACTCCAAGCCAACGAGAGAGTGTGAAGAAAGACTACCCTTGATGCCCTCTCTGCTGCCCATGTGACTGCCTTCCCCTTTCAGCTCCAGACCTGCCCTGAGCTGGGGAGTCTGACAGCCATGCATTGGCACTAGCCCCTGGCCATTCCTCCCTCTGCCCCAGCTGGGTACTGCAGCAGAATGGGAAGCATGGCCAGCCTCCAGATGGTTGTGCCCTGGTCTCCTGTCAGAACTGGTTTGTCATCAGTTGCTCTTTGTATGAGATAGAGTACCCATTCTTCCCTGGCTGTGCACTCCCAAACAGTTTGTTTATCTCACAAGCAACCCAGAATAAAGTACAAATTGCTTCCTTGAGAGACTTTCTATCGAGACCACTCTCCTGAGGGCTCAGCCACATCCTTCACTCAAGGCTCATTTTCTTGCTAGGCCCTCCATGACCCTGGATGACTGTGCTGATGATGGAGAGAGATGGGCTACGAAGCTGTTCTTCCTACAGCCATATGGTTAGGGCTGGAGCAGGGCAGGAGCTAAAGGGAAAACAGTCCTACTGCTTGGGAGGCCATGAGTGACATACTCCAGGGATAAAATCCTATTTGCCTAATGTTCCTACTGAGAATCCCTACGTGAGATATTTAACCTCTAAGCCTCAGTTCCCTTGCTTAGAATGTGTTAGATATAAATGTCTCCCCAAAAAGTTAATGTGTAGAACATGAGACCCAGAGCAGTGGTATTGAGAAGACGGCTGTGGAGATGACTGGACTACGAAGGCTCTGGCTTCATGGGTGGGTGATTTGTTCGTTCATTTGCAGACTGTGGAGGGGATGGGTCTGTTATCCCAAGAGTGAGTCTATTATAAAAAATACTTAAGTTATCTTCCATGACGCCCTTTCCCACGCGATGATTCCCGATTCTGTAGGAAGTCCTTCCCTGCAGGGTGCCCTCTCAAGGGCCAGCCTTATGCTCTTTACAAATCACCCGGTCGGTGGTGGTCAGTTGTGGCAACAGTACTAGAAGGACAGTATGGTTCTACAAGCCTTCTCTCTTTACCACAGCCTTTATAAACACTGTCTTGGTTAACATCCATGCATCGAGTCAACAAGGTGTATGGAGTCTTTTCTAGATGATGTGATTTGTTGACCCCAAGATGACCGAGACATATGTTACCCCCAGAACTCCCACCCTCCCTGTGGAGCCTGCATGGTTCTCAGGAATCCAACAGAAAACAAGCTAGAGGTTAGTCACTGATGTGTCCTAGAGAAGTGGACAGGGGCTTGGCAGACAAAGGAAAGCTCTGTGGGAGGGGACCCTCCAGGGAATCCTGCTCTATCCTGTTCTTAGACCTCTGTGTTGATACTGAGAAAGACCTCCTCAAGGCAACAAAATTGAGGACAGCAGGTGAGACATCCTTCCTGGCTCTTCTTTGGGGATTTGCAGCTGAGCTTTGAATGACCTTACACCCCATTGGTCTATAGAGCGGGATTCTGATGTGCTCTGGGGAAGGGACCTTATTATAAGATCAACCCTCAGGGTACTTGTGCTATCCTACAAACAGACTGGCTAGGCCTCTCTTGCATCAAGTCAAGAGGTCCATAGACGTGCTGGCCTGCATGTGGAACTTACTATACTCCACCCAAACACTTTGTAGCAGATAGGGCAAGTATAGTTATCATGTTATTTTCTCAGAGGAAGAACCAGAGGTTTTGAAGTGTGTACAAATGCGACTAAGCCTATAGCTGGTAGAGGACCGTGCAGGGACTCAGTGGACATCTGGATGCTCAGCCTGGGTCTCTCAGTGTGCTAGGCTGCCATGTGCCATAGAGGAACAGGGATCTTAGGCTGCAATGGTGATGGGACGCTTCCCACAGCTGATGCAGTGCTAAGCATTGCACGTGAAAAATGTCTTTGCTCAACCGTTAGGAGGTAGACATTCCTTTTATCCTGTTTCTGCTGCTTGAGTAACGAGTGTGTCAGGAACTTGCTCGGCCTCAGTTTGTGAGTGGCAGGCTAGCAGTTCAACCCTGGTCTGCTAAACTTGGAGCCATCTGCCTTCCAGGGCCCTCACACAAAGTAGACTCTGGTAATTAGCTGGTGTCTGGTGGGACCAAGACTCTGAGGAGCTGGTGTGGCTGGCTATCTGAGGTGTCCGTTTTGCTGGCCTAGGAAGAGATGTCATTCATTGGGGGGGCCCTGTCTCCTAGGCCCTTCTCTGTGCTCCCTGGGAGCAGCCTGAGCCTCTGAGAAGGCACTGGCCTGGAGCTGCACACACTGAAGCTTGCCTGCTGCCAGGAAGCATCGGAGTCACTTTTAATGAGGACCAGGTTGTCAGGGCTGCACCTCACCCTTCATCTTCTCCTTCTGAAGTCTCTTCAGAGTCTGGGACATGCGGCTCAGGGCCTTCATTAGCCTTGCAGCGTCTGACCCTCACAAAGGCAATAAAGCAGCCTTGGTCCTTTTGTGTTTATGGCAACTCAGACAGCTTTTCTTGGCCACAGCCGTCCCCAAAATAATCTCCCCAGACTTAGCCTCTCAGTGCCGTGCGGCTGAAAGAAGCCGGCTTTGCTGACCTCGCAGATAGTCAGGCAGCAACAATTGCTTCCCTAGCAGCACAGCCGTCGGCCTATCTATCCTGAAGGGGAGGGTTCTGGAGTCTGGGAGACAGTTGAACATGTCTCTCTGTCCCTCCTGCAATGATCTGTGTCACCTCCCTCCAGCCCCACACCTAAAGAATATGCCATGTTCTATGGGGACAGGCTGCTGCTGCTGCTTAGAGGGCATTTCTGGAACCTTGATTTCAAAATCCCTTCCCCCTTCCTAAGACACTTCCCTATGGTAAATCATGAGAGCAGAGCTCCCTGAAGAACCTCTGAGACCCACAGTCCTTCAACTGATCAAGATTTCCTTCCCCGGAAGCCTTCCTGCAGCCTTGCAGCAGGGCGGAGCAGGCTTTCTCCGCTGTTCCTCAGAGTGTGTTCTGTAGAACACCCCACAGAAACATTTGAGAGAAAGGACAGGGCTTCTCAAGAGTTGGCCATTGTAAGAGTGTGAAGGGCAGGGAGGAGAAGGGTCAGCGCTGAGCATCTGGGGTCCGGGAACCAGGTTAGCCCGGCAACGGCACAGCCTTCTCTTTTATATACAAGGATGTCTGAAAACCCTCTGTATTGGGCTTAGAGAAGAGGCAGGGGAGAGGCAGCTTAGAAACTCCAGGAGGGAGATGAAATGCCATGATGCTCAGGTGAAGAAAATAGACCTTGCAGTGACAAGTTATTAAATTTCCAAAGGCTCCTGGAAGGAAGGAAATGACAGCATCTTACTCTGTCTGAGAGAAGGTAGCATGCTTTTCTAGAATAGACTTTTGATACCTAAGGATGGTGATATCAGATCGGGTGATGCGGCACTGAGGTGCCATGACTGTTGGGACTGAGGTGTTGACAGTGAACCCTGAGTCCTGTGGATCAGACAGGAGCCGCTCTCATCCTGGGGTGAGAATCACCCTTCAGGGAGGGGAGGAACAGCTGGGGTAGTCCACATTTTTAATGCATTTGTGAGGTGGGTTCTCAGACTTGAGTCAGAAACCACTGCCTTCAGCCCAGTGGTCCTAAACCATGGCTGTATGTTAGAGTCACCTGGTGAGATAAATAAATCAAATGCGGAAAATCTTAACTGATTTATTCAGGGCTGAGTCAGGATGAATTTGGGCATTAACCTTTGGCTGTTTTGGTCCCTTGCTGTCTCTAAGACGCAGCTGTGTTGAGATCCTGGGTTTAGCTCTAGCTCAGGAATGGTATCTGTCTGTGTCTTGCTTGCACAGGTGTAAGTGTGCATGTGTTTGTGTGTTCTGGCTGGACCTTGGGCTTTCTCTACCCACAGGGTGGTTCCTTTCACTGTGTCTCCATGGGGCTGTCACTTTAGTATAGTGGCTTCTGTTGTGCACAGTGACAGTTGGCAGAAGCTAGGAGATGAGCCTTGATCACATTGCCTCTGGATATGAAAGAGCTGTGAAGGACCAGTTTTGACAGCTACAGGCAGAAGCCAATGTAAGAAGAGGGCTGCTCCTGGGGTGCTGAGTGGTCCAAGTTGGGTACAAGCTGAGGCTGTGATAGGGCTGCAACCCCTGACTATTGGGATGGTTGTCTGCATATCAGTGAGGTCCAGCAGGTCCTCTCTCTGTCCCTGACCCAAACAGCATACATGGCTGGCACGAACACAGGGATGCCTACCTATATCCCGCCTCCTGGACTCTTTAGGAAGATGCTGTTCTGTGCTCAGAGATAATAAATGTGTTTCTCATGTTTTATAGCCAAAGGCACAATGTAGCTATTAAGCAGGGCTCTGACTCCCAGGGGGTAAGACAGTTTCCATCCTGAATCTTCTAGAAATCTCCTGTAAGGCCTACCAGTCCAGTCTCCTATGGATCTGTGGGAGTGTCCTTATGGTGGATCTCCCACAGATCTGTGAATGTCTTTATGGAAGACCTTCCATGAATCTGAGAATAGGTCCTTATAGTGGATCTCCATTGGATCTGTGAATGTCCTTATAAAGAATGACCCCTAACCTCTCTCAGGGGTCCCCTATTGCACTGGGCTGAGCATGGTGGTGTTTACCTGTGATCCCAGCAAAACACAGGAGGCAAAGACAGGAGGATTCCAAGTTAATTGGCAGCCTGGGCTATATTACTATCTAAGAAAAAAATCACTATCCTAGATATATTTATTGCATTTGTGGCAGACCCTCCTTTCTCCCAGGGGTACCACATCAGCATCCTGGGACAGTTAGAGGTCATGTGCCTTTTGCAATAACATCATCCCAAATGACCATTGCTGGTGTTTACAGTAGTGATAGTTATTTGTTAAATTTCAGCTAATATGAAGGGAGAGAAGGGATTTAACATTCTGATCTAGATCGGTGATTTTCAAAATTCGGTCATTGCCTATCAAAGGGTTATGAAATCAATAACCCACTAGTGCACAACCAGTGTTCCTCTTTCTTAATAGAATATTCCAGAGCAAAACAGGAGGTCTCAGATCTGTCATATATAGTGTACCCGCTACTTTCTTGTTGCTGTGACAAGCTACCTGACAAAGGCAACTTAAAGGAAGAAGGGCTTATTCTGGCTACAGTTTGATGATCTAATCTATCTCTGGTGGATGCTGGTGCTGGGCTTGTTTTTTGCTTTTTATTTATCCTGGGGCCCCAGCCCATAGGATGCTGCTCCTCTCATTCAGAGAAATCTATTCCATCTGTCGCTGCTGCTGCTGCTGCTGCTGCTGTATAAAATACCCTGACAAAAACCCACCTAGGAGAGAAAGGATTTGCTTTAGATCCAGTTCCAGTTACAGCTCATCCAAACAGGGCTGTCAGGGTGGAGGAACTTCAAGTAGCTAGTCACATCACATTCATAGCTAGGACCAGAGAGGGTGAATGTGAGCATGCTCACTGCTCAGGCCACTTTCTGCACTCACAGTCCAGGACCCAAAGTCAGGGAGGGAATAGTGCCACCACAGTGGGCTGGGTCTTCCCAGGACAATTACTGTAATCAAGACAGTCTGCCAAAGACATGTTCACCGGCCAACTTGGTATAGACAGCCATCATTAAGACTCTCTTCCAAGGGTGATTCTAGGTTGCATCAAGTCCATACACCGACACCTCCTCAGTTAAACCTCTCTGGAAACGCCTTCATAGACACACCCAGAGAGGCATGCTTCCTAGACAACCCAATTCTAAATCTAGTCAAGCTGATGATGAAAATTAACACATAGTAAAACTAGAGATTGTTTTGCAAACTTGTTTTTCATGTAGAGGGGTGTGTGTGTGCGTGTGTGTGTGCTGTGAGTGCAGTAAAGGAAATAAACTTCTTTATTGTAAGTTATGGCCAAGAGGCCAAGCTGGAGACTGGTGTGTGATGTGGGATTCCCCTCCATATGCTGTGAATATGTTTTATTACCAATGGTTACCAGCTGCTTTGGCCTATGGCAGGGAAGAATAAAACCAGGTAGGAAATCTGAACATACACACACACACACACACACACACACACACACACACACACAAAGAGTAGGTGTAGTCAAAGAGACGCCATATAGCTGTCTGAGGAGATAGATGCGGGAATCTTACCATTAGGTCACAGCCTCATGGTGACATACAAATTAATAGAAATGAGTTAATTTAAGAAGTAAGAGCTAGCTAGGAATACCTAAGCTATTGGTCAAACAGTGTTGTAATTAATACAGTTTCTGTGTGATTATTTGGGTCTGGGGAGCCCAGAAACAAAAGCACAGCCTCCATTGACAGGTTTGGGAGGGGATTCCTGGACCCCTTAGTTCTGGGTGTGTCACTGCTGCATTTGGGAGACCTCCAAGCCCACTGTGCTGAGCAGAAGCTTGCCCAGAAATGCAGGGAGGGCTCAGGAGAAGGCAGGCCCTGGGTGGCATGCACCCTGGTCCTACATGCTGTCCTACGGTTCTGTCTCCTGTCTGGTGCCTTGCAGGATGCACAAAGCTTAGGAAGTCCACAGTACAAGTGCTATATGTATGAGACAAGTGGAGTGGCTGGGCACATGAGGTGGTCTGGGCCCCTACTTGACAAGTTCAAATCGCATCTTGTCACGGCTAGGCCACTCTCAGTCCCCTGACCACGCTGTGCTTGTACTCAGCTTTCTTTGACGTCTATGGTTTCTGACATGCCATGGCTACTGGGTCATGAGCACCAGAATCCTAGGCAGCCTTGAGAAGCAGGACACAAGCCATGAGGAATGTATCTACTTTCTTGCAGAACCATAGAGCCACAGGGGTGTGTTAGTAGCTTATCACTGCTGTTAAAAATACACGAGAAAATCAAGTTACAAAGAGAGAAGGTTTGTTCGGTCTCATAGTGTTGGAGACCCCAATGCTGGCACTACTGCTTTGGGTCTCAGACAACAACACAGTGATAGTAGACGTGCATGTCAGAGCAGAGCGACTCATTGTGTGTCTAGGAAGCAAGGGAGAGCATGAGGAAAGGGGCTGAGGCCCCACAGGAACCTCTGAAGACAATCCTCAGAGACCTGAGACTTTCCCACAAGACGTCATCATCTGAATGTCCTCAGCACCACTCAGTGGAACACCCTGTGTGTTAGCCCTTTAACTCATAGGCTTCTGGGGGACATTTAAGATCTTAACTCTAATAGTGGCCCTAGGATGCATATTTGACGGACCAGTTGGCAGGAAGATCTTCCCACCTACCCAACTCTCCTGCCTCTAATGTCAGTCTGGGTAGAGTGGACATCACTCTGAGGAGCCGGGATGCCCATGCCCTGGGCTTTCCTGACTTCCCATTGTCCCCTAGAAGAATAGGGGCCAGAATTAGGGGCAGACCTTGCAAAGACCTCATTAGGATACTCGTTCCAGGGCACTGGCAGCTTCTGAATTCACACAATCTACTGGAAGGATGGAGGAGCTGCCTACGATTCTAAATTACTCTATGGCAGATGCAGTGAGAATCTTAGAAGATGACAAGCAGTCATCCCAAGAAGACCCACACCTTCACTCATCTTTCTACCTTCAGTTCCCAGCACAACATTTGACCAGTAACAGTTACAAAACTTAACGATTAATGTATGCCCATGGAGAATATGAAGGTTCTATTGCTAAATTACGCACTCCCTCTAGAAACCCCACAGGAAGCAGTTTCTACAACCACTCCAAGTTTCCCACCTTTAGAAACTGAATCATGGAGAGGTTTAGAGGCTCATGGCAGGTTAGACAAATGGTGAGGAGTAAAGATACATTCCAGACCCAGGCAGAGTGTCTCAGAGGTCCTGTCTTTCACTTCTGGGCCACGCTAACTCTACAGAGTTATACCTTGCCAGTTCTGAATTAGGGAAGCAGGCCTCATGCTATTATAACCCTAAACGCATAGAATCTTATTTTATCCTGTCTAAGGATACACAGAAAATGTATCCCAAGCCAGGGTGTCTTCACCAGTGCGCCAAGTTCTACTGCTGTCTGAGCCACCACCCAGGTGAAAGGACAAGAAACCCGAGTCCATGTCTCCTATCCACAGAGCAGTTGTTAAGGCTGTGTATCAGAGCACCCTCTCTGGCCCAACCCCAACCTTGAAGAAGGGTGTAGAAGGGGAACGTGAGATCTGCAGGCTCTCTGAGCAGAGAACTTGCTGTTAGCTCTGAGTCTGGAAGACCTTAGCTCTCACGGGTGAGCAGTTTGCCTTCTGATGATCTAGTGTGTGTGTTAGGTGTGCTTGATAGTGCACTTTGGAAATATACTCAAAGGGTTGGGGTGATGGCTCACTTGGTTAAACCTCTTACCCCGA
Source organism: Neodon shergylaensis (assembly GCA_025134845.1). Lineage (NCBI taxonomy): Eukaryota > Metazoa > Chordata > Mammalia > Rodentia > Cricetidae > Neodon > Neodon shergylaensis. The sequence goes on from JABTXL010006999.1 coordinate 19,290,194, forward strand.
AAGCTTGAGGACCATTGTTTGAGCCCTAGAACTTACAGTGAAGTGTTGAACATAGTAGTTTGCTTGTCATCCCATCTCCAGAGGGCCAGAGATAGGATGGTAACTGGCTAGCCAGCGTAGCCCATGTGGTGAGTCCCAAGTCAGTAAGAGTTTGTGTCTACAAAAATACAGTGGATGACAGCCACCTTAAGAGTGACATCTGACATCGATGTTTGATCTCCACATGAATACACGAGAGTGCACACACACACACACAAAGGGGGGAGGGAAGGAGGGAGAGAGAGAGAACATTTGTAGAGCACAGTCTTAATAATGGAAGAAAGTGTAGACTGTGGATAATCCTGAAACCCAGTGCCACAGCCTTGTCTGACCTTGTGCAGACAAATCAGCACAGATGCCCTTCAGAGTCCACTGTGACATAAGCAGATAAGCACAGGGCCCATTCGCTGTGTCCCAGACTTCCACAGATCCTTTGTGCAGCCCTTGGCTGAGCCTGTCTGACTGTAGGCTGTGTCTGCTTCCTTCCTCAGCCTTGGTGGCCAGGCGGCATGGCTAGGTTGGGAAATTAAGAATTTGCTAGAGGAAAAGGACTCACACACACCCCCACTCCTTTCAAAATCACAGGCATGGCAGCTTTTGCCGACATTCCAGGGGGTGCACATTGCATGACTAACACAGCATCAAGACCTCATACAGGTTTCACATCTTCCATGTGATAAATATTTTTTTTTTTGCTATCATGCTTGAGAAATGGATTTTGTTTGAAAATGGCCTGCTTCCTTTGATGGCTGCTTTGACGTGGCTTCAAAGCCTGTCGCAGACAAATCTGCTTTTCCATGCTGCAGTTCAGCCATGGCTGCTGGGCTGGGAGATTTATGACTGAGAAATGTCATATATTGATGTTCAATGGACAGAAGCTGTTGGGAGTCATGGCCAGCTCATCCCTGAACTGCCCTAGCTGGGTACCCAGGCACATATGAGTGAACCCCAGATTCACCAGGCTGTGACTCAGACCAAACTGCACATTGAAGTTCAGACGTGGACTGTTTAGCTAGAGTACAGCCCCAACATATTTCAGCTTAAGTTGAATTTTTTTTTAAACTTACAGTGTTCTTGTCTGCTCATTGAAGTAGCTGGCTTTTGGTGATCTTGCTGCGTGTGTTGAGTGGGTACTTGGAACAGGAGAATCTGCTTTTGGGTCAAGCCTTTGAGAACTATTGCAGGCTGTCACCGTGTGTCTGTGTATACATGTATGCTAGTATGCACATTCATGTGTGAGGATATATATGCATGTATGTTCGTATATATTGTGTGGCACTACACATGAGTATACTCATAAGAGCATGTCCATACACAAGTGTATGTAAACATGAGTATGAATGTATACATGTGGAAATGTGTGTTTGCATGAATGTGTGCACATGTTCAGGTTCATGCCTGTGTGGCATGGAGGTATAGAGTGTGCATGTGCATATGCAAGTGTTAGCATAAGTATATGTACACATTTGTGTACATGTGTACAGCCAGCCAGCAAGTGCAACATTGGGCAAAGTAGCTCTTGGGCCTAGGTAGTGATCCTCAGCCCCTTCCCAAATGCATGGTAAGGCCCACCTTACTGTCAGCAATTGTAAGATCTGGGCACAGGCATCTGTCCCATTGGGGAGCTCTGGAGGCAGAAAGGAATTTGCCAGATTGCCCTTGGTGTAGGCTCTTTTCTGACCATCTCAGACATTTGGAAATACTTACTCATTTATTGGAGGCCACAGCTATTTTTGCAGGGTCTACATGGGTGATAGAAGGCACACACCAAGGAACGAGGCTCATCCAAGGAACGGCTTGGTGAGCTTTAGTTCTGGCTGCCACTGCTTCCAACTGTGTGGCTCAGTTAAGTCCCTTAAGCTCTCTAGGCACAAGGAACTGAGCTAGAAGTCCATGTGTCTGTGTGAGCTAGAGCCAGTGACATGTTAGGATACGAAGGATATTGTTATAACCTTGTGTTTATAAATGAGAAAACAGAAACCTAGAGAAGGGGATGGCCTGTCAGCCCTGCCCGGTGTGGGGCTGAGAGTCAGGACTAGAGAGCAGGCCTACGGCTCCCACTAGTGTTCCTTACCCCTTCCGTGTCACCGCATGATGTTCGTAGTGAGACCCTGGGCCCACAGCCTCAGTAGTATCTGTAATACATGGAATACAGGTTCTCCTACCCGCATAGCGCTCCTGAGCAGGAGACTCTGGGGCTGGGTACCAGGGCTGCAGGCTTCCTTTTGCAGCATGTCCCAGTACTTCAGAGAGAATTGTGTGGAGAAAGGGTCGGCTGTGGGACCCGTATCTTTCTCCCACAGATGGATCTGTGAATCCCCATCAGGAGAAGTGTGGCCCTCAAAGGCCGGCAGGGCGGATCCAGCAAATTCATCCCCAGAAATTGATGTGCGGACACTGGGTGCTTTATGTGGGAACGTGAGGTGTATATTTAGGAGCCGGGGTGTTCGGCTCCTGGCTGTCAGCTCTCAAGGAAGGAGAATGATGGTGTGTGCTTCAGAGTTCATTATATCTCGCCAGCAGAATTCTAGAAGGAAAGGGTGGTTTTAAAGAAGTAAGTAATGGCACTCATAAATCCAAGTTCCTAAGATACATTCATTCGCCACTCCCTAAAATGAGTTTTTTTGCATGTACTTTTTATTTCATCGGCTTGGAGGGGAAATCTGAGCATTTTCCCAGCAGCTTTATTGTGCACAATTTCTGGTGCACTCTGTTTCCTTGTCTGTGACTGTGCACACACCAAGTGTTGACTGCCCCTGTTTGTACTAGACATCTTGACTGTGAGCTCAGCCACACCTGTACTCAGAATCCCTCCGTGCAGGGGTGGGAGGACTCAGTCTGGAGTCAGTACACTCAGGAAAAAGCCGTTGTCCCATCCCTGGAGTGAGCTTGCCATCCAATAGCTTGCCTGACACATAAACCCACCCAGTCTTCTCCCCAGGACCCCAGCTAAGGCCTGGAAACCCTCTAACATCCAGCCTACTTGCCTGGGAATGTACACTCACATCTTGGTTCCCTCCTAGGATGCAAGCCCTGATTCCTCTACCTTGCGCTGACTGACAACAGCCCTGCCCAACTCCTGCCAACTGCACTGGGCAGTCAATGTGGATGCTGGGGTTGAGTGAGCAGTAGACACAACAAGTATCCGCTAGGGTTCCTTTGCCTCACTGAAGCCCTGGGATAGTCTTCGATCCTCTTCTCAAGAGTGGAGGGAGGTGGGGCCAAGCCACTGAGCCCTGACTGTGTCAGCAGAATGGTGGCCACCCAGAAACCTGCCTGTGTGCCCTGCTGAAATCTATGGGCATTCCAGCCTCCGTGAAAGGGGGAAGTCAGGCTGCAGATGAAAGTGAAATGCTTAATCCAGCTGACCTTAACCTTGGAAGCATCCCGAGCGACTGGGAATGGGGAAGCGGAAAGCAGAAGAGGTCCGTGTGTTGTGAGGAGGAAGGCCTGCTGCTGTAAAGACCGAATGAGGGCCATGCACTAGGAACCTGGCAGCCTAGGGAGGTTGGAAAAGGCAGGACGTAGATTTTCTCTGAGCCCCTAGGAGCAAAGAGCCTGTCCACACATTGGTTTTAGCTCAGTGAGACCCCATCACACTCCCATTTCCAGAATTCTAGGATAATAGTAAACGTGGGACCTTATAGCCACAGGGATCAGGATGTCGCTTCATCTGGGCCCAGGACAAGGCTGGGATTTGGACCTGAGGCTGAGTGTTAGCAGGAGGAAGCGGAGACCACGTCCCAGGCTGGGGCTTTGGGGTTAGGGGTGTTGCACAGTGGACCTGTGTTGAAGGAAGGGTCCGGACACTGACTGCACGTGTCACTTCTCCTTGGGTAGCCCATGAAGCTTGTCCTCATGGGCGATAATGGAAAGAACTATAAACCCTGTCTAGGTTTCCCTGAAAGGCCCAGCATCCAGGTTTTTAGGGGAAAAGGTGAATTGTTCCCAGCAGGGAACAGGCACACAGGGCTTCACTGAAAGCTGCTGAGCAACTGTTCTCTTCGAGACGGTCAATTAGCCCTTTGCTTTTTTATTCCAAATAAAGCATGCGCAGAGGCGTCTTAGGGGTTGAAGAAGAGTTTTCTTTAAAAATCATTCAATTGGACATTAAGCAGGGTGAACATCGTGATATGCAAATTATATCTCAGCAAAGTTGTTTTTAAAGACAGGGAGTGTTGTAAAAAGGAAGCTTGATCCCCCAGAACTGGAGTTAGAGACATTTGGGGGCCACCCAACATAGATGCTGCGAACCAAACTTGGGTCCTCTGGAAGATCAGAATGTGTATATAAGCACTGAGCCACCTCTCCAGCTCAGAGGCCATGAATGACAGGCCCAGGAGTGAAGAGACAAGAGTCCAAGAGATGTCTGGGAGGAGGACCAAGAGACAGGAGCAGTATCCTCCCGATCAACTTTAACACAAGACCCTGGTGCCTAGAAATCATGTCCTCAGGATTTTGGTCACCTGTTGCTTCTGTCTCCGGGTCTTGTCACCAAGTCCCCAATAACCACAGCTCTGAACAGGACTTGAGGCTAAACAGAAACAGCAGTGACCGAGGACTTGGCCCATGGGCAAAGCTGGGTCACTCCTCACTCGTTCTCAATGCCATCTTAATGTGTGCTCTGCTAGCGAGAGGGCCACCAATACCTGAGGAAAATCAGAGGAACACGAAGGTTCCATCTGGTTCCTGCGGGAGTCCCATCAAGCACTGCGAAGCAAAGCTGCACTCTCAGAAAACCTGCCATATAGTCTAGATGACAACTGGTGAGCCCTCAGCCGTGTGAGCCACATCCCACACACAGAGCTGCCTCCTCAGCTCTGTGGTCTGACTCCACGCCACTCTGACCTCCTGCAACAGCTATGTACTGGGAGCCCTGTGCTGGAATCCAGACGGGAGAGATGGGTGTTGGGTTCTGTTGAAGAAGAGGTCTGGGCTACAAAGTTCTCTTTCAATCTCTCCAAAAAGCTGCTTCCCTTGCAGCTATAGCAAGAGCTGGCAAATGTCTTCCCACTGTGAGGCTCTCAAGGGATGTGGGCTTGGATAAAGGTACAGTCAGAGGGGGTCAGGGTTGGGCAGCCCTGTAAGGCGTGCATTACTCAGAGATCCAAACTTGTCTCTCTGTCCTGGGTTCTCAGCACTGCCAGGGCCTAGCTACAAAGCCAGATTCAAAAGGCTCAGCAGGGCATCCACCTGTGCTCCTGGTGCTTGACAGATTATCTGAGGCTCAGAGTTTTGCAATTGCTTCCCTTCCCCACTTTTCTCTTGCCTCAGAGAATCAGCATGGAGACAGTTAGGATAGATTTGCATGTGTGGGTGTCAGGTTTTGTGGGTGCAGCTCTGAAATAGTGTTTTAACATTTCCTGTATGTGCTATATGACCAGTGGTAGAACTTTCTGGAAAATAAGCCATATACAGTAAGGACTGAGCATTACCATGGATGAACTGACAAGCTGAAAAAGTGCCCTAGAAATTCATTATTCTGTTTACAGGGGCCTGTGTATGAAGGGATAGTGGAGCGATAGAATCTATTTTCTCTTGTGTGCAACAGCACACACCTAGAATCCCAGTACTTGGGAGGCTGAGACAGAAGGTCCTAGAGTGTGAGGCCACCCAGAGCTTTCCAGTGAGACCCTGCCTCAGGAAACAGGCTGACAATATACACATTTGCCAAGAACTTGGCAAGCCACAGGTTCTAACCACACTACAGAGGCACTAGTGGGCTTGGCTTTGAGCAGGACCCAGGGGCTCCCAGCTAGACCAAGCCTGTACCTAGATTTCTGTCTGGCCAAGAGATCTGAAGGCTTCTGAGAAAAAGCCCAAAGCTGTGAGGAAAAGAAGGACACTCAGAGGAGATTTTTGAGAGTCATCTCTACCCTGTGAAAGTATGCCCACAGCTTAGCAATTGGTCCACACAAGCTCAGGCCCTCTAGAAGTTTCTCTGGCCTTTCCAAGACTTACCTCCCCTAAGTGGGTCCTGGCCCACGATGCAGATGGGGCTGTGGTCAGGAGGGGAGTGAGTGAACTCTGTTCCAAGTTCCTCAGCATCGAATGCGCCTCACTATCTGCTTTCCTGTTGTGGACCTGTGCACAGCATCTGTCCCCAGGCCCTCAGCGTGACACCACACTTGCCCCTGCTTTGGCGTCTTGGCTCTCACTGTGCCTTCCTCCTCTGACCCTTTCCTGAAGTGATCTTATGGGTCGCACTTGGTCTTTGTGGTCTAACCCAAGCAGTTTCTCATCTTGGAAGCTGTTCTTGTCCTCCAGGAACCTGATGGCATTTTGTGTGCCATTCGTCAGAACACTGATCAAATTTTCTGTGTTGCCATTTCACTAAGCCAGCTGTTCCACAAGCATAGAGAATATGTCTGGTTCATCTTTATGTTTCATTATTCAACCATCAGCCTAGCACAGAACAAAGCTGTTTAAATACATATTGTGGGCTGAGGAGATGGCTCAGTCAGTAAGAATGCTTGTTGTGCAAGCATGAAGATCCAAGTTCAAATCCCCAGAACCTACACAAGAAGTCACACATGGTTACATGCTTATACCCGCAACACTGTGAGAGGCAGAGATTTAATTGCAGGCAAGCAATGGCCTTCTGTCTCTTCCCAGGATTTTCTGCTACTGCCCTGTTCACTCATTTGACAGACTGAACACCTGTGGACATAAAAAAAACACACACACACGTGCACACATACACAGACATGCAATGCTGGAATTTATGTAGCTGTAAAGAACAATGAAATCATGACATTTCAGGAAAGTGTTTGGAGCTGGAGATCATTGTGTTAAGTGAGATAAGCCAGACTCAGAAAGACAAATGTGGCATGTTCCTCTCAAATGTGGGGTCTGGATTTAAATTTATATACAGGGTGCATTGCAGGACATAAGAGGGCTCTGGGAAAGGAGGAAGTGATCTTGAGCAGAAAGAGGGTACCGGAATGCATGTGCAACAAAAAAAGTGATTTTTCTGGAGGGGAAAGAGGTTCAGTCAAAGGTGGGGAAGGGAGACTTGAGGAGGGCATTGGGGGTGTGGGAGGATAAGAACGAAGTAGATTGATGTATACGTATGAAAAGGTCATCACGTAACACATTATTTGTATGCTAACTTAATATTTAATATAAAAACGGGACAAATATTGCTTCCCTAGTTCCCTTAGCTCACCATGTGTGTATTGTGTGTGTGTTGTGTGTGTGCATGTCTGTGCACACAACATGGTGCACATGTATGTGCAGACCAGGAGACAACCTCGGGTATCACTCCTCAGGTACCATCCACATTGTGGTCTGGAACTCAGCAGGTAGACTACACGGCCTGGGCAGTGAGCAGCAAGCGTCTGCTGTCTCCGCCTCCCCAGCACTGGGATTGCAAGCACATGCCACCACATCTGGGACTGCAAGCACATGCCATCACATCTGGCTCTTTTTTGACATGCGGATCAAATTCAAGTGCTCCTGATGGTAGAACAAGCACCTCACCAACTGCACCACGACCCCCTCTCCCAGTCCCCTAGTTCATCCTTAAGAGCATGCTGGTTTCATGGTGGCAATCATTTGTACCCATACTGAGTAACAAGGTGGGGACACAGTGCTGTAACCTCTGCCTTCAATCTGTTTGTAATACATTATTATGCAACACAGGCCTAATTGTGAATCATAATTTTTTCATTAACTGATCTCATTTTACTTGGTAATATCCATTTATGCGTTTGAGAGCAATAAAACTTCATTTCTTTTAAATATTATATGATTCAGTTGGCTCACTGATTTAGATTTTACTGCTCCCCCCCAAACCCCGTTTGAGCAAATGAGTCATTCATCTTTGTAGAGATAACGAGGACCTTCAAGATCATGCAAGCGGGCCTCATGGGGCGAATGTGCAGGTGCACTCCAGTCTGGAATGGAGCATTCTGGAACTGGGCTGGCTCCTGCATCTTAAAACCCCTTAGAAATGCATTGTGGGTCTTACTGTGCTCCTCAATAGATCGTGGTAATGATATGACTCACCTTGTCTTGTGGGTCCCAGCCTGCTGCTATGCACAGCCCATAAATTGCCGGGGGGGGGGGTCCACTGTGTGTGTGTGGGGGGGGGCGGGGGAGTGAAGGGGAGAGTGGGAGGGATAGGACTCCTGGATGGAATCATCCCAGGTCTTCTGTTTCCTTCTGTGTGAACCCAGGCACATATCTCGTGGTCTCTGTGTGTCTCTCCGAAGAGGATCAGTTAGGATGATGGGCTGTGTAGGCATGTTTAGGAAAAGGCCATGGATGGCTCAGGCTTGGCTGGTGTTAATGAGTGGGTGGTCAGAGCCTCCAAAGGAGAAGTTCTCATGCCTGCTCCCTCTGGGAGTTTGGTGGGCGACTAAGAGTCATTTTATGCCTGCATCTATCTCTTCTCACTCATATATATCATCCCTGCATCGCCTCGCTTGGGTCTGCTTCCTAAACTGCCAAGCACTTTTAGCCATGCCAGATTTCCTGCTTCTTAAGCCCTCTGGGGTGCCAGGGATGCTGGGAGCTTGAAGCCTCCCTCTGTGAGCAGGCAAAGTCACTCTTCCCAGAGCAGCTCTTAGTACATGAGTGACTCAAGAGTAGGTGGCCATCTGGAGCACCGAGTACCCAGATCTGGAAGACCTGAGGGCCCTGGCCTTGTTTCCAGCCTGTGTCTTCAGGTGTGCTGTGTACCTATTAGTGTTGTGGGAACTCCTTCGCAGTAGCCTTTTAGATACCGGCCCATTTGGGGCATAGTCTGAGGTACTATAAGCACAGGTGAAAGGCCTGCATGCCCTTTTTTCTGCTGGATTTGGTTCCCTGCTTCCAGTGCCCACAGAGGACTGCGAATCTCTATACTTACTGTGTTTTATCCCCAAATAAACACACCTTTGGTATACTCCATTCTGGGCTATTGTGGATCTCTTTAATACATCTCCATACTAGCCCTATACAGACAGCCGAGGGGACCCAACAGGTGCCCTATAACTGTCTCTCCTGGTCCAGCCTTACTACTGCATCCTCAGATCTCCATCTGGTTCCAGGCCCTGGGCTCCACCTTCTGTGTTCATGGCATAGAGGGCACCTGGTCCACTGGGCTAGATGTCTGCTTACTGTCATTTCTTTAAGTGGTTTTCCTGACTGTCTGTCCTAGGACATTAGTTTAAGTTTTGGCCTAAAAGCTGTGCTAGGCCTGTTACTGGGCATCAAAGAGGGATTAGGAGGCCCACTCCTGTTGCTGCTCCCAGTTCCCATGGATTATGTGTTCACTGCGAGACATACACTCACCTAAGTGTTTCATATGTTATCTTCTGCAGTCCTCACGGATCTCAGATCTGTGATCTCACTTGGAAGGAAGGGAGGTATGGGCTTAGGAAGGCTGGTGCTCACTGTAGTCTCACAGCTCATGTATGGTGGAAGAGAATCTGAATCTCTGACCATGCAGATTCAAAGCCAATGGTCTAGCCAGAAACGTCCCCTGCGTGTGCCTGAGGAGATGCTGGGAAATCCTGAACTGCCTTTGGACCTGAAGGGGGATGTCTCCATAATCTCAGGGAGTCCAGGGAGCAGTTCTAAGAGTATGTAGTAAGTTGCTGTTACCTTGGTCTGGACGTCCCTGTCGAGGTGGTGCAGGTCCAGGACTCTAGGGGATGTGGTGCAGGAGGGCAGGCTGGGGAAGAAGCAGAAGCCCACCTAGGAGACTGGTCCAATATTCTTGGCAGAGGGATAGACTGGAAAATGCAGTGTTTCTGTGTTAGCATGTCAGATTCATAATCATCCACTTCGTGGTAGCCCCTGTTGGGTATATGTCTATATCTCTGGTGGCAATGGTTATCGGGTGGATGGCATGATAGATGCGTGGGTGAATGAATCTTTGAGGACCATGGAAATCCCCGTCTCTAGGGCTCCTGGAAGGAAGGGAAAGGGCTTGGTGTCGGCATATGCAGGGTTCTGCTCTGACCCACTGTCTCCTTGTCCCTTCTTTCTCCAGAGGCTCCTGCCAAGCCTGAGGAGGCAGAGGCTGAGCCCTTCACGGACTCCTCCCTGTTTGCACACTGGGGTCAGGAGCTCAGCCCCGAAGGCCGGCGTGTGGCCCTGAAGCAGTTCCAGTACTACGGCTACAACGCCTACCTCAGTGACCGGCTGCCCCTCGACCGGCCCCTGCCAGACCTCAGACCCAGTGGGTGAGCAGTCAGTGGCCAGGTTCTTGCTATCCTGGCTATGAGGCCATGGGTCCTCACAGTGCTGGAACAGGGCCAGGGCCGGGGGGAAGGGCCAGACGCCTGTGTCTCTTTTCCATCTCTGTCAAGGCCTACCCTCTCTGCCTCAGTTTCCCCTCTGCTGAGTAGGGGGACAGCTTCCTTCTATTAGAGATTTTGGGGATTAGTAACACAAATTATCCCTTATAGGCACCAGTATTATCTAGCAGCCCCACTAATATGTCATTTTAAACCAATTAACTAGAACTTTTTTCCTTAAATTAGTTTTTTAAAAAATATATCTGTCTTCCAAGGTGAACAAGTCATTACATCTGACAGAGAAGTCTGTCTTATTGTTACACAAGGATATTTCTTTAAGGTTCAGCTAGAATCTTTATTATTCATAATTATTAAAATTTGGGCACGTACCATAGTGAGAAAATCTCATTAACTTTTGTGAGCTCCCCCATATCTTCATTGCCCCTTTCCTCCTCATATTTAAATGTTCCTTAAAGCTGCAAACCATAGAAAGTTTCTCTTTGGGGTTTTCAGGAAAGACTGTGTAGCTGAGCTTAGAAGGTATGACTTTTTAGATCAGTGGTTCTCAATCTGTGGGTCGCGATTCCTTTGGGGCTCAAATGACCTTTTCACAGGGGTCACCTAAGACCATTGGAAAACACAGATTCACATTGTAATTCACAACAGTAGCAAAATTACAGTAATAAAGTAGCAACAAAAATAATTTTATGGTTGGGGGTCATCACAACAGGAAGAACTGTATTCAAAGGCCACAGCATTAGGAAGGTTGAGAACCACCTCAACTCAGCTCCATCCACATTCACTGAGCACTTACTGAGTGCTGGATGATTGAGTGTGCCTGTCCCTGGCCTGAAGAGAAGGTGGCTGCAGATCTGGGAACCAACGAAGGGGGAGAAGAGTGTGTGTGTGCATATGTGTGTGTGTGTGTGTGTGTGTGTGAGTGCACGTGTGTGTACATACATGTCTGTGTGTGCATATTGTGTGCATGTGTGTGTGCATGCATACATGTGGGGGTGGGGGGGTGTGCGTGGGGGGGTGTTTAAAGATGCTTTATAAGTTTTGTGTCTGTGTGCGCACAAACCGGCACACACTTGGTTACCGAGTCTCCATTGCAGAGAGGAGGGAACGGAAGCGTGGAAAGACTGCCTAAACTGCCCGGTGTCCTTAGACTCAGAGCTGGGGTGGGAAGTCAGGCAGTCTAGCAACAGAATTTGGTCAGGTAACCTTTGTGCTGTACTGCTGTGAGATGGCAGTTTGTGTCACTGTCGTGGGGCTAAGGGACTGCTTTCCACGGCACTAAGTGTTGACTGGCCAGTTTCAGAGAGGGCCAGGTCTGCATCTCTATTTTGGAAAACAGTAACCTATTATCAAGGCTTGGGGTGCTGCATTGCTACAGTACCTGCCCCCAGAGAGGCTTCCCATGGGGTATGCCTCTGCTCCTGCCTCTCCTTTGCATGGCCTCTGTGATCGAACCCTCGTCATCTGCCTGTGCTCAGAACAAAGCACTGTCACAGTGAAGAGTTGGCCCCTGAGGTTCATGGATTTCTTCACTGAATGAGCGTTTCTTGAACATGGAGTTTTTACCAGACACCAGCAAAGCACAAGGCAGGCCAGACTCCTGGAACAGATTGGGTGGGAGTCCAGACAAGATAGATTTCTGCAGAACTTGCTGGTACCCTTAGGGAAAAACCATTCTGGTGACTTCTAATAAGATGGGGGCCTAGCTTTTATACCCATGGATGCCTTGACTTCGGTGGTCTCTGTGGCAGGGAAGTGGCCTGGAACGTGATACTTAGAGGGAACCTCCCTGTTCCACCTCTCTTGGAGGGAAGGAAAGAGAGACAGAAGTGGCAACAGCTTTTTCTACCTCATCTGTCAAGAGAGACTTTCTCTTCCAATGGCGTTGGGTGAGGTCAAACTACATCAGACTCTTGAGGAACATAGCTGCCCAGTGGACCACCAAAGGAGACAGCGTATTACCAAAGACTACCCATTGAGAGGCTTGAGGTCTGGGCAGTGACTTCCTTGTTCCCTTCTGAGTTGGAAAGAGACAGTGCCTCAGGACTGAAGGGAAGACACCTCCTTCCTGCTTAGCTGAATGTCACTTATAGGCAGTGAAATAGGTGCCAATGTGAAGTTTTCAATATGGGCCCTATCCTGTCTCTAACATCTAAACCCTTTGTTTTTGCCACTGAACCCCCAAATAACTGGGGGCAAAATTAGAAAAGAGCAAGCCAGTGTTACACACATGTATCGGAAGTCACCGAACTGTACATTGGCTGTCTGTGTGTCTGAGTGGACTTAAGTCAAATAGCAACATGTTGAGAAAATGAAGTTGAGAAGAGATCAGGGGACCCTCTGTCCCTGGGGGAGTGAGGATGGTGGTGACACTGGGGACACCTCTGATCTGAGCACATGCTAATGGGAGCAGCTGGACAGGAGCACCACCACGGAGCTGAGGCAATGGCCACTCGGGAACCATGAAGGCAGGTAGGTTTGCTACCCCAGTGATAGCAGGTCAGGTGGTGGCACATTCCTGCCCTCGGTTCCCTTGTGTTGCAATGACAGACTCAATATGCTCTTTCCTCACGCAGTAGTTGTTCTTTCCAAACAGTGACCACGGAGGAATCCAAGGGCAAGTGCCTACCCTAAGGGGTGTGTGGGTATGAGTAAAAGGCTTCCGGTACCAAATCTGTCGGTTTCCATGGCAACCAATGCTATGGCCTGCCTCTAAGGTAGCTCAGGGCAGAGCCCTGGGCAATGGCTGCTTTTGGTCTCTTGCTTGCGGATCTTCAGACACTCCTGAGTCCTTTCTTTCTAGTGTCCATGGGGTCCATGTCCCTCCCTCCCAGGGACTAGGGTACACTGGCTCTTAGATTGGCAAGTGTGTTAGGCACTGGGGCCAGGGCATCTAGAGTTGGTTTTTAAAGAGTAAGTCTATTTTCTACAACCATGAATGAGAGCTACTGTGACAGATCCACATTCGAGCCCAAATCCAGAGCCAGAGAGAGAGAGCTTGTGCCAATATCAGGGGAGAAATGGGACAGGATGGTAGCATTGAAGAAGTCAGGCACTAGGACCCTGGGGAGCATGTAATGGTCCTAGAGCAGGAGGGCATTACAGTGGGAGCTAGGATGTGAGGGCTGGACAGCTAGATGGCATTGCTGGTGATGCTGCCCTGAGGCTGGCTGATAGCACCTGTGCTGTGTGCCAGGGCTGTGCATATGCTCTCCTGCAGCTCGCTGCTGGACTTGATCTTCATGCCACATTCCAGCAGTTGCTACCGTTCCATTATATATGGGAGAACGCTAAACCCTTACAAGACTGAGAAACCTTTGGGCTAGAGAGAGATTAAATAAGTAAAGTACATGAGGACCTGAGTCCTATCCCCAGAGCCCATGCCAGAACACCTGGTGTGATGGCGTGTTTGCAATCCTAGCACTGGTGAGGTGGAGACAGGCGGATTCCTTGAATTGCATGCAGAAGAAGTGAGAGACCCTGTGCTATTTTTAGCCGTCAACTTGACACAAGCTAGAATTACCTGGGAAGAGAGTTTCAGTTGAGGAATTATGTAGGACAAGTTGGCCTGTAGGGAACTGTCTTGACTGTTAGTTGATGAAGGAAGACCCAGCCCACCATGGCCAGCTCCTTTCCTTAGGCACTGAGCCATAAACTGTATGAGACAGGAGAAAGCAAGCAAGTCCGCGTCTATTCTCTTTTTACTCTTGACTGGTGGCGTGATGTGACTAGCTGCTTGATTTCCTGCCTTAACTTCCCTGAAATGATGGACTGTAATTCGGAATCATAAGCCAGGTAAACTCTTCCTTCCCCTATGCTGCTCGTCATCAGGGAACTTGTCATGGCAACAGAAATGGAACGAGGATAGCCTGACTCACACAAACAAAGAGGAGAGGGCTGAGATTCCCCTACCCCAAGGATCTATGGTCTCCACATGTGTATACAAACACACACACACACACATACACACACACAGAGAGAGAGAGAGAGAGAGAGAGAGAGAGAGAGAGAGAGAGAACCTGAGCAGTTTCTCACAGGTGGTCTGGCAGAGGCAGTGTCTTTGTAGGTTCTCAGGAATCAGAGATACCACCTTGTCCCTTCCCCGACCCTGCCCAGGAGAGCTTTTCTGACTTGGGATGTTGGCTCTGGAGAAGCAGGGGTCTGTGACAGAAGGTTGCTGCCAACAGCAACCACAGGATGAGAGGTGAAATAAACACTCTTCTAAGGACTGTGCTGCCCACATTGAAAATGCTCATAGTGCAGACATGACTGGGAGGTCACTCTAGCACTGAAGCACTCTGGGAAGAGCCTTCTGACTCTCCCTAACGTTAATTAAACTCCTTGTGAGCCATGAGTGTGGTTAGTTGTTCTTGAAGAAGCAATAATCTCAAACTTTCATGTAATATCTTAAAAGAGGAAGGTGACAGTGTTGTTCTTTGCTGTTGGACCTTATCTTCGTAAATGGATTGTAGGGACACAGAGGAAGTGGGCTGTGCACCCTGGGAGAGATGCTGGGTTCCTTGACAGGTAATGTTTCTGTGTAGGTTATAGATTAGTAAGTAGTCAGATTTGCTTCTTTAGCCTCCAAAACCAGGTTTCTTGGTTGAAAGTTGGGTGACCTCCTCTAGTAAGTTACCTAGCCTCTCTGTTTTTGCTTACAGATAGAATTCTGCTCTTTAGAAAGAGCAAGACAAAGACTGTAATATATTTGGGGTCTGATGCATTCTTCCCAGCATGCAGTTGCTCTTGTTATCTGGGTCTGTGGTTTGAACTGACTTACAGGCCAGAGACAGAGAAGAAGCAGTATGATCTTAACTTGGCGACCTGGAAGACCACGGTATGGACAGGGGACAGGGGTGGAGCAGGGCTGTGGCAGCCGATGAGAGCAGATAGGCACTCTAGGGGACATCACACTGTAGTCCTCGTGGAAAGCTGCCTCCTCATCCCGAGACCTGGAGATCAAAGGTTGAGCCCAAGCTGGACTTGGCTGGACCGCAAAGAGACCTTGCTCTCCTTGGCAACCAGTCTTCTGTGACTGATCTAGGGTCCTTGCCTTCATTTTCCCTGATAGATTTAGGGAACTCATCTTCTTTTACCTATACAGATCCCCAAGGATCTTCCTTTATCTACAGATCTAGATGTACCTTGTCTGCTCCAGCAAATCTAGATGACCTCCCTTCTATTACAAAAGATCTAGGAGACCCGCCTTCCCCTGTCCCTGCAGACCTAGGGGACCCACCTTTCCCTGCTCCTGCAGACCTAGGGGACCTACCTTCCCCTGCAGATCTAGGGGACCTACCTGTCTTTGCCCCTGCAGATATAAGGGGCCTACCTGAACCTGCCCCTGTCCCCTGCCCTTGCTGATCTAGAAGACATCCATTTTCCTGCCTCTAGTAGAGCTAGGGGCCCCAGTTTGCTTACCCAGACAAATCTAGGGTTCCTACTTTTTCCTGCCCCAGCGCATCTGCTCTGCCTCACGTTCCTTGAGCCTAGATGCCACAGATCTGGTCTGTTCAGCCACAGATCTTCCTAGCAGAGCCACCTAATAAAACTTTCCACCAGAGCCTGCTGACTTTTGCTATCTGAGCAACTGTTCATTTAACTCCCATATTCTCCAGATCGCTCAGATGTTTGGGGAACAAATGAGCTCACTGCTTCCAGGTATTGTTTACACTGCAGCTGATGGCACTCCTGTGTATCTCTGCTTATCTGCATGGCGGATCCTTTCTCTGCATTGATAAAAATCACCAGAAAGGATGTTCATTAAACTTCTGCCTCTGAGAGTACCTGTGATCACACGCGCTCAGCAGCTCACTCCTTAACAATTCCTGGACTATTTTTTCTGTTTCTAGACCTTGCCTGAACTATTCTTCTCACTGTGTAGATGGCTGGAGCTCCAAGATCTCAGGTGCCATTGTCTTTTCCACATCTGGGCTAATCTCTGAAACCCTGTCTATGCTAAATACTCCTACTGTTGCTCTATTATCCCTTTGTTGGATGTGGAATTTTGTTCCTGTCAAGCTTGGAGTATTGTGTAAGCTGATTCCATTCTTGTCCCGTCTTGATGGAGTCTCCACCAGCACAGTGCTCATGGCCGGATCTGCTCTCCAGCTCATGAGTCTGAGTTTTCCTTCAGGAGTCTGTCACCAGGCACTGTACTTTCTGAGAATCGCCCTGCTGAACACTGAACCAGGTGCTGTGAATTCCTGGTGTGCAGACAAGTCTGGATTTCATGTAGCTCACATCTGACAATGTGTCACAATCACATAAGCTGTGCATTGCAGTAGCATGCAATGGCGTGAGGGCAAGCAAGCAAACAGCAACAAAAGGAAAGCAAAAGCCAGGGTATCATGGAACTCGAATGATTTCAACCAGGAAATGGAGTGAGCCTTGCTGTGCATGTATGGGCCATTTGGGGTTCTTTGTGGATGACACAGACACATGCCTTCATGTTCAGAAGACAAAGACAGGCTGTGGAGGTGGGAAGCATGGCTTGAGGAAACCTATTTGTTTTGTTTCTACTGCATCGTTCCCAGTCATCCTCGTCCGTGTCAACAGTTGCTCGTTGTCAATGCTCTGCTGCCTGCCCTGGGCTTATGCTTCTGCCCCCTTTGAGTATCTCACATTGAAGGTCCCCGCAAGAAAGCCTATGATAGGCTTCCTGGTCTGTCAATATCATCAAATCTGACTACTTAGCACTCCCATTGTGTAGCTATCAGCATTCCCTCCTAATTGAAGCCTTCCCTTCTGGGTGGAGGAGAGAGGTTCTTACAACTCACAAGAGGCCTGGGCAACTTAGAAAAGTGTGAGAGTAGCAAAGCTTTTCCCCAAGATTAGATGAGCCATGGACAGTTAGCAGGGAAGGACTGTCTTCTGCAGAGCTGCCTTCAAGATGCCCTCACCTATGCTGGAAAGGTCCTTTGGTCATTCAGCTGCCTTTGAGTCATCTACATTCTTGTAAGTAGCCCCAGTGAGTCCTCTAGTCACCAAGACAGGCTGGCACGGATTAGCTTTTGTGGTCTGCTGTTGGTGCCCTATTTGGGAAACTGGATATCTGCTCACATCCTCCTGGGGAAAGTCATACAATAGTCCTTGAGCAAGGCTGCCTTATAGGTCAAAATTAGGCCTATTGAACAGTATGTGAGGCTTAGGAAACAGTTACTGGCCCTCTCAGTTATAGGCCAAGTGACAAGGTCACATGCAAGGCAGAAGGTGTCCCTAGGGCAGCTTCTGTCAAAGACAGTAGTGTAACTGAGAGGAAAGCTCAAGCTTCCATGCCCATGGGTCTTTAACACACTGGCCCGCCATAAAATCCCCCCTCCAGTCCTCATGCACAATTGGCAGCTTAGGAGTGAAACTTCCAAGCAGGGTTCCTTGGTGCCACTGACACACCTGTCTCCCTGGACACACCTCTGGCGGCACAGAAAGCAAGGCGGCAGCATCAGGCAGCAGGGCTTAGCAGTTAGATGAACCCAGGCTTAATTAAGCCCCAGAGGATAAATTCCCACCTCAGCTGCATTTCCTTCATCTCTGCATCAGGGACAAAGACACAGAATGGTTTGGCAGTTGTTAGGAACAATAAAACAATGGAAAAGAACAAAAGCATACATGCTGTATGGCATCAAGAAAATGCTCTTTACTCCTCTTACTCCAAGGGGCTCTGTGGGGAGTCTGGGGAGAAGTGGTAGGTGGGTAGGAGTCCCTTCACTCTGAAGGTTGTGAAGATGGATATGCCAGCCGGAGGGAGGAACCATCTCGACTTTTCTCACACCAGTGAGAATCCTCACATTACCTCATCCTTGGATCTCCTGGAAGGCCAATATCCTGGAAGCCAACAGGTGTGAGTGTCCACATAGTCTGGAAACAGTGGAAACTAGAAGTAGCCAAAATGAGGTCACAGGAACACCGTGCATGTTATGTGGGTACATGGAACATAATGTCTGGTGTAAGGACACTGGTATCTAGGACCAGCAGGAGACCTGGAATGACAACAGGAGACCTAGAATGACAGCAGGAGACCTGAGGGACAACAGGAGACCCAAGGGACAACAGGTATTGCTGATCTTGAGGGCTACAAGGTATCCCTAAGCTTACGTTCTAGGCTGCTAACGATTCACTTCAACACCATATTTTGACAGTAGCTTGGAGGGGAGAAGTTTAGGAAGAATGGCCAGGACCGCCTCTCTCAGGAATGGTGACCCCAGAGTGTCATCTTCTCACTTTCTTTGCTCAGGTACCACTCTTGGCTGCACTCTCAGAACTCCGGCACAGAAAAGCCCCGCCCCCAAAGCACATTGGCATCTCCTTTGACCTCGTTCTGGGAATGGTGTTCTCCATCCTCCCACCTCGTAGATCAAACTGCCCCATGAGTCATTTTATGGACAACGATCTTGTCCATTTGTTGAGGTCAATGAAAGGGCGGAGACTGCCAATCCAACATGGGGCTGCCCAGCTGTAGGGCATGAGGACTCATTTCCTCTCTTGACAGCCAGAGCTGAGCATGGTCTCATACCAGGTCCACTGCTTCCCTTCCTCTCATATCAAACTCTTGATAGAAATTTGTCTTGGAAATGACTCAAACCAATCTGGGGCTAAATCTTCAGAGAGGCTCGCTAGGTTGCCTTGTATCTCGTCCCTGCATCTCTTTTTGTGTACAGAGATCAATGGAGTGGAGTTTATCGGGGCCATCAATTCAGCTTATTGGGCAGTCCCGACACTCCCCCTCAGCTACACCTTGTTTTTATTTCTAGCAGGGAACAGCTTGACTTTGAGCCGGAGTGAAAATAAAAAGAGAGCTTTTATAGCTTCATTGTACAGGGGAAAGAAAGTGTGTCTCCTCAGAATGAGGCAGGGCTGGTGTTAGAGTTAAGTGTCCTTAAATAAGGACAGGTTGATGACATTCATGTAGCGTCTTTGCACTGCAATCTTCATGCCCTTCATTAGAGAGGTGAACACAGACAGGTTGGTGGCAGGGTGACTCTGAGCTCTGGTTTGTGTGCAGCAAGTCCTCAAAGCCCATGTGTTGAAGGCTTGATGACCAGCCATGTTGCTATTGGAAGGCAGCAAAGCCCTCAGGGGGCGGGACCTAGCAGAAGGAAGCTAGGTTATTGGCAGGGCACCTTTGAAGGAGATATTTACACAGAATCTTGTTGGTCTTTGCTTCCTGCCCACCATGATCAGCTTTCCTCTACCCAGAATGCACTGCTGTGACAGCAGCAGGGACAGATGACCATAGGCTGAACTCTCAGGGACCACAAGGCAAAATGTACCATTCCTCCCTTCACCTTGAGTTCTCTCGGGTGTTTGGGACAGCAGTGGCAAGCCGACTAACACTCTGAGAAAGCATCTTAACTGGGGTGATGTGGACCAGAAGTTATGGTGACTGGATGGATCCAGGTGCTAGGTGCACACATTACTTTTACATGTAACCACGCTATGTAACAAAAATGACCCAAGAGAAGATGCGTTTGTTTTGACTTCTTTTTCAGAGGGTTCAGTGTATGGTTGTGGCATCTGGAGCATGGGGAGGAAGCAACATTCATCATGCTAGACAGGAGGCAGAACATGAGGAAGACTCTGGGGATCAAGTATAACTCTGAAAGCCATACCCTCCCCCAAGTGCTCTGCCAACCAGGGGCCAAGCATTCAATGTATGAACCTGTAGGGCACACTTTACAGTCCAACAAGAGGGCCAGATCTTCTCCATGCTGTGCGAGAGAGAGCAGAGGCTACAAGGTGATTGCTGAACTATCAGGAGAAGCCAGCTCGAGTCTAGGGCAGGATCACAGAACTTGAGTTCATTATTGCCTTCCTCTGTGGCATTTCTGGAAGTGTGTTTCTGTTCGGGACCCCAGCAACAGCCATCTGTCCCACGTCCAGCATCCTGGAGTGACAAAGAGGGCTATTGCCTGCAAATATGTGTTTATTTTGACTTATGTGGTCTGCCTTTTCTCTTTCTGTTTCCTTCCCTCAGCAATGCAAGCTCTGCTTCAGTGCTGAGTAGAAAAATTGTAACCACAGCTACATGTATGTAGCAGGCGGGCACTGGGGAGGATTTGGAAGGAAACGTTTTCAACAAATCAGCAGAATGTCTACTCTTTTCCAGGCACTGTGCTAGGCACGGGTAGGCTGTGAGCAAAGCCATTCTTGGCCCTCAGGAAACGCACGGTCCGTGGACAGGGTGGCCAGCCATCCTAGCTTGTGTGAAGCAGTCATTGCTCTGAAATGGAGGAAAATCCAGACAAATCACCTTCCCTAGCTGCTGTGGTAGCAAGGGATGTCCCTTGTAACCGTGGGTGGTGGCAAGGTACTGCCTGGGAGGAAGACAGAGTATACAGTCATTTCTTCAGCCAAGTACGTTCTGTTCACTGCATGTATGATCAAAGAGCCTCAAGCTTGCTCAGCAAAAGACCTTTGGGTGATCTTGTCTTCCCACGGTGAAAACACAAGAGAGATTCGAGGCTTGTCCGAGGTCACACAACATGGCAGGCCGAGCTGAGCAAGGTACCCAGCTGCCTTCATCCCTGCTGTGCTGACTGGTGGGGTTTCCCACCCCTCCCCTCACACAGACCCTCTTTCAGGCAGATGTGGAAAAACTGAAGGGGAGGGGAGAGAAGGTGCCTTGGGTTGGGAGGGACCCACCATGATCAGAATCCCAGTAAAGAGGGGGAAAGAAGGCTTCAAAGGGGTGAGTACATTTGACCTCAGGGCGCCATTTAACGGAGACTGAGGAACTGGAGCCATAAATGCAGGTAAAGACATACAGTCCAACAAGAGCCTGCATCCAAGACAGATCAGTGGTGTGCGGATAAGGTCCAGGCTGCACAGAAGATAAACATGCCTACTTGTGCTCTGTTTGATGTCCAGACACTGACTGGACCACCTACTATGCCCAAGTCCCTGTTTAAGATGAAAAGCAATCGTTGCTCTCATGGAACTATATTTGCTGGCGCTCAGGGAGAGATTATAAATGAGTGTGGGTATGACATGATGTATCGGGGTGTTCTCTTATGTCTCTCATTATGTTTGGAGAATGACCACCTGGAAACGGACTTACAGGGGCCGTCATGGCTGTCATGGGGAAATTTAAATGGGGAATCTAGGTAACCATGGTCAGAAGTAAGGGAGGAGACTGGGGGAAGACATGGTGATTAACTCTGTCTCTGGAAAATGATCTGAAAAGGCAGAAGTGGGAATCTGAAAACTGAGTTTGCAGGAAACCCTGGGCCGGTAGAGGGGTCAAGGGCCACTCATTGCTCATGAGGTTTCCCAGTGAAGACAGTGAACTTGGACCATACAGTGACATCACTGGGAGTCGTCCTCTGTACTCAAAAGATTAAAAACCAGTGCGTTGTTTGACCTTGTGTGTGTCACTTTTGTTTAAGCTTTGCTTTTACATATATGTATCCCCCCTCTGATGTGTGTGTACGAGCACATGTGTGTGCCACATATGTTCAAGTGTCTAAAGAGGCCAGAATATGTGGATTCTGCCTGATGTAAACTTTGAGAATTGAGCTCAGGTCTTCTGGAAGAACAGCAAATACTCTTAACCACTGAGCCATCTTTTCAGGCCCATGTGGCACTGCTTTTAACATGAACTTAGCAAGGAATGCACATGTCAGTATTCTCCTGTTTCCGTGCTCAGGAAAGCCCTGATGTCTGGTCTCGACTGCCTATCATTAATGAGTTCTAGCCAACAGAACTACCTGGCTGTCGTCCACAAACCTTCTCTTTGTGTTTATTAAAGTTGCATCCACAATAACAAAAGACAAAATGATCTCTGGGAAGGGTCTGATGAGCTGAAGAAATTCCTCCCTTCACTGTGGTTAGGCAGGGGACTTGTCTCTTGTGTAGCCACTGATCCCGTGGCCTTGTATGATCCACTCTTCTTCACTGTTTAAGAGTCTGGTCAGATCTCTCCTCTTCCTAGAGGGCTTCTTGACCATTCCCTGAAAGCGCTGTCCACACATCACGCTGTACATGTACCCTGTGCTTCTTTTCATCTGAACACTTGCATCGACTGGCTTCCATGTTCATCCATTTCTCTTGTCAAAGCATAAGCCCCATGAGGACAAGAATTTTGTCTGTGTCCCATTGTGCCCCAGTGCCTAGCCTCATCCCCATTAGGTATACGAGGCTCCGTAGGTAGTTACTCCGTTAAGAACAAGAACGAAAGTCTGCTGTGTCAGTCGTTAGCTTAATGGTTGCATTAAAATTACAAGTGTGAAGTATATTTGGGAAAAGGCTCAACTCCTTTCCCTCCCCCACCTCCCTTTGGTGAGAGAGAAGAAGAGCTGGAAATAGAATGGAAGAAGTTTCTGTAAATTTCTGGTAACCATAGAGACAGTGATTTTCGTTTATTAATCTCCCACTCTTAAGCAGGCTGGGGCCCCATGGTGGTTTCTCCAGATTGCTCCGTCTGGCTATCCTGCAGCCTTCCTCATTAAGACGAGCAGGCCCCTGCCTACCTTGCGGCACTTTAATTACTGTGAGCAGAAGCACCACGCTCCTGTGCTCATTACCTCGCGCTCTGACTTGGCTGCACCCCCGCTTTAGAACAAAGTCACACGGCCACCAGCCCTAAAGCCCTGGAGCCTTTGGTGCTAGGTGGTGGGTGTGGGTGGCTTCCTCCCCAAGCCTGGGGCTCTCTCCTTTCATTCAGCTGGCTTGAATGTGAGGCTCAGAACCTTCTGGAAGAGCTTTTCGTGAAGCCTGCCCATGAAGGCTATGCTTTAGTGAAAAGAATGACCCTGGGAAGTGTGCTCTTCTTGTCTGGCCTCTTGTGGGATCTGATTTCATGGTCCTTTGCTCCTCTTCCCGTGCAGAAAGACATGGTTGGGGCAGCTCCTTTGGTGGCAGCTCTTCCTCGCAGAAGAGTTTGGTACAGATGTTCAGAGAGCAGAGTTGGAATTCTTCTACGTCAGTGAGCTTCCGTTAGAGCCATTAGTAGGGACCACTCAGCTATGAGTGACATTTGGTTTGGTCCTTCTGCTGCTCAGTCGGTATTGGGACTCTGACTTTAATTTTCCTTTGGGTCCCTGATGAGCAGGATGTGAGGAACACTCTCTGGAGTGAGGAAGAGTGGGTTCAACAGAGGCGTGTCTCTGAATGGAGTCTCAGCTCCCCTAAAGCTGGTCACCTAAGGTCTAACCTCTCTGCCTTTGGAAACACCTAAGACCTCCTTTTGGCTGAATTCTCCATCTTCTTGGTTTGGAAATGCTGAGCCATCCTTCCAGCAAATGTTCAGAGAGACACGGCCATTGGCCATGTGTATCCCTAGTCAACACTTCTTAGCCTAAGGCTCATGAACCCATCTGGGGTCACTTAACTTAATGTGGGGGTGTGAGAGGCATGAAAAGAGTGAAAGAGCTCTGAGTGCACAGAGACCAAAGCGCAGTTCAAAAGTCACACTCAGGACGAATCCAAGAAGTTTCTGGGGGCGCTCACCAATGTCATGTTGCACCTCACGCAACGTCAGTTCTGAACGCTCAACACACGCACTTTGTACACCCCAGCGGCACCCATGGGTGCTTCCTGAAACAGAGGGCCAGGGAGGGTCAAGATTGCAGCATTTCTACCATCCGTGCAAAGTTTTCAGACCCCACAGAAACACAATATTTGAACTCTAGATAGCAGAGCTGTTCATATATCCCATCCGCCGCCACTCCCATCTAGTTTAGCGTGCCTTTGGACTATGCTGTACTGAAAAGACAGGCATATGGAGAGCCCTCACATATCAGTTTTGTCTTATCTTTAATAAATGATAAGTTTACGTGTATACTAAAGAATTTAAGATAAGTTGATTTTATCTTAATTAATTTAAGATAAATTAATTTTATAATGATTTATGATTAAAAGTTTGATTTAAGTATCTATTTTAGGCACCTATATACTCCATGTCACTTAAGAATTTCCTGAGTAAGAAGGGGTTATAGTTATTAGAAGTCTTAAGAAGCCCTGCACCAGGCGCTTAGGTCCTGCTGTGCAGCTGCCATGGCCATCAACCCATTCTCATGTGCCTGTGGGCCAGGCTTTCAGTAGCTTTAGATTTGTGCTGCTCAAGCAAGGCCCACCTTCAGCATACCAGAGATGAGGCCCTGGGTAGAACTTAGGCTTCTGAGCCCATCTGCAGACTTGAAGGAATTTGGGGTAGGCCCATTCCTGGTGTCACCAGCAGGTCCAAGAGCTCAGTCATTCTCCTTTCCAGGTGCCGGAACCTCTCGTTCCCCGACAGCCTCCCAGAGGTGAGCATCGTGTTCATCTTCGTCAACGAGGCGCTCTCGGTGCTGCTGCGTTCCATCCACTCAGCCATGGAGCGCACACCGCCACACCTGCTCAAGGAGATCATCTTGGTGGACGACAACAGCAGCAACGGTGAGTGCTCGCCTCCCTGGAGCCCAGCCCCTGGCCCCTGAAGGCCGCGGAGAGTCTGCGTCTTTGGGTTTACACTTCTCAAGGCTCCTAATGGCTATCCCATCTAGGGGTGTCACCTTGGGGACACATTTCATGATGGTCACTGCTTGGAAAGTCTGTGTGCATCCCAGAGAGGCTGGGAAGTCAGTGGCTGACCGCTCTCTCTCCCAGCGTTCTAATGCAATAGGAGGAGATGCAAGGGCTTGAATCTGCCCCGCCTCACACACAGCGACTGTCTCCTGTGATGTATCATTTCACTGGTGGTGGTCCTCACCTTCACTTGGGTAGTTGTTTTCCAACAGGAGGATGGTGCTGATGATGGGGATGCTGATAGACATGAACCAGATGAAAGCAAGTTGAGCTATTGGATATCTTTGCAAATCACTTGTTCCCCTCTAATGTTCATGCTCTGTCCCCAGAAAGGCTGAAGACTGCCTCCAAGTGCCCTATTGACCTCTTCCGTGTGTCTCTTTCTCCAGCTACCCCTATACCTTGGTGCATGTTCCACATCCTCTGATTCCCACTCTCATAAATTCCCAGAACTCTCTGGACTTAAAGATCAGGTGTGGACAGCTTAGCAACCACTGTTCTCAGCAGAAACCACATCTGTGGATGTGTTTATGAAAATGCATAACTTTAAGAAACAATCAACCATTGTGTACGTGCATCACAAGTCCCTGAGCTTGCATTGCGTTCAAGCCTTCTCAGGTGTAGGTGGCAAATTTCCCAATGAATCGGTTGCTGTAAAGAGGTGGGCTATTTGTGATTTTTTATCAATTAAAGCTGAAACATATCAGATAATTGAAATGCCTTTCATCTCAATAAGTGAATTTCCCTTTTTATTCTCTCGCCATGAGGTAAGAACCACAGGAGCAGAGCTGTGAGGGGACTGAAGAGCTTTCCAAAGGGAACACTCGTGGTTCACGTGCTTCATTGTTCCATGGACACAAAAGAAGGGGACATCAATGATGCGGGCAAGCTGGCAATACCATGCTGAAGGAGGCGGTCAGGAGGGGGCTAGGAAAGGCCCAGCCTCCAGCTCCCCTGGTTCCCACTCTCACTTAGGATTCAGTGGAAGGGTTTCCCAGAGAGTTGTGTGCCCTACCTCTCATCTCACACGAGGAGGTGAGGGGGGGCAGAGCCTCTGTCACAGAGAGGAGGGCATTTCCAAATAAGCCCCCCATCTCACTCCAATACACTTCATCCCAGACTAAGGAAGAGATGCTGTTTGACTTTAATTTGTGTAGAAGGCGAAGGGATGCTGTGACTGGTATTCTAAGAAAGAAATCTAGACGAGGAGAGTGAGTCAGATGTGGAGGATTTCTTATATGAATCCTTAAAATACAGACTTTATTTTGTTAATGCTGGTAACCATCATATGGTTTTGATAAGAGGAATGAGGGGTTGAAGACTGAGCAAAGGACAGGCTTGTCTGCTTTGTGATCCTGGGTGGGCGGAAGGTGCCTCTGGAAGAAGGGGCATGGGTAAGGAGGTTCTTGCAGAAGTGTAGACCAGAAGTCTAAGACCAGGAGGACTGAGAAGAAAATACAAACCTGAGAGACATTACAGAGGAAGAATTGGTGGGACCTGCCATGGACAGATGTGCAAAAAAAGGGGGGGGGGAGGCAGGGCACTCATGACTCAAAATTTCAAGCCAAAGTGATATAAGAGATGGTGGCCATTGTCCTGGGACATGGAGGTAGCAGAGCAGTGTGCTGGTGCCATGGTTACCCATGAATGATGTACATCAAAAAACATACTTGGAAGCTTTCAAACCCCCAGGAAGTTTGACAGCAATGGTACAATGAAGTAACTCGGCTGCAGGGGTGGCTACACTCAGCTGCATTGGTGATGAGGCTGCATTCAGCTCCCTGTGCATACCCAAGTGAGAATCTGCATTTTGGGGAGACCTGGGCAAAGATGTGTGAGCTGAAGCAGCATCCGTATCCTGATTGTGGTATTGACTGTAGTGTGTACAAAGTTACCAATGGGCTATGGGATGGAGCTCATTAGTTGAGCACTGGCTTAGCATGCACAAGACTCCAAGCTTCATCCTCAGTGCCACAAAATGTTTTTTTAAAAGATGTTAGCATTAGGGAAGCTGGAATGAGGGTGCTTGAGATGTTTTTCTACACTCTGTGTTTTTAGTAACTTCAAAATACGATGTATTGCAAAATATGTGGTATTGCATGCCTGTAATCGCAGCACTCCAGAGACAGAAGCAGGGGGATCTCTGTGAGTTCAATGCAAACCTGATCTACATAGCAAGTTGCATGCCAGCCAGGACTGCATAATGATATCATCTCAAAATAATAATTATTGTTAGTATAATTTGAAGCCCAACTAATAAAAACTCAGAGACAGATATTGGGTTCAACCTGAAGACCAGAAAAGCAAAGCAGCCAGACACTGGCTTTTACCTCTATCTCAGTCCAAAATGGCGATCCTGCCTCCAGGAAACCTCAGAATGAGACTGAGCCTGAGAGCTGTCTCCTCCCATTTTATATTCCTCTCTAGTTCTGGGATTAAGGATGTGCACCATTACTGCCTGGTTTTTATGGCAAATTCATGTGGCTACTGGGATTAAAGGTGTGTGTCATTGCTGCCTGATCTATAAGGGTGGCCAGAGTGGCTGTTTTACTTTCCTGATCCTCAGGCAAGCTTTATTTATTAAAATACAAATGAAATGCCCTCCAATAATTATTATAGTAGCTATTTTTATTATTACTATTACTACTACTACTAATAATAATAATAATTTTTAAGCTGCCCAAAAGCTCTCCCATGAGATTCTACCTCATTAATTTTAAGCAGAGTCTGAAAATTGCTGTTTTTAAAACATCCTTAACAATCCATGGCTCTGACTGGCAGCCTGGATGAACAGACCAGATACACCTTCACTTTCTGCACAGTTAAGTGTCACTGTGCACTGTGAAGGCTGAAGTGAAAAGTTGTGGATTCTAAGGTGCTCCCTGCAGAGGAAGAGTGACAGAGAAAAACCCTCTCTGCTAACCCTCATAATTTCCTGTGTGAAGCAGAGGTGGCAATTGCGCCGTGTGCCTCACCTGCCGAAAGTGGTAATGCAAACCTTATAACTAAACTGATCTTCTCAGTGGCGTCCCTGCCCAGCCCGCTCCTTTCCCAGAAGACCAGCACAGAGAGCTGCACAGAGGACGACAGGGGAACTGAATCAGAGCCTCATATGTTGAGTAAGGAAGCCACAACTGGGGAGACAGGGTGTCCAAAAAGAAGAACAGAGAGTAAGAGCCCAGATGCGTAAGAAGGGTATTGATGGTGAGAGAGTCAGGACCAGGGAGGAGCCGATGGGCAGTCATAGGTGCTGATGAAATAGGAGCCATGGGAATTAGAAGCTAGTTATCTCCCGTGGGATGAAAGGGCTCTACGTTGCCCTAACCCACAGGCAGGTGATGATAAAAAGTCTGAGAAGAAGCCCCTGGGTCTGGAATATCTGACTCTGGAAGCCTTGGTAAATAGCAGTGGTCTCACAAGGCTGGAGCTGGATATGAGAAGCCAGAGGCAGAGGAGGAATCAAGGAGGGAAATTTACCATTAGGAATTTGACTCCAGGGGAAGATCACCAGCTAAGGTAAGGAGCTGGAGCAGTATTTCCCCAAAATAAAAATTTACAGCATTATCATCATCTACAGCAAGAAGTTTCCATCTGACCCAGGATAACATGCCTACTCATGCCCCTATACACACCACCCCTGATTGAAGCAGAACTTCTATGAAACAATGCCTACTCTTAACAATGCACAAAGCATTCTGCCGTTTCCCATTGTAGTCTGTGCCATGGTGTTCAATTCTATTATATTTTGTTCTATTCTCTCTCCTTTAGAGGCAGGCTGTTCTCAAGACCCCGAGTACATTTCAAAAGCACTTTGGTGAACTAGGGGAGCTGGGATCCAGGCCATTTCTATAGTGATTAAATAAGTCTGAAGGGAGATTACCTGAGTCCCTGGCACCAGAGGCACTGAGCAGGGCCTCTGTAGAAGCAGAAGATGGATCTCGGGTGCAGATGCCAAAGAGAACAATGGGTTCATCTGCTCCCCAGTCCAGAGGAACAAAGGATAAATGGTGAGCCAGCTGGAGGCAGTGGAGGTGTCGAAGGCACTCACAGTGATAGGCTCAGTCCTAGGACCCATGGCCAGCAGGGGTCTAAGACTAGAGTGCCCCTGTGTGGGATGGGCCAGAAGGTGACCAGTAGCAGAGAGATGGTCCTGGCTAGCTGAAGGTAGAAAACAGACAGGAGAGAGACACTCTGAGGAAGGGTGAACCGCTGGTCCAAAGTCACTTCCTAGTGTCTCAGCCTGGCCCAGTGTCTGTGTTTCTACCCTGAGCTCTGGGGAGCTGCTCCTGTCAGGCATCTTGTCACTCAGGCAGGGACTGTCACAAGACCACTCAGCTCAGCTCCATAAACATTGCAGGAGCCTGACCTGTCAGTTCAAGTCTTAAGTCCAAAACCTGGAGGAAGGAGGAAGGTCCCCTTTTGGTCACTTCTTTCTTTGGTTTTCTTAGATGCCTTGTGGGGACCTTCAGCCACTCCTTGCCCTGTCTGTCTGCAGAGCCTCTGAGGACAGCAAGGGGCAACAGGAACAAAGTCTCTGTGTGAGTGACAGTGCAGGGGACAGGCTAAAGAGGCCGTAGTAACATGTCACAGCTGGTGGAGGTGGCTGTACACTCGGCCGGCCAGCTATGCAGTTCCAGCTCTTTCTAGAGTCTTTTGCCAGTGTGTTCTTAACCTGTGTGAACCCTATTCTCCTTATCTGTAGAATTGAGATGTTTTATTCCTACCTCTGGGATTGTTCGGAGTCTTGAATGAGATAAGGAATGATGGAAGAATTTGGGCTTTTAAGATTCTGAATCAAGCAGTGCAGAGCCATGGGAATGGCTTCCTCACAGAGCCCTCCTTCCCAGAGTTGCCATGGGCTCTGTGTATAGTGGCTCAACCTGACCCAGTGACTGTGTTTCTAGCCTGAGCAGTCTCTGTTTGTGGAGCTGTCCCTGTCAGGCCTCTTGTCTCTCAGGCAGGGACTGTCGCAAGCTCATCAGTATACATCTGTGCAAGCTGTTACTACCTCTACCCACCTTCTCTGCTGCAGCCTGGGCTTCCTCAAGTAAGAAAGGGAATGGGGGGAAGAGGCAACCATACTTCTATCCAAGCCGCTACACTGTTAGCTCCTCCAAGGCCGGGGCCTAAGGCTCTGTCAGTGGTCCTGTCGAGGGGCCTCAGTTCATCTTCTCAACCCCCTCAGCTGCTTCCTCCTCCTCCTCTGCTTCTCCAGAGACTGGCTTCTACTTAGGATGCTGTCACTCCCTTGTAAGCAGTCGTAATGTTGGAACAAGTCAGTGTTTACTTGTCATTAGCAATATGGCACTCTATGCCACGCTTTTTCCTGCCTCGAGATATTGATATATGCTTGCCTTCCACCTGCCACACCCTCATCCCCAGCTCATATTTCCCCCTATTGCTTCCTTAGGGTATCTTCGCTAGAGCCCTTACTTGGGCTATCAGTGACCCGTACTGTTTAAATGGCAGCCCTTGTCCCTGTGTCCTTGTCTCTCTGCACCCTCCCTGGCTTCTTTTCCTCTATAGCACCCATTGCCCCCCCCCCCCGGTGGAATGAACTTAGCTGCTTTCTCTCACTAATTTATCTGTACACTGTAACATACACACACACACACACACATACACACACTCCTGCCCAATGTGAAAACTCGAGGAAAATGAAGCATCTTTGCCTCAACTGTATTCCCTGTATGTGGACTGGTGCCCAGTACTTGCAAGGACTCAGCATGCATTGCTTTGATGAGAAGATGAATAAACCTGGGGTCTGAAGATCCGGGCAAGGCCTGGAGTCTGCATGGTGGCACCCTAGTGCCCTGGAAACCTTCTGTCTCCATGTCTAACTCTTGTTGCTATTCATACTACGGTAGATAAGCCTGCTGTGCCAGGCTCCGCTTCCCTCCAGGGATGGGGTAGAGCCACTTGCTGCTCCCCAGGGATATGGCATGAATGCAGGTGGAGGATGGAATGCATGACCCCAGCTCATCCTGAACTCAGAGCCAGAGAACCACAACGCCTCCCTGCCTTGGTCAGTGTAACCTATCTTCTGCAAGTAATCCTCCTGACCAGCCACACCCTGCACGCTCAGCTCTATAGTCATGTTTCCAGGCCCCTGACGTCTCTTAATTTTCTCAAGAAAATGACGGAACCTGAGCTGTGAATTGCTGTGGGCCGGTGTTTTCAGCTCTAGCGGGGCTTTCTCATCAGCCTTCCAAAGGCAGGGGACCAGGGTTCTCATGTGATAGAGTTATCTCTGCCTTTGATTTTCTTCATCCACTCACTCAGTGGTTCCCTCAGCAGGTTCCCAGATCACATGACTGAGCTCTGTGAGCTTCTTCATGCCTACAGTATCCCTACCGCAGGTTCAGAGTCAGGTTCTAGGGAAGGCATTCTTCCAGATCCCCTCGCCAGCCCTTCAGCTAGCATCCCGTCCACAGCTTGCCTACCCCCACTTCCAACAAACAAACAGAAATCTGGGTGCTTTTCATGTACTCTGTTTGTTTCATCTATGAGTTCAGATCCTCTTTCGATAAACATAAGAATCATGCCCTTCTTTTCCTGCCACTTAAATTTCAAAGTTAATCTTTACTTTGTTATTAAACACATCAAAGGGATGGTAATGTCAACTCCTCTTTTGAGAATCCCATTCCCTGGAGGCTTTGGTCTGCTCCTGGTTTAGCAGACATTTGCTCGGCCTCCACCCATCCACAATATTTTTGCTCTCTCCTTCTGCTTACAGACCGGAGAATGGTGGCTTCAGCATGTCCTCATGCTTCGTGGCTTCAGCATGTCGCTTCAGCCTCGAGGGCTCTGGTGGTCCTGTCCCCCTCTCCCAGACTGTGATCTCTCTTGCTCACAGGAAGCCTTTCATATGTGTTGCCAGGAGATGACATAGTACTAAGTAGGATGCAAGTGACAAGTGGGACGGAGCTGTTCCTAAGTGTCCTAGTGACAGACAGACTGCCAAGAGCCTGCAGACTCAAACCCAGTCCATCAGCTTCAGCTGACACCCTTAGGGAATCTCCATGTTGCTGTGACGGTACACTTCCAGGTCAGTTTAGGGAAGGGAGTTTCCTTTGGCCCATCATGGAGGGAGCCATGGCGGCGGCAGCATGAGGCAGCGGCCACACTGCATCTGTGCTCAGGAAGCAGAAAGAGATGAAGGTTTAGATTTCAGCTTACATTGTCCATTTTTTTTCAACCAAAGACCCAGCCTAGGGGCTGGTGCCACCCACCTTCCAGGTGAGTCTGCCCTCCTCAGTTAAACCTTTCCAAAACTACCCTCGTGGATACACCCAGAAGTGTTTCCATGGTGATTTTAAATCCAGCCAAGCTGACAGTGAGGATGAACCATCGCACTGACTCTTGGGAGGAAGCTGAGGCTAGAGAAGGCAGAAGAAGCCTGGCATGCCCCTGTCTAGCGGCAGAACCAGACTGGAAATAAGGAACATGAGCAGGCTGGGCTGTCTCCTCCACTGGAGTCTTCCTGGGGCTCAGTAAGGAGAGACAGGTGGCACAGATGCTTTGAGACTTGGGAGTTGATTCAAGAGTTATCAGCCATGGCTAATCTTGTAACCACTGAATCAGGAAAACATTGATGTGTGTGTGTGTTTCTGTATAGTGTATGTTTGTGTATATATGCATATATACTTGTAAGCGGAGGTTCCTCTGTCCTACCCTATCCCATAGCTGATTCTAAATAATCACTTAGGAGCTCAATATTAATTACAAACTACTTAGCCTGTAGTTCAGGCTTATTACTAACTAGCTCTTACATTTAAATTAACCCATTTCTATTAATCTATATATGGCCACGTTGCTGTGGCTTTTACTGGTCTACTGGCATCTTGTTTCTTGGTGGTGGGCTCACATCTCCCTCTATTCCACCCTTCTTCCTCCCTATATTCAGTTTGGCTTTGCTACCTAGCTATATTCTGCCTTGCTATAGGCCAAAGCAGCTTTTGAGAGCAATGAGAACAACATATATTGACAGTGTACAGAAGGGTTATCCCACAGCATGTACTCATGTGCATGACTGGGCATGCTTATGTATCTATGTGTATGCCTGTGTGAATGTCTTTGTGTGGATGAGACCCTGCATACCCACAATCATGCAGTAGTGAGCATGTATACACATGTAATCAGTGGTGTATAAGGCTTTACAAACAGCGGATTGAGCATGCCCAAGCCTTTTTTCACCTACCTAGAGACACCTTCAAATCCTGATTGCAGAACTCTGGGTCACTGTCACTTTCCATGGCTGGTTAAGATAGATGTTGGGCAGTGGTGGCGCACGCCTTTAATCCCAGCACTCGGGAGACAGAGGCAGGCAGATTTCTGTGAATTCGAGGCCAGCCTGGTCTACAAGAGCTAGTTCCAAGACAGCTAGGGCTGTTACACAGTGAAACCCTGTCTCGAAAAAAAGAATTTAAAAAAAGATAATTACATATAATGACAAAGTAGAACCCTTGTTCCTGGGCTCCTTGCTGTCAACTGCTAGGTTCCCCTACATCTTCTTGAAAAATCCCCAACATCCTCTGGCCCAGAGCCTGCCTAAACATTGTTTAATGTTTTGAAGATGCTGGCCTACACACGAGATACTCATTCCAGGCTGTAAAACACCAAGAGCTCTGCATACAGCTGGAATAATTGTAAAAATTAAAAAAGCAGAGGCAAAACAGTCCAATAGCCTTGTGTTTTATGAAGCTTAGAGAATCCCATGTAGCTAATGGAATTACAACCAAGATTCAGACAGCTTAAAGGTGTTTATACAACCAGCCATGTAAGCTGTGAGCCCCAGCCTTCCCTGATCTGCTTCAGGCCAAGGCACCTTGCTGCTGCCTACCCCTGTCCTGTGCCCAGCGGGACCAAGCTTACCCATGCACAGCACTGACAATGGCACTCAGTAACCTAGAGGTTCAGGTAGTGAGACACCATGTTCTGCAAGCATTCTGTTGTTGCCTGGGGAGGCTTCTGCATGCTGCATTGTTCATCAGTAGTCTGGAGAACGACTCTGTGTGATAGCTAATATTGATTGTCAACCTAACAGGATCTGAAATCACCTCTGGGCATGCCTGTGAGGGAATTTCTACATTGGGTTCAACATGGTGGAAAAATACAAGCTACAATGTGGGCAGCACCATCCCATGGAGTGGGGAGGCAGAGTGAGTAAAAAGAAGAAAGCAAGTTGAGTACCAGCACCCGTGGTCGGCTTCCTGAAGGCAGAAGTGACGTGAGCGGCTGCCTTCAGCACCTGCTGCAACTTCTCTGCCGTGGTGTACTGCACCCTCAAACTGGACGCTGAATAAGCCCTTCCTCTCTGAGTTGCTTTTGTCAAGTATTGTTGCAGCCTTGACAAAGTAACCATAACACACCCAGACTCAGCCAAACAGCCTGAACCCTGCTGCCCTCCAGCCTGCATGGCCAAGCTGTTTCCTTAGGGACACCTGTAGCTCTTGAGCTCCTAGGTGCTCCAGGCAACACACACCTGCCACTCTCTTCTACCTTAAGCACTGTCTCAGGCCTAGGGCCTGCTGTGGCCAGTGGCTCTAAGGTGAGCAAGAATGAGACACACACCTCTCAGCTGTGACAGTTTGTCTCAGATCTGTCGTGTGTGTCTCTGCAAGTGGAGCCTTCGCCTTACACTCAGACCAGGGCCATGTGCGAGAAGAAATAGACAGCGTGCCCCACTTGCTGGACTGTTCATCTTTCTCTCGCTTACTGTAGAAGTGCCCCTAACACACGTCGAGGGGCTATGTATCGGTAGCCTACCAGCCCCGACGTCTGCGGAGAGAAGCAGTAGCTGCCTGGTGATCTGGCCCAGATGCAGCTGCTGCTGTCTGAGTTCTCTGCACCTGCTGCTCTTACCTTCCTCTGATTGGGCTGTGTGCTAAACCTTCTGTATGTTTCACCACCAATCCCATTTCTTGCTGGAGTATGGAAGGAAACCTCTCTCTGATACTACTCATCCCTTTCAATGAACTCTTGCTCCTTCTCTGGCCCCCTAGTCCTCCAGAGAACTAGACTCTGGTTCCTGTATTTCCAGGCTCTAATCCACCTGCCCCCTGAAGAATATGCCCTTAGTTAGAGATGCTGGGCTGTAAGGGAT
Organism: Neodon shergylaensis; assembly: GCA_025134845.1. Lineage (NCBI taxonomy): Eukaryota > Metazoa > Chordata > Mammalia > Rodentia > Cricetidae > Neodon > Neodon shergylaensis. The sequence continues at coordinate 19,325,087 of JABTXL010006999.1, forward strand.
CTTGAGGACCCTGCCTGTTTATGGACCAGCGCCAGCCTCACTTTCCCTATCTTAGTTCTGCCTATTTCTACTGTGTCCTCTGTTCTTGCCAACCAATGGGCTGAAGTCCTGACACACTTCAATGGTTCAAGCCTGGTGGAGTCCCCATGGGTAGCTCATGGCCTCCTTTAGCCTCATTCTCTTACAAGGCTAATTGCCTTAGGGAATGGGTGCTCCCAGGAAAACTTCCCTGATAGTGCCTGGGGGATAAAGCCCCTGCTTCTCAGCTCCTGAGCACCCTGTGTGCAAAGATGGCCTGGACCGCTTTGTTTATAGCCTAGCCAAGGTGACCAGTTTGGGATAAACAAAGCTGGCAGGAATCAGAAAAGGGCTTTCCTCCTCTGGTCAGCTGCCCAGCCATCTGTCAGGGAAGAAATTCTTGGAACTGGAGCATGGAGCTAAGTGTGGGAGTGATGGGGAAAGCTGTTTCCTGCCCGCAGGTAAGAGGGCCTGATGCTGGCAGCTGGGAATCAAGCTGTCCCTGAAAAAGGCCCCAGGAAACCCTTCCAGGAGTAGCAGCCACAGGAAAGGACGTTCTGTCCCTTTTGGGCTGGTACCTATCTTGTTCAGCAGGTGGAAAAGACAAATTCTGGTGCTGAAAAGCATACAGGAAATTTGGGGCACCCCTGGTGAGCCAGGGTCCTCGCCTGCTTTTCCAATGATTCTGAAAAGGGCTCCAGACTAAACCAGGGAAACACTTCCCATTTACTGAGGTTTGAATGTGGCCCCAAAATTCTCACAGGAAACTCAGTCCCCAGTGCAACTGTTGTTGAGAGGTGACACCTCTAAGAGGCAATTAGGTCACAGGGCTCTGCAATCGTGCGTAGATTGATGACGTGATTAATGCTCTGGACTATCCTGAGTGTTATCATAAGAGTGGGTCCTGATCAAAGAAAGTGTTTGATTGCTGTGTTGTCTCCTTTCCATTGCTGTGATGAAACGCCCAAGGCAATTAGCTTATAGAGAAGAAAGTGTAGCTAGGTATAGTCTTATACACTTGCAATCTCAGTACTTTGGAGGTTAAGGCAGGAAGGTTTCTGTGAGGGAGAGGCCAGCCTGGGCTACATAGTGAGACCCTGCCTCAAGAGGGAGAAGCAGGGAGGAGAAGGAAGGGAAGAAAGAAGGTAGTGTATTGAAGTAATGATTCACCTCAAGACTAGAATACAAAACTGAGGAAGAAGGGGGCTGGGGCCCACTAAGCCCTTCTAATACCTGGAAGCCCTTCTACTAGGTCCCACCTCTTCAAGTCACTTTCCTATAGCTCACACAGGGAACCTTCCAAAGACATTTAAAATCTAAGCCACAGCACTCAGTGCCCCACACTCCTCCCTGATAGTCAACAAGGAGATCCTCTGCACTGAGCTGCGTCTCCTTCATCTTGAACTTCAGAACCTATAGAACATTGATCAAAAAAAAAAATCAGTTATCTGTAAGTTACCCTGACTCAAGTGTTTTATTACTGCACCCAGAACCAGGTGAAAGCACTGTTGATGTAAAACTTTTGAAATATGGAACGTTCTGGAAAGGCTGCTAAGAGTCATGCAGTAACCTTTAGTAACATCAGGGTCTGTGTGCTCAGGGAAAAACAAAAAAGTTGGCTCCTGTCACCACTGCAGCTGCCACCCCTTTCTGCATGGTAAGCATTCTGAGCTCTAGGGAGGTGAGCAAATGTCTTGTTTGATGAGCTGAAGGTTGTGGTAAGTGTTCTGAGCTCTGGGGAGGAGAGCAACTGCCTTGTTTGATGACCAGGAGGTTGTGCTGAAGTCAGTACACAGGCTGAGGAGGCTGGTCCAAGTGATGGGGCTGAGATCTCACTGGTAAATATGTACCCACCCAGGCTGGGCCTCAGTCTGCCTCTACTCCTATCAAGGTTATGACTCTGTTTATCTGTATAATTAAGGCCCTATTCTACTCTCAAGGGCCCTACGTTAGATAACAAACATCATTATTTTTTCTGAGACTGCCTGACCTGCCTACTCAGCCCCACAGGGACTACACTCCTTGTACCCTATTCATTCATATGCATTGACTAAACAAATGGAGGAACAGAACCAAGTTCCAAAAGGAGGCGGCTGTGAGCCAGAGCTGAGCTTCTCCCAAACATCCGTTCTCTTTCCTGAGAGCACATCCACACAGGCTGGGTACCATGGGTCTCTTGGTCTTCTCACAGATGCTCAGAGTGGCTTGGGGAAGCTGTGGCTGATACTCCCAGACAGGGCATAGCCAAAACAGCTCTGAAACCTGAGAGCTTAATCCCATTTCTATACTGAAGGATCCTCAGTTACCACCAAGGCTTGCTAGGCCGTGCGGGTGGGGGCGGTGAGCCAGTCGAGAGTCTGGAAGGTGTGGAGACTATGTTGAGTCCACCATGACGAGCTAGGGGAGGCAGCTGTTGACCCTCTCCATCACAGTCACCAGGACCTGCCCATTGTCCACGTGTTTATGTTCTGTGGGCTGAATAAACCATGCACATGGGTCAAATGCTGCCCTCTCTTCCCTGTCCACAGCTTCGTCTCTCTGGACTCCCACTGGAGGAAACAGAAGCATCTTTTGAAATGCTGTTTATCTCAAGTGTCCCTTTCGCCCTCTCTCCATCTCTGTAAATTGCTTGTTTTCTACATCTCAGAAAATAGCCACCCCAGACAGCAGGATTAGCCACTCCCTCTCAGCATCCCTTTCTTGTATGCACCCTTTGAGGGCACTGCCAGGCAGGGAACCAGGGAGGTCTTAGAACAGAGCAGGGTCTTACAGTCACAGGATGGGCTGTGTCTCTCGGGGATGGGCTCAGATGCCAATCTCAGGACCTGGGAGCCAACCAAAGGCAGCGACACAGAGAGAACATTCCAGAACTCATGCTTCTCCCCTCTAGGGGAGGAACCCAACCTGGGTGTTTTCTAACCTACTTCTTTAAAGCCTTCCTGCTGGGATGCATTTGATGGGTGGCAGAAATGAATTAGAAATTAGATCAGAACTGAGCATTTACATGGGCCCCGAGCCAAATGAAAATTAAAACTAGTGTCTCGGCAGGGTTAACGGTAAAGGTGATGCTCCCAGCCTTCCTTGGCAGAGTGTGCTGACCTGGGTCTCAGGGGAGAATTGATCGATGGAGGGAGATGATGAGATCAGGAGGTGTAGAGAGGGCTCTCCACCCAGGCGGTGGGAGGAATTAGCTTGTCACCAAAGAACACTGGCTGGTGCAACAGGAGAGTTCCACAACACAGGACAGATTTTAGCATCAGGCTGTTCAATGGCATCACTGGCTGCCCACTTCAGCCTGAAGGTTTCAAAGGGAACATGTCCCCTACCACTAGGGAGGCTTCTGGCCAAGTTGCTGGCCCCTTTCTGGGGACTGGGTATGTCTGTGGGCTTGCCTGAGTTGTCCAATTTCATTTGGCTTCAAAATGAGGACTAATATAGAGAATCCAAGCAAGCAGAGTTGTTTGCTGAGCTTCCCTGGCTGGCCTGCTCAGGCATGAGGCTGAGAAATTGACTCAAGTGATTCTATTTTCTTTAAAAGAGCACTCAAGGCTGTTCTTGATCTTTCGGGAGTGACTTCCTGCAGTCTTGGGTGTCTGATTACTGCCCTCAGCTCCTTCGCACTCTGTATTTCCGTGAGGAATGGGAGCAGGGGTGGGCAAGGTGAGGCCTGGTGATTTCTCAAATTTGCCACATTTCACCCTTCTTCTTTGCTGTTATCAGGTAATGCATGGGTACATAGGTACACGGGTCCATGAGATAGTGAGTATGTGGGTGCATGCGTGGGTGAGTGGGTACATGGATACACAGGCACAGAGGCACATCAGTGTGTGGGTGCATGGGTGAGGATACAAGAATGGACTTAAGGTTCTCCACTCCGTGTTGCAGGTATTTTATACCCACTCTAGAGATGAAAGAACCAAGGATCGACCATGCTAAATGAGTGACTAATGTTCTCTCTGCAAGGTGGTAGCAGAGTAGAACCTTAGCCTTACATTTCTCAACACCAGGCTCAACACACTCCTCCTTTCTTTCTTATATTTCCCATTCAGATTAAAAAGAAACAAATGCCTGCAGTATCTAGAGGCAGCCTCATGGGGTTGGAAGCGTTGCCTATACAAACAGCTGGCCGGGAAGGAGTCCTTTTGATTTTATTCAGCACATATTTACCCATCACTCTGGAGGCAGAATTCTAATGTGGTCCTGTGAGATTCCCAGCCCTGATAGATTCTCCTCGCAGGTCTCTGGGTATACCCAGGGCCCCAAGAAAGCTGCTCAGTCAAATGCCTCTCTGGGTATTGCTGATAATAAGCAGTATCTATGTCCTCATTTAGGTGGGTGGGTCTCAAGTCCTCCAGTGGTGTCAGCAGGGGGAAGTCACAGAGATGGGCTCTGGTGGCTATGACCTGTCCGAAGGACTTGGGTGGCAGGTAGACGAGGGCAGCTGAGGGTGCTGAGGGGAGCATCCAGCCAACCGTCAGCAGGAAAGCCGGAAGAGCCTTCTAACACAAAGAAGTGAACTTGGCCAACAGCCAAGCCACCTGGTGGACAATCCTGAGCCCCAGATGAGAAGCAGTACTGTCAACAGCTGGATTTCAGCCCAGCAAGGCTCTGAACAGAGATACTGCTAAGCACCATCTGAATGATGAGTTACAAAAACCAGGACACTGTGAGTGTGTGTTGCTTTAAGCTGCTAGGTGTGTGGTGTTTTCTAAGCAAAAAAGGAAAATCATGCATGGCCCAGTGTGTGCTGGGACAGTGTGCTATAGGTGGGCAATCTGAGGCTAACAGCTATGGCCTGAAGCAGGAGACAGGGAAGGCACAACGGTGACAGATCATACTAAATACCACATGCACAAACGGTGACAGATCATACTAAATGCCACATGCACAAACGGTGACAGATCATACTAAATGCCACATGCACAAACGGTGACAGATCATACTAAATGCCACATGCACAAA
>JABTXL010006999.1:19337327-19406301 GCA_025134845.1 Neodon shergylaensis
CTCTCTCTCTCTCTCTCTCTCTCTCTCTCTCTCTCTCTCTCTCTCTCACACACACACACACACACACACACTCATCCACATATGTGTGCAAAGCCCTCTTGCCTTTCTATAGCTCTCTTTTGTTCTAAATCCTCAGACCCTCTATGGAGCATGCACAGCAGGCCCACCCTCCCTGTGCCTTCCAAAGTCTTCTATGCAAATTCACTTTGAAAGGAGGGATTTGCCTGCTCTCTGCTGAGGAGATAAGCATAGCCCTAATTTTTTTCTTATGAACAATCGAAATCAGCTTGAACCAAATCAGATGATTTTTAACCCAGCAAAGTTTAACGTGTTTCCTTCATAACTAACAATCCCCTCCCACCACCCTACGCAAAGCAGGTGGAGCCCTGACACTGTGATCTGCCACCTGGGCACACCTGGGAATGGATCAGGCTCCTCTTTGTCAGGTGTCTCTAGGAAGGACAAGATCTGCAGCATATGGCATGCATTTACGTGAAGAGGGAGCCACAGGAAAACGGTTCTGTTATTTTGTCTGTGTCCCAGCACCAAGACGGGCATCCCTTGCCTGATAGATTGTCTCAACTGTCTGCAGACCCAGGCTGAGCATGGGCTTAGAAGGAAGACAGTGCTGCTGAGGGTCAGACTGGCTGCAGGCTTGGTGTGGTCAAGTTGAAGCCAGGCAATCAAAGTGGACTCATAGCTAGCGGAGTCTCGGGGCGAAGCAAGGTTAAGTGAGGGTCAAGGGGGAGCAGGGGTCTTGGTTATGAAGGCTGAGGTGAAGTATGAGTTAGCGTTAGGAAAGGCTCTGTCTGAAGGGAACTGCAGGAGGGGCAGGAGATTTGACGCTCGCTGACTGGAGTTATAACCCAGAGCTTGGGTTTGGGTGACCCTGCAGTACAGATCAAATAAGCCACTATCATCCACGTAACCCTCCTTAAACCAGTGACTGCTTGACTCGATTCGCTGGGCACTACTGACCCTTAACTCCTTTGGGTCCGGGGCTCACGCCAGCCTTTGTTCATTGTCCACCCATCTGTCTCGCTTTCCTGAATTCTGTAGGCACTTGATTTCCCTAGTGAGGGAGCAAGCTAAAATAAAAGCAACTGAAGCGGATGTGTGAGGCTGACATGCCCACTGTTCTGCCCCTCTGAAGGTGGTGGTACAGGCAGAGGCAGGGGCACTGATGCTGGGGGCTCTGCAGCCCCCAGGGGACTCAGTGATGAATGCCATCCCTGGTGTCCTGCGCAGAGATGACTAGTTCCCTGCTATGCGCACATGCACTCCTCTTGCCACACCTTTCCAGGAGAAAAGGAAGTCTGTTTTATGGGAAGCCCATGATCTCTCCCCTGCAGGCGGGCAAGTTCAGTCATTTCTCCTCTGAGGAGCCAGGCTGCCTGACAGTGGCTGTGTAGTGTCCCCTGCTTCCTGCACACTGTGCTCAGGGAACTAGGACCTGGGTCCTAGATGGGGTCCTCTGTCCTTTGGATTGGTAGCAGTATAGCTGCTGGAAGAGGGCTGTGTCCTCTGCACAGTCCTCGTTGTCAGGAGTGAGAAAGCTGCTCTCCTCAGACTGGAGACTAATGCAGTCTCCTGGGCCCGGAACTGCCATCAGCCGAGTCTGCAGAGTGGCTAAGAAATGACTCCAGCCGCAGAGCCAGGGCGATGAGGCAACTGTCTGCCTGACAGTGTCCTCCCTAAAGCCTCTCGCTGCCATGGTAGGAGAACAAGAAGAAGGAGATGCGCTTCTGGCCTAAGACTGTGGAGACTTCCAGAAGGAGTTCCGTAAGAATCTGACCTGTTGGAGAGCATGGATGATACATGGCGTGAAGACCTGACAATCTCGTCTCTGGATGGGAGGACTCAGCTTGCCCAAGGCAACTTTCCAAATCAGCTTTTAACAGAGCTCCTGGGACCAAAGACTTAGGATTAGTGGGCAGAAGCGGCTGCATGCTAACCTTCCCCTCTGCCTGAGAAAGAGCTTCCTCCCTACAGAGAGAATAAGCTGTGAGCTAGGGAGTTTATTGTGTCTGGAGATCATCAAAGCAGAGTGTGGATTCTCTATCAGAGATATGGTCCAGGAGCATCTCCTGGTGATAAGGAAGGTGAGAGAAGCTGGCTATGGCAGGCTCTTCCTGGGAGAGGCTCTGAGATGAATGTCTCAGATTCAGTGTCACATGCTGATTATAGGTACCGGCAAGCTTTATGGAACCCTGCCACATCCAGCCCCTGCTGCTTTTTCTGTCTCAGTTCTGCCACTCCCTCAACAGCATTCCTTCTGCCAAGAACAGCATGGTTCTCTCTCTCTCTCTTTGCCCCCCCACCCGTGTGTGTGTGGTGGTGGTGGTGTGTGTGTGTGTGTGTGTGTATGTGTGTGTGTGCAGACATGTATATAGTGCACATATTGGGGAGATTTGGTTCTTTGTGTGTGCCCATGAAAGTCAGAGGATAACAGCAAGTATTATTCCCTGGTAATTCTGTCCCTCTTATTTTGAGACAAGATTGTTCCCTAGAACCTAGGGCTTGCCAAATAGGCTAGGGTGGCTGGTGAGTGAACTCTGTCTCCCCAGCACTAAACTTACAAATGCAGTGCCTCCCACTGCTGGCTTTTAGAAAGGTTTGAGGGACTGAACTCAGGTTGGCACACTTGCACACTTAACTGCTTTACCTATTGAGCTGTCTCACCGGCTTGGTTCTTTCTAAATCATTTTTCTTTGTCTTCTCTGATTCACCGTCCTTGGGGGAAATGCCTGGGGTAGGGACTAAAGAAGTACCTGAGGCTCCTTGTCAGCCCACAGGAGGCTGCCATGTTTTCCTGTCTTCTCTGCTGTCATGGATGCCAGCACATGTGTTGGGTGTCACGCTTCTGCTTTGGAAAAAGACTGGGACTTTTAGTTCCACCAAGAGTTTTGTGGCTGCTGTTATCCTTAAATGAGGAATTAGCCCCTGGGGTTATAGAATTTGGAGACAGACGGTCATGTAAAGCCCATGTTTGAAGGTGCCGTGGCCACTAGGCATCTCCACGCACCGAGCAGAAGCCCATGGGTACCTGGTGCTGAGAGGCTGTGCTCAACACAGCGGCAGGCTGGAGGAAGTCGCCCACCCCAGTGCCTGGTTCAATAAGATCTGAGCGGTGAGTGATTCAACACAAGCTGTCATTACAGATTAAAACATGTCTACGCCCCCAATGACAATAGCTATTTTTTCCCCAGAGAACATTGGATGTGTTGCTTACATTTCGTAGATGAGGGGGAATGGAATTCAGTTCCGCCAAGCTGGATCATTTAAGACAATCTACCCTCGTAAACATGCTGAAAGGTAGCGTTCCCACGGTGATAAACTCTAACTGTGGTTGTGTGGTGCCTCGGTGGCAGCCCTGTTTGCTTAGCATGAAGAATCCTAGGCCAGTCTTGCTCAATTCCTTTGAATTTGGTCAGTCCACAAGGTCACTTTATAGTGTCTCATTCTGCTAATGGGGGAGGAGGCTCAGATTCACATCTGCCCAACAAACTCCTCTTCATCCCTTGCAGTCCAGCTGAAACGCCTCCTCTTTTGTAAAGCCCTCACTTACTCTTAGCCTGAGTTAGCTGTCAGGAGTACCCTCTGCTGTGTGTACTTGATCATGTTGTTGCCCTTGGCATTTAGAATAGAGCTGGGAAATCCCTAAGAACAGGCACTGTGTCTCTTCAGGGCTTAGACCCTCTATGTCTTAGACTTTCTATGTTTATGCCTGAGCATAGTAGTTTCTCAATAAAATTGTTTGACTATTCTTTTGCTACCAGGTTTTCAAAGCATCCTGGCCTTTATCCTCTACTATCTTCTACTATTCTACTATTGTAAAGATTCATTTATTTATTTATGTGTGTGTGTGTATGTGTGTGTGTGTACATGTAGATGCAATTATCATGTGTGTGCAGGTGCCCTTAGAGACCAGAAGAGGGCATCTGATTCCCCTGGAGCTAGAGTTAACAGGTGTTTGTGAGCTGACAAAGAATCAAACTTGTGTCCTTTCAATGAGCAGCAAGCAGTCTTAACCACTGAGCCATCTCTCTAGTCCCCTCCTTTACTACCTTCAACCACTGAAGTATAGGGTTGGCCTCTGGTCACTTTCTGGAACCAATCCTGATTCTCAGTTGAGGAAAATTTGATGAGATTTAGATCAGGCACTCTGTGGTACAGTCATGATGTGGTCCAGAGGAGAGGGGCCTGGAAAAATAAGAACAAAGGTCAGGTACCTGCTCCATAACCACCCAGCCAATAAGATCGCAGAGACCCACCATCCTGCCAATCAGAGACAAACTTGCTGTACAACTACCCAGCGAATCAGAGTCCAGAAACTCACCGGCCTGCTTATCAGAGTGAGACACCAGCTCCACAACCACCTAGCCAATGAAAATCTAGATACCCACCAGACTGCCAATCAAAGCTATAACTTGCGTCTCTGCTTCTAGATACCTATTCCTCCTCATTCTGAGTCATTTTCTTCCTCTCTTCCATACTGCATCTGAAGGAAGCAGGACTCCGGGACAGGTTGAATGACACTAACAGTAAGTGATTCCAGCTTGGTGATGAACGGTGGCCTTTTTAATTGAGTGTGACCAAGCCCTGACCTCTAGCCATGTAGATAGAACCTGCTTTCTTCTGGGGAGTCATGTGTTGGGGTTTGCAACTGTAGCTTGCTGCCAAGCCCCTGGGTGGAACCCTAGCCACTTCTATCCTAGGTAGCCCCTCCAGACCTGTGGGGTTTTCCTGCTGCTGACCACAGGCAGGGACCCCCAGATCTTCTGCGGCAGCTAGACCCCCATGAAGCTACCTGTACTTAGCTTTTCTCCACCATCCTCTCTGTCTCTGAAAGGAAGGCATTACTTGAGGAATTGTCTAGATCAGGTAGGCCAAAGACATGTTATCTTCATTATTATTTGATGTAGGAAGGCCCAGTCCACTGTGTGTGGCACCATCCCTGTTCAGGTGGCCCTGGGCTGTATAAGAAAGCTAGCCAAAACATGAAACTGAGAAGACCAGAGAACGAGAAGGAAGATAGCCTTTCTCCGTGGACCCTGCCTTCAGGTTTCCATCTCGAGCTCTTTCCCTATCTTTAAAGATGGACTGTCATCTGGAAATGCAATCCAAAGAAGCCCGTTCTTCCCCAAGCTTCTTTTAGTCAGAGTATTTTTATCACAGCAACAGAAGTCACATTAGAAAGAACAACATGTTGTATCTATTGTCATTTCTCCTGTATTCTTCTCAGTAATAAATACAAATGGATATAACCACTCTACCTAAATTGATATAAGAGTATTTCCCCACAGCAGCACAAAGGGAATTTGAGAATCCTCTAAGCCCATACAGACCGACACTACCTCCGGCACTGATGAAGCGCCGCGTGATGTCTCCCCAGCTTTATGCTATCAAACAGCCAAACCAAAACAGACAAAAGCAGAAAAACATAGTTAGAATGAGATTTTGGGCTGTTTGTAGAAACCATGCCATGTTGGTGGTAAGTCATACATTAGTGTCTGGTGACATAGCCACTCAATTTGTGGCTCTTTAACTCGTTATATAAGCACCCAGCCCAGAGGATTGCAATTGGTAGTTTTCTGGAAAAATGTTTTTCTCAGTCTGCGAGGTGCCTTTAAAGCTATGCTGTGCTTTTGTTGTTGCTGCTGTTGTTCTTTAGGATTTTTCTTTAAAAAAAAATGGTTTTTTCTTTTCTTTTTTTTTTCCCATAGGAGATTTCTTACCAAAATGTGAAGATCTTTGTCTTTCCTTAGAAAATACTCAGAATCAGTCATATGGGATTGGATGGCAAATGTCTTTTTTTTAACTGCCTCCCCGATCTTAGTTTGCTTTAATTATTAACTTCACAAAGCCTAGAGTCACCTGAGAAGGGGTCTCAACTGAGAGATTTCCCAGAACAGATTGGTCTTTGAGTATGTCTACGAGGGATTGCCTTGATTATTAATTAAAATAGGAGGGTCAGACCACTGTGGACAGTGCTATTTCTTGCCTTGAGTTTTTGCCTTGAGGTCCCTCAATAACGGACTGTGTGGTATAAGCCAAATACACCCTTTCCTCCCCAAGTTACTTTTGGTCAGAGGGTTTTACCACAGCAACACAGGGAAAATCAGAACATTTTCTAAAGCCCATCTGTTAAGACCTAATGCCCGGTGTCATAGTATTAGAAGGGAGAAAATAGGGAGGCAACGAAGTCCTGAGGTGGGGCCCACACCCATGGGATTAGTGTCCTCATAGAAGGGAATCTGGGTGCTCCGTGACCTCTTCTGCTATGTGGAAGATATAGCAAGAAGATAACCATCTATTAACCTGGGATATAGATCATCCTTACTAAAGTTGCCAGTGTCTTGGTCTTGGATTGTCCGACTTCGTAACCGTAAGAATTGGATTCTTGCTATTTATGTCTTCTGGTCTATGGTGCACTATTACAGCAACTAGAAGAGGCTAAAACTTTTTATTAGACTCAACAATTGTTTTCTGATTCCCGATTACTTTACTCAGATCATTGTGAGTTTGAAAACTTCCCAGAGAACATGCGGGTTGTGTCTAGTGAACACTGTGTTGTCTACAGTTATTCAAAAAATTCATCTTAACAAATTAAGGCCACAAGCTAGTGTGACACAGCTTTTGAGCACTGGGAATCCAGAAGCGTCTGAGCAGGATGGCTGGGATCATGAGGTTGTGGCAGAGGTATTGGCTAGGGCTGTAACAACATGACGTCTTTACAGAGGCTGGGCTTGCTTGCATTTTTTTCCATGCTGTGGCAGCCAACTTCTTCTAGTGAGTTGATCCAAAAAGAAAAAAAAAAGACACGGCCTGGCTGTTGCACCTACAAACTCAGCGGCTGTGGTTGCCTACAGATGATCCAAACAAGGTCAAGCCAACCTACATGTCCTAAAGTTCTTCCTAACCTCTGATTCTTACACTCTTTCTGACCACCCCCCTTTTGAGGGGGTATTTCTTACGCCTTATGGGAGAGGGGAAATACAGGTGTCAGTTTTTATGACCTGTTTTCAGAAGTGACAGACTGTCATTTCTACTTCTAGAACATTGTTCATTGAGAATGGGCCACTATGTGCATACTAGAACTCAAGGGAAAATAAGTAAAGCTCTAAGTTTTGTTTGTTGCTGTTGGAGAGAGGGTTTCATGTAGCTCTGGCTAACCTCCAAATTTTGATTCTCCTACCTCCACATCCCAAGTTCTGGGATCATAGGCATATACCCATGCCCTATAAGCTTCATTTCTTTTTCTTTTTTTAAATATTTATTTATTTATTTATTATGTATACAATATTCTGTCTTGTGTGTCTGCCTGAAGGCCAGAAGAGGGCATCAGATCTCATTTCAGATGGTTGTGAGCCACCATGTGGTTGCTGGGAATTGAACTCAGGACCTTTGGAAGAGCAGGCAATGCTCTTAATCGCTGAGCCATCTCTCCAGCCCCAAAGCTTTATTTCTTGAAGAGAGGATAGCAGGGGATTTTGGACATATCTTAACCTCACGATAATTGATTGGATAATGACATTTAGAAATTTCAGCGCTCAACATACAGTAAGAGCTTAATAGGTGCTGCGTATATACTAGTAACTAACACATATTGAACATTGAGGATGTTTTACTCAAAGCTTCGCACACACTTTCTCTAGCATAATGAATATAAAGTCACGTTTATGATTTCTGACATTTTATAATATTCCTGCGCTTAGATTAAATCTTGTTGTGTTGATATGGATAATCTCTTCCTCGATGCCCTTTCCCAGATATGTTCATCTGGTTTTCCAGCTCTTTCTTCTACATACTACATACTAGCTCACTATTATAGCCTCTAGCAGATTTCAGATGTCCATGTTAGGAACAGAAGCTGGAGATCCTTGAGGTTGGTTAGGCATTCTGGGATGGTCAATCTCGTCAGCTTCACTGGGTTCAGGATCACCATGGAAACACACCTATGTGTGTGTTCATGTGTGCATTTCCAGAAAGGCTTAGCAGAACAGGAAGACCCATCTTGAATATGAACAGTGCCAACTCCATGGCTTGGGGTCCTTGTTTTAATAAAGAGAAAACGAGCTGGATGTCAACATTTCTGTCTCCCCATCTTTACACTATGGATAAATTGTGACCAGCTGCCTCCTGTCCCTGTTGCCTTGATAGGCAATACCCACTTACTGTGAGCTGAAAGAAACCTTTGCTTCCTGAAGTCACTCTTGTCAGGTATTTGGTCACAGCACTAAGAAAAGTCACTAATCCAGGTGGTGGTGGCGACACACACCTTTCATCCCAATACTTAGAAGGAAGAGGCAAGCAAATCTGAGCTTAAGGTCAGCCTGGTCTACAGAATGAGTTCCAAGACAGACAGGAATGTTACACAGAGAAACCCTGTCTCTAAGAAACACAAAACAAAATGAACAAAATAGCAGCAAAAACATAAAAGAAAAAGAAAAGAAAACTAAGGAACTAAGGCACACACTCTCTGGGGTCATTTTTAACAGACATCTGAACTGTTCAGGGCTGGAGACAGCCTGCCTGGGTTTAAATATCACTGCTGCCTCTTATAACTCATGACGTCATGTAAGAACCCTAGGTTTGGGTTTTCTTATCTCTAAAAGAAAGGGAGTGTGTTGGCTGCTTTCCTTATCACTGTGGAAAAAAAAAACCTCAACAGAACAATTGAAGGAGGAAGGGCTTATTTCTTATTATTCCTTATTCTGACTCACAGTTTAGGGGGCCACGGTCCATCATGGCAGGAAAGGTTTAGTGCTGGGTGGGCCATGCAGATTGTGCTGCTGACCAGAGAGTAGAGGGCTCTCAGGCAGGAAGTGGAGTGAAGCTATACTCTGCACCCCAAAGGTTCTAGAACCTGTCTAAACAGTACCACAGGCTGGCAGGTCGGGAGCCACCCCTAGGATTTCTGAAATCTAGAGAGAATGTGGGCAGTGGGCACAGGAAGGAATCACTTTACAGAAAGGCAGATCTCTCTCTCTCTCTCTCTCTCTCTCTCTCTCTCTCTCTCTCTCTCTCACACACACACACACACACACCAGCTGAGTACAAAGCATGCAGTCACAGACACCTTGCTCACTACCTCAGCCTTTTCATCTAGAAAACGCAAATCCCAACCGCTTCTCTCAGGGTTGTTTAGAAGATTAAATGGTGTCTATAATGCATGGAGCACTTCACTGTGGGAACACAGCAGTTAGTTAATAAATGCTAATTTCCTTCCTTTTGCCTCCAAATGGAGCATTAGTCCCCAGGCCTGGGGGCAGGTGGGCTGAAGAATGCATGCCAAGGAGCAGGGTTTTGTCTCGACCATCTTATACAGTCTGCATCATGTGGGCTCATAGAAGAGGTTCTGCTCACTTATCTCAACTGGGCTCTCGCAAAGCCCAATCAACAGACATGTTGAATCTCTTTCCTACTTCCTCTTCTTAACCTTCCCATGACAGGAGTCCCTTGAGGGTTCTCCAGCCTCCCCTGACTACTATTCCATATGGAGTCATTGGTTCTAATACAGGCAGAATTTGGGTTCCCAAAGCTTCTCTTCCAGAATCTACCATCCATGAAATCACAGCTTCGCTCTCCCAGTCACCCGGCTATCCGTCTGCTGAAAGCCGAGTCTGTCCACCTGGCCTCCCCTTCCTCTCAGACGGGTACTGTGAGAAAAGATGGACATTTCCTCTGGAGGGCTCCTCTATGATGGCTAATACCTCTTGTCAGCTAGATGAGATCTAAGGTCACCTGGAAGGTGGGCCTCTGGGCATGCCTGTGGAAGTTTATGGTGACTAGGTTCATTGAGGCAGGAAGATCCGCCCACAATGAGTGGCCCCATTCCCTAAGATCCTGGGCTTATAAAATGGAGGAAGTGAGCTCAGCAAAAGCGTTTGTCATCCTCTGCTTTCCGACTTCAGATGCAATGTGATAGCTGCCTCAAGATCCTGCTACCATGACTTCCCTGCCAAGATGGACGGCATCTTTGAACTATAACCCAAACTCTCTGAAGTTCCTTTTGTCAGGGTCTTTTATCACAGCAACAGAAAAAGTGACTAAGACTCCATTAGGCCGCCTCACGAGTCAGTGCTTCCTGACTGATGAGAATGGTCACGTCCACAAGGTTTTATTTTATTTTATTTTTTTAAAATATTTATTTATTTATTTATTATGTATACAATATTCTGTCTGTGTGTACGTCTGCAGGCCAGAAGAGGGCACCAGATCTCACTACAGATGGTTGTAAGCCACCATGTGGTTGCTGGGAATTGAACCCAGGACCTTTGGAAGAGCAGGCAATGCTCTTAACCGCTGAGCCATCTCTCCAGCCCGTCCACAAGGTTTTAAATAGACACCGCCGAGGTCTTGAAGAACCAGGCCCGGCCTTTGGGGACTTCCTACAGGCAACTGACCTTTGTGCATTTGTATCCTTGGATGTATGTGGAGTGTGTTTTCATAGGAAAGATTCCGAGGTTTCACTAGGCCTAATCCATTGATCCCCAAAGCATAGGGAGCCAGGCTTTATTCCCTCTAGCTTCTGGGAGAAGACACCATGGATCAGCACGTCACAAGTGTCCTGTCTTGAGGGAATGGAAGCCTTCTCTTCCATCCCTAGGAAGCTGATGCCTCCTCATATGCCTCCCTACGGTGCTGCCATGTGCCTGTCTTGATCCATCGGGTTCAAGGCTCAGCTACCTATGGACTGCAGACCTTCTTCCTTTTGACCTCACCAGACACTTCCTGTCTTGCACTAGCTGGTGCCAGACAGGAGATCATCTTACCTGTCCCCAGTAACTGTGTTTCTACAAACTGAATCATGCATGAGACTCCGTGAGATGATCTCCACACTTGGCTTCCAGACTCGAGTTCTTCTCCTGTTGCCTGGCTGCTGTGTAGCCTTCTGGGAAGTTTTCTCATCACTCCTGCCTCCAAGGTTCGTTCTACTGAGTCACCCATCACTCCCACATGTGAACCCTTCCCAATCATCCAGCCATTCTCTGTGATAACCTGTCCATGCTTTCCTCTTCTCCCCTGTTCATAGCAGAAGCAAACTCCCTCTGCCTCTCTTCTTGAAATGCCGCCCTTTTGTAAGCAGCTTCTGTGAATCCCAGGGCAAGCTCAAGGAAGCTAAAAAAGTGCTGGTGACACCATCGGCAGGCCCAGCCAGCACCCTGATAGTTCTTTGTTCTTTCAAAGTCTGGGGTGTGGGGGAGAAGCAGTATAAATGCCTCTCCTCTACCAGCTCCTCAGTTTCCTGCACAGACTTGAACAACTTGACTGTTTTTGAATGAGAAGTTGTTCAGTCCTGTGGAGTGGAAACTGAGGGACATGGTTGTGCTGGATAGGAGCCCCTCTCCCACTGGCCTATGTCCCCACAGTGGTGACTTGCTACTGCTGTCCTTGTATTGATAGCAGCAGAAGCCTCTTCCAGTGGGTGGACACTTGCATGTACTTAGTACAATGTCCTCAGCCTATAGACTCATCCTTCTCATTTCCTCAATGTTCTCGAACCTTCTCTCTAAACATGGATGTCTTTCTTCCTATCAGCGATGTCAACTCTGGTCTTCCCTGCCTCCTTCCTCTTCCCTATTCTTTGTGGCATTCTTTCTACCTTGAAGGATGCCATCATCTTAAAGAGCAATTCTACTCCTTTACCCTCAAGTAGAGGACTTTATCTCTGGCCTGTGATTCCTGATAGCTCTTGCTTCTGGCAGGAAGACCTGAAGCTCCCTAAGGCTCCTGAAGTTTCCTACTTTGCCTTTTATGCTGTCTGGTCTCAAGTCCCCATCTCATGGGATTCTTGTGCAGATTACAGGAGTCAGTGTAGATAGGACATGTGACCCAGGCTTTGCCTCATGTTGTACTCCAACAAGAAAATTTCCTCTTTACCTTCCTTCCAATTCCCTCTGGCCATTGACTCTGCTTAGACACAATCACATTACAAATGTCCAGGGTCTTATCTATGGCTTTTTAGGTGTACACCATTGCAAACCAATCATAATTCAAGGGAAGCCCCACCCATACTCAGTATCTTAGTTAGGGTTTCTGTTGCTGTGAAGAGGCACCATGTCCACAGCAACTCTTATAAAGGAAAACATTTAATTTTGGTAGCTTGCTTACAGTTCAGAAGTTCAGTCTATTATCTTCATGGCAGGGAGCATGGCAGCCTGCAGGAAGACATGGTGCTGGCTACATCTTGATCAGAAGGCAACAGGAAGTAGACTGAGTATTACGCTAAGTGAAGTGTGAACAAAAGAGACCTCAAAGCCCGGCCCTATAGTCACACACTTCCTTCAACAAGGTCATACCTCCTAATAGTACCACTCCCTTTGGGGTCCATTTTCTTTCAAACGCCATACCTAAGGTTCTGACTGCGAGACCTCCCCAGGCCCACATTGGCCACCTTGTTGAGGAGGCTTCCCAGTGCTGTGTCCTCCACACTTTCGCTGAGGGAGTGGATGAATGATTTGGGAAAGATGATAAGAGGTCCAAGCTGTGAGTCTGGAGATTCACACAGGCAGATAACAGTGGGTTCTTCCATATGCCGTGTCCCCTTCAGACCACCTGGGCTACCTGGGGCTAAGTGCAACTATATGGCCCATCAGCTGTTTCCATGGTGAGCACCAGTTCTAGCTGTCCCAACTTTTCATTTTCTAGAAGTGTGAGAAGACCGTCACAGCGACAGATACGGCAAGGGAGGACTTCAAGGATCTCACTAAGGTACTAGACCTAGCTTTCTCCTGTCTTAGATACTATTTCTAGACACAGTCTTGTCGGAGCCTCGGTGAAGCCCTGATGGCTGGTGCTCACTGGAGGATGCATACCTTGTATTAAAGGAGATGCAGCCCAAGCATCTCCCTTCCATGAGGGTCTGGTATGGTGCAGGTGTCTAGTCTGGTGCTCCATTAGATATAATTAATGGGAAAAATGGATGAAAGGTCCCTGCTGCCATTTCGGCTCATCTCCCCGAGGCCTTTACTATGAGGATACCAAATCAAACTCTGTTATGATGTCTTAATGGTTTGGGGCCTTCTTTCCTCCACTCCCTCATTTAACATCCTTCCCCCTCACTTGGTCTGTATTCCAGCCCCGAGCTATACCCTCACTAGGTCACCACATCTGAGTCACGCCATGCACGTTCACATCCGTCTCCTGTCTACACTCTGTGCGTCTCTACCTGGGATGCTTTCTGTGCCTCTTTGACTTCTTAGCAAAGTCCCATCATCCTTTTGTCTGCACAAACTCAACCATCATTGTATTAAACCTTTGAACCCTCTCACAGCCACCCAATCCCGTGCTGCCTCTACCTTTGAGAACCTCATTGAGGACAGCAGGCTAGCTCAGTAAGGCTTGTGGAGTATATGAATGCCCAGCCAACAGGAGCATTGTCCCCGGAGCCAAAGAGCAACATACCCACCACACACAGCACGCTAAGATATTTGTCTAATGATTTGCTTCCACTGAAGCGTGATCATGCTGAGAGAACTCTGAACTGCTTCCTACACCGGTGCTCAGCGCTGTGCTCACCACGAGCCACGTCCTGGGTGAACACCTGCCCGGTGAACTCCAGAATGAAGAGAGTGCCGAGGGGTTTTGGAGCAGAGAAGCAGCAATAGCTTCCACATTTGAGGGCACGTCTGTCAGGAAAGTAATATTTCTTGGGTCTCTAAGGCAAGTTTCTGGAGGAGAATGTGATGATGGATGGTCCTGAAAGAGAGAGGTCAGGAAAAATCAATGGTTTTCAAGGCTGGACCCTAGCTGTGCTGGCAATGTGCTAGCTACAAGGGTCACAGACATCTGAGGGCTGTTCCTGACATGCTCATTCCTCCCACCTACCCCCCCCCCCGCGTCCAGCCTCGCAGGGGGTATGCCTGGCCTAGCCGTCTATTCCTGGCACTCGGATAGCATAGTGAGGACCTGGACTTTGGATTTTTGGCAACTCACTAAGAAGATGGCAGGGCCTGATGGTGGGTCAGGAAACCCATGTGTCTGCGGGTGGAGCCTGGGAGGAGGCCAGTGTCAGAGCTTAACTGGAATGGTGGCAAGGGTGTCTCTTTAGCCTAGACGCTGAATGGAAAACAGCAAACAGAGCAAAAGTCGTTGTCTGCCTAAACAGGCCAACCCTAGCAGTTAGTCAGCTATGTGCCTGCTGCCTCAGGCAATGGGCCCTACACACACACACACACACACACACATACACACACACACACACACACACAGAGAGAGAGAGAGAGAGAGAGAGAGAGAGAGAGAGAGAGAGAGAGAGACATATACACAGCATCCAAGCCTGGATTTAAGCCTATTTCAAACCCAACCTCTGCCAGCCCCATCAGAACTGAGACTATGGTAGAAATGGCTTGTATTGGGCAGTGTGGACCCTTCTTCCTCTCTGACACTAGGCTTGCTCATTGTGACCATGTCATAGCTGAGGCTGGCCTTCCTCTGTCTAGAAGAGGATGGGAGGAGAGCTCAGAAATGCTTATTGAATGCACGGCTGCCCTGCCAAGAAGAACACTGTCCTGGAACTGCAGATGCTGTATCTACCATGCCCTTTGGCAGTTCTCCACCTTAGCAGACTAGGCACTAGCATTGAACTTGGGTTCAGACTGATGGAATCTGAAGCAGGACTTCCTCTTTGGCACTGTGACATTAGGCAAGGGGACTGATTTTCTTGCTTATAAAGTGGAGTGTGTCAATCATATCTGCCTTGTAAGTCAAAGTGAAGGCCTCATGAACTGTGTTATATAAAGGGGCTCAGATTGTGTCTGGTAAATGTGTACCCCAACACCACAGCTATGATAGCTATGCTCAAGCTGAAGACATGTGGCCGTGTAGACTACCATGACCATGAACTCTGATCCTCTTGCCTTTACTTCTCAAGTGTGGGGATGCACACTACAATGCCTGGTTTATGCTGGGGGTTGAACCCGGGGCTTCGCACATGTTAGCTAAGCACGCTATCAACTGAGCTACATCTCCAGCCCACCTGCATGTTGTTTTTCAGTTCCTTCATGGGAGCGGAGTATAGGAAGGTACTAACGCAGTTCAACAGAGGCTTCTAGGAGGAAAGATGGTGAATCTGCCCTCTGCCCTGCCTTCGACCCTGGGACTGAGTCTAAAGATTGCTGCTCACTAGCTGTTCAAAAGTAGAAAAGCCACACCGCGAGGAGACTCTGTTTCTCCCTATTTAAAGTGTAACTTGCAGAATGCCATGAGGGATAGATGGGACACTACGAAATAACCCTGTTGGGCCTAAACACAGAGAATGTCAGAAAAGCTCCCAGGGAGTTGGGAGGCTCAGCCACAGGGCCACCCGTTCTTTCTGGGCATCTTTCAGGCAAGAACTCTGAATCTGAGCTTGTGAGTTTCCGCCTCATATGTCACCTGTCCATCTAGTGGGTCTCCATGAAACCCCAGGTAAGAAGAACCCTCTTAGGAGAAGTCGCTTTATAGGCGACTGTCTGAAGAAACAGGCGCAGGTTGTGTAGAGTAGACTGGAGAGAGGGTGTATAGTGGGGAGACAGCCCTGAGGAACAGCAATGTGTTCTCTATGGGTCGAGGGTGTCCCTGGGAAACATTCTGAAGGCTGGATTTCCCAGATGATGCAGGGGTGGGAACAATTCCCAGCCCAGGTGACTTCCTTTGAAAAAGAGGAAGAGGAGGCAAGAGTTCAGAATAAGGAGCACGGAGCAACACTGCTGAAGCAGACCCCATGGTCTCCTGTCAACGTGTGCTAAGCCAGGTAGTAGACGGTGTTATTCTAACTGAGCACATAAGGAGCCCAAGGCTCTGGGAGATTCCGTCCACACCCAGTCACACAGCTAGGAGAGATTGTGGCAGAGCCGAGAATGAAATCTACTTGAGATCTTTTCAGAAAGAAAGAAAACCAGGAGGGCTGGAGGCAGACCTCTGGGCTCTGCCCTGTCACCCGCCCCTTCATGTGGAACCTTCTCCTTGAAGACAGATTTTCTGAAGGTGCCCTGTGAGCTGAGGAAAGGGGCGTCCACTTTCCCGTGTGATGAGCTGCACCTGCTATATGGTGTAAATCTGTGTGATACCTGCAGGTCCCTGGGCCTCACAAATCAGCCCAATGAAGGCAGCTGGGCAGGTGCCCTGAGCAGAGAAGATTTGCAGAAGGACAGGCCCGATTCACAGCCAGGGAGAGCCTTTACCTCCTCCCTCAGAGGCTGCTAAGGAAGCTTGGAGTCCCCACTGATAACTCTGGAGCTTTGGGCCAGAGGTTGTTCTTCACTGGTTTTGGGGAACAGGTCTTAATAGTCCCCCATGTCTGAGGGGAAATAGTCCCCTTGCTTCTCAGCCCCACCCCAGATTAGGAGAACTACACGTGAGGAGAGGCATCCGAAAGCATCTGTGCTTGTAAAGGCAGGAATGCCCCAACTAGAGGGAACTTAGCGCAAAGGCAGCGTGGCGTGGGTGAACACAGGCGCTTGGGAGTCCTTCTGAAACGGCCGAGTGTAATCGGGGTCAGGACCCTTCATCTTGTGCATCTGGGGAGCAGAACAGAGGACAGGAGGTGGAGGATGGAATAATCAACTCCTAACTATTGCTGTGATTTGGAGACTTTAAGAATCTCTGAGTTGTAAAATTTTGGACTAAGGACCCTAAATCCTTGTGCTGTCTCCTAGGAGAGTATGATGAAGCTTCTGAGCTGAGTGATGCTATAAAACTGTCCCAAAGAGAAATTAAAACTGCATGAAAAGAGAAGTCAGCACCAAATGTCAAGTTGGCCTCTGGCTTACCTGCAAGATGTGCTGGACCTTCCTAAGTGCCCTTCTGGAATCTGCTCTGCATCCCATGGTCCCAGATCTACTTGTCCTCAGCTTGGATGGAGCCTGCTGTTGTATGGGGTCTCCAGCATTCCTGAGACTCTGAGTTCATACCCTACCGAGATGATGGGGAAGGCCCTACTGTGTACCCCAAGCCAGGATACCATGGCTGGAGCAGTGTTCTCAGCTTGAACGCAACCACAACTGGCATCAATCACTTACTATGGTCCTTTTTTTCTTGATTTTTTGAGACCAGGTTTCTCTGTGTATCTCTGGCTGTCCTGGAACTCACTTTGAGACCTTGAACTCACAAGGATCTGTCTGCTTCTGCCTCCCTAAGTGCTGGGATTAAAGGTGTGTGCCACCACCATCCGGCTTTACTATGGTCTTTTTTAATCAGCCTGTGGCTCCTTCCTAAAGGCACTGGAGCAGAAGGAGCATTTACACTTACCCAGCTTCTAGTATCTGGGCACTATCCCGCCTTTGCTTAATAGGGTCCCTCCTTGAGCCCCAGGGAGTGCAAAGTTGAACTGGTCCTTCCCCAAGTTCGCTGAACCAGGGCACAGCTGATCTCTATTATTCTCGATTTCATTTACTCCATTACTTGAGGTAGATGAGCAGACAGCCACAGAAGGCTGGCTCCAAGGAAGCGCCATAGCCGAGGTCCATGCTTTGAGGAAGCCAAGGCTGTGGAGCAGAAAGAAAGACAGTCTAGTCTCTAGGGTCAGGCAGATCAGAGCAGGACTTGCCATTCCTCCCTCCTGCCCTTGCATCCAGACCATGCTAGGTGAAATCTCAGACCCTTCACTCACCATCCCTTGAAGGTGGCTGGCCTCTGAGCCATGTTGCCTAGGCTCGCATCCCTTGACTGTTGCTGTGTCACTGAGATGATCCTAGCTTCTTCTGGATCTGAAGATTACTTCATTTGTGGTAACAATAAATCAAGAGGACAAGATTAATTTCCAATCATGGTTTCAGAGGTTAAGGACAATGGGTAATTGTTCGTGTTGTTTCTGGGTCCATGGGGAGGCTGAAAGGGAGCATGTGGCAGAGCAGAGGCGATTACCTCATGCGGCCAGATTGGGGGGGAGAAGAAGAAGGGGAGTGGGGGGAGAAGAATGAGTTGAGTTGAAAGCTTGGTGATCTCACAGAGAGAGTGAGACATACATGCATTAAACTGTCCCATTCTGGAATTCATGCTGTCTTGGCCAGGCTACCTTGCTCATCAGCATGGCCCCCTGAGTCCACTTTCTTCGTGGAGAATGCGATGAGTGTCATCTTCCTTCAGCTTTCTTTGGCTCTCCAGCGCTGTGATGATCAGGTAGTTTTGACAGCCATGGCATCCTTTCCTGTAATCTCTGTCTAAAGTGTATTGACATAGGGTTTGTGTTTCAATGGCTCTAAATGGCTTTAGAGAATGGCAAGTTAGTCTTCCGATATGAGGACCAGCTGCTGCTCACTCTTAAAAGAGTAAACCAAATAAAACGCGCTGTGTTTTTCATCTTTAAATCAGCATCGTTAGTAGATGGCTGTTCTTGTTCACACTGACCAGCAGGGGTGGAGCAGAGGGTGGAGTAACTCTGTGATCCATGCTGGGCTTGATGTCGGGAGGAGGAGTGACCAGAGGGAGACAAGACAGCGGTCTGTGCAGAGGGCAGCTGGGAAACTCCAGAGGACGGTCCAAAGCATGTATAAGGGACAGTCCCAAAGGCGAGTGTTGTCTCCAGAGTGTGTGTGTGTGTGTGTAGGCCAGAGGATAGTCCCCAGCTGTGTGTGTGTATGTGTGTGTACACGTGTGCACACGCATGTGCGTGCGCGTGCGTGTGTGTGTGTGTGTGTAGGCAAGAGGACAGTAGTCCCAGCTGTTTCAAAGATGCTGTCCATACTGTTTATTTAGACAGGGTTTCTACTGGCCTAGAACTTGCCAAGTGGGCTAGGCTGGCTGGCTAGTGAGCTCCGGGGATCCACTGTCTCCATCTCCCTTGTGCTGGGATTACAGATGCAACTGTGATAGGCTTTTTATGCAGTTCTGGGGATTAAGTCCAGGGCCACATGGTTGCAAGGCAAGCACTTTACACTGAGCCGCCTCCCCCGCAACTTCTTAGTGACTCCTCTCTGGGGGAGAGAGTGAAGGCTTCTCTGACATCCCCATGGAGGGCAGCAAGCCTGTGGTTTTACAGTGCCCTCTCAAACAGAGGTGCTCCAGTGATGGGAAGCTGTGCCTTTAAGAGATGATAAGAGCCCGGAGAGGTGGCTCAGTGGTTAAAAGGGCATACCTCTTGCAGAGGATCCAGGTTTGGGTCCCAGTACCCACATGGCAGCTAACAACTGTCTGGAACTCTAGTTTTAGGGGATCTGATGCCCTCTTCTGGCCTCCATGAGCACTGCACACATGTGGTACTCAAGCCAGACACCCAAACATGAAGAAGGAGAAGAAAGGAGAAAAGATAAGCAAACAGGCTTTTCCCTTACGATGGAGACTAAAGCCCTCACCAAAGAGGCTTCAGGAGCATCCCACCAATTTCATCCTTTGTTTCATGGCATGCAGGAATAACAGAAAGTTTCCCTCTTAACCCTTCCCATGCCCGATGCTGGTATATTGGTCTTAGACAGCCTAACCTACTGAACTCTAAGGAAATGGGTCTTTACGTCATAAATAACCCAGTGTGTGTATTCATTAGAGCCAGACTCTAGAGAGAATTTAGACAATGACTCTATCCCTGTGACCTGCCCACCTCCCCATCCCCCACCTCCTGATGCCATCCTGTGGGGGATTAGGATTTCAGTATGCAAATACTTAGTCCACTGTAGACTGTCTCGCTCACAGCCACAGCGACTGGGACATATAAGATAGCTATTGAACAAAAGAACGAACAAATGGGTGAGTAGCCTTTCTCTTCAGTCATGCTTCTGCGAGACCTACAGCACACAGAGGGGAACCGTCTCCTGAACACTAAGAGACAAAGAAGAGGTACTGGTCTGCCTGCCCCTGGCAAGCCTAGCCAAACACTTTTGCAAAAACACCCGTGCCTCTGCCTTCCAAAGAGCAGAGAAGCCTGTGCAAACCAACTTCCCAACGTTTTGGTTTCTTTCACACTAAAGACCATGGTGTCCAGCCAAGCATTTAACCCTGATTAGCAGTAGTGGCTGCCTCACCGCCTGTCGAGCCTGTGACTCATCACTCTGGGCTGGTTGGTGAACCACAGAAGCACCACAATGAGGCAGATATAGGGAAAGAGCTCGGTGCAGCCAGGCTGCGGGATTCCCACTTCTAGTTGGTCTGAAGGACTGTGAGCGGGCTCTGGGGAAGCACTCCTTATGGGGCCGCGGAGCATGGTCTGCACCCTCTCAGGGCGTCGCCATCCCAGCTTACTGAAGTCTCTCGGATGTCAGCAGAGCAGGAATCTGTTAGACAGCAGGAGAAGGCTGGAAGCACCACGCAACCAGGAGGGGGCTTGGCCCCATGCAGGACACAAATTGTTTCTCCGTCAACACTGGCTGTGGACAGCTCCCACATTAACTGTCAGTCTGGAAAAGTCCCAAGGAGCAGACCTCCTGCCTCCTGGCTTCCCAGCATGCTGCATTAAGTGCAAAGGATAGCTTCTCCACTCTGCAGCTTCAGTCTATCCTGCTCTACTATGATATTTTATTAAACAGTGTTTATACTGATTTTAAAAATACTTTTTAATGAGATCTATGGTCAGGCCTCTAATCCCGACTACTTGGGAGGCCGAGGAAGGAGGATCACCAGTTCAAGGCTTGCATGGGTGATTTAGTGAGACCTTCTTTCAAAATTAAGATCTACATATGCATTTATGAGATATATATATATATATATATATATATATATATATATATATATAGAGAGAGAGAGAGAGAGAGAGAGAGAGAGAGCTGTAGTTGTGTGCTAGATTGCTTGCTTAGCATGTATGAGGTTTTAGATTTAATCCTCAGTACAGATCCCCCGAACAAATAAACAACCCACACATTTCACACTTTTTTCATATAGTTTACATAGGGGAAAAGTTAAAGATGGTTTTAATCTTTCAGATTAGAACTTTGAAAATCAAAGTCTTCGGTTAGATAGGGAAGCAAAAATGAGGCTCAAACTATAATGATTAGTCATTATATCTATCCCCAAGCTTCCCGGCAGCCTTAGCTAAAGGCAGGTGTGATCCGTTATGTGCTTGTATTTAGTTATAAGGTGAAAGAGAATATTTTCTATTTCGCAGCAAGTTCTGAGAAATACTTTTAATATATAAAATATTTAGCAAGGTATATAATATACATTAATTTATAAAATATTAATACATATAATGTATATCTCATCGGCAACATTTTGGAGACGTTTTCTGAGAACATGGAAGTGCCTTTGAGGTATCTAATACTTAACAGTTGGCAGAGGTTGGAGGAAAGCATGGAAGCTGAGTTAGGTGACTGGACCAGAATCATCCATCTTCTGGAATATTTTAAGCATCTCAATGCCCTTTTCCTCTCCTACCCCACTCTCCCTGTCTCCCCCTCCTACTCTTTACCCCCACCCCTTACCTTCTAACCCTCTTTCTCCCTGCCTGCATTGGCAGTGACTGACACCTTTGAATCTGAGCACGATTAGAATTCAGCTGGCTTCAGGCAGACTTGCCCATCGGCAGCCTTTGTCTGGCTCCCCGGCGACCGGTTATAATGGAACTAGAACTTTTAGCAAAACAGAATCTGTCACACTTGCTGTGCCTTCTCCGCTGACCCTTCTGTGTCTGATACCATGTCTGTGCCCCGGTCTTATGGCTCGCCCTGCTTTGTCTAAAGACAATCCGAGAAGTCACCGGCTTCAAACATCCAATGCTGCTTGGCAAAGAATCCTGCAGTCAGGACGTGGGTCTCCGGGCAGCTTGTCAGTGAGCTTGTGTCTGCTCTGCATGATGCCATGGATTCGTCTGGCTCTTTCTGACCTTTGCATCTCTTCACTGGGGTCGGAGGATCTGCGATGGCTTGCCTCCCTGTCTGGACCACTCATCCTCTGGGAGGCTAGCTTCGGCTTCTGGCCAGCCAGAAAGAGAAAGATGGAGCTTGCCTGAGATAGACAAGGGAGTGCATGAACTCAACTTAGGGAGGGGGAACTCCTGGGGGGACCCTTTGGTGGTAACCCCCTCATCAGTGTTTTAGAACATCATTCTTTGTGTGTACGAGCTAAGGTATTTACATTGAGTACATACACATTCCTTGTGTCAACATGGAATACAGAACTGCCCATGACTCAATGTGCCCTTGTTAGATTCGCCCCTGGTGATAGGTGGTTGGCTCAAAATGAATCCTCCTCAACAGACTGAGGAGTCCTGGGTTCTTGCTTCCTCTGCTAGGGAAGTATAATGATCATGGCTGCTATATCCTCCCAGGCTGAGAACTCCCATCATGAAGGTACATAAACAGCATGGTACATACCAAGCCAGGCCCAGTTACAATGGGTAGCAGCCCACTGGCCCCCTTGTCTCCACAGCACAATGCTTGCCATTGGCCTCCCAGAAACACGATGGAGGCAGAGTACAAGTTAAGGTATCGGCCACTGGGGCACCTCTGGTTGGCAGGAGGAGCAATGGAGGGGGATGAGCAAGAGGAAGCAACTGAGCACAGAAGAATCCTGGTCTATTCTCTCGCTGCTATGACCAAATACATGACAAGAAGCAATTTAAGGGGAGAGAAGTTTGCTTCGACTCATGGTTTGGCAAGAGACAGTCCTTTGAAATCATTGTCCCCAGCACGTGAGGTGTCTTGTTATATAACTTGCTGGCTGCTGGGAAGCAGAGTGGACTACAGATTCCCCCCACTCCACCCCAACAGTGACCTGCTTTTTTCTAGCTAGGTCCCAGCCCCCAGTGGTTCATGTTTTCCGTATGTTGTTCACTGTGGGCTGGTGAGTGACTCGGGGAAAGAAGGAGCCCCAATGTGATCCAGGACTTCCAGCTCAGAGCTGCAATGCAGTTTGGTTTCTCAGTTATGGGCCGGAAGGAGGAGAGAGGATTCTGGAGACAACTGTGTAGGTGACTCCAGCAGTACAGGACCATGAAGGATCAACACCTAAAAGACGTGATATCCCAGGTGTGGCCCTAGCTAGCATCTTTGTCAGAGACATGTGGCCAGGGTAAAGGCAGAGCAGCGAGTTCCTGCCTAGCCAAGGACAGGGCCCCACTACCTGGAGGCTGCAGAGATGAATGCCCTCCCTCACAGACAGGGCAGCACCCAGTGGGCAGGAGTAGACAAATGTGGCTTGATGTTATCATGGGCTTCGTGGGATCCCCAAATAGTTCACCCTAAACAGTCCCCAGAACAGTGCCGCCCACTGAGGACGAAGCATCCAAACACATGAGCCTTTAGGGAACACTTTGGATCTTATTCCAAATTTTGATGGCGCAGGCCAGGCAAATCTGTAGATCACATGTGAACCTGCCTCTAACACTCATGTGCTGTGTGAGCCCCACCTTCCAGTCGCCTTGCTGTGATGAACTAGACAATGGGTGTGAGTTCTTGATAAATGTCCAATCCTGAAGCTAAGCAAATACCATCTTCCTGTTTCCTCTCAAAGATGAGCTACGCTGGCCACCACTGGGAGCCAGTGAAAACCTGGAGTGGTGCAACAGGGGGTGCTCTTGCCTCCTGGGAAGGAGCGGTGTTTCACCTCAGTACTGTGACTCTTTTGGCTGTTTCAGCCTTGGCTCTTACTCAGTTCCTTCTCACCCACAGAGGAACTCAAAGAGAAGCTGACGGAATACGTGGACAAGGTGAATGGCCAGAAGCCAGGCTTCATCAAAGTTGTGCGCCACAGCAAGCAGGAAGGCCTCATCCGCTCGAGGGTCAGCGGCTGGAGGGCAGCCACGGCCCCTGTGGTGGCCCTGTTTGATGCCCACGTGGAGTTCAATGTGGGCTGGTAAGTGCTTCAGGAACAGGAGGGGTCCCAGTGTGACCTGGTGGGTCTGACTCAGAAGTGCAGTGCATTCTGGGAGCTCAGTTATGGGCTAGAAGATTAGAAGAGGGTTGTGGGGACAGCTGAGGTATGGGTGTGTGAATGAGCCAAATCTTGTAATAGGCTGAGCCTCAGGCAGAGCAAAGAGTCAGGGGTCGGCACCTGAAGGGTGTGGGAACACCTGATCTAACTTGCCACCCAGATCGCAAATAAATACACAGAGACTTGTTCTTACTTATGAATGCCCGGCCTTAGCTTGGCTGGTTTCTAGCAGCTTTTTACATTTAAATTATCCCATTTTTCTTTAACTATATTTTGTCTCTGGACTTTTTACCTTTCTTTATTCTATATATCTTTATTTCCTTCTTATTCTGTGGCTAGCTGGGTGGCTGGGTGGCTGGGTGGCTGGCCCCTGGAATTCTCCTCTCTTTCTCCTTTTCTTGTTTCTTGCTTTCTTTCCTAAATTTCTCCTATTTATTCTCTCTGCATGCCAGCCCCACCTATCCTTTCTCCTGCCTAGCCTTTGGCCATTCAGCTCTTCATTAGACTAATCAGGTGTTTTAGGTAGACAGAGTAGCACAGCTTTACAAATAAAATAAACAAATACAACATAAAAGAATACAGCACATCTTTGCATCATTAAACAAATATTCCGCAGCATAAATGAATGTAACACATCTTAAACTAATATTCCACAACACCGATCAGGAAGACAAGTATATACAAAAGGCAAAGCAGAGAGATGGCTCAGTGGTTAAGAGCACTGGCTGCTCTTGCAAGGAACCAATATTCCCTTCCAATTAGTTTCCAGCACCCACATGGCAGCTGATGCCCATCTGTAACTCCAGTTCCAGGAGAGCCATTGCCCTCTTCTGGCACTGTCAGGTACTGCATGCAAGTCATGCACATTCATGCATGCAGACCAAACACTCAGACACATAAAACAGAAATTAATTAATCTTAGCCACAACAAAAAAGCAGAGTGTTTCTGTCTAGTCGAGCATGGGACTTCAGAGTTGCAAACAACAGAGTTGGAGCAGATACAACACAGATGCCTTACTTCACAGAAAGAGCAGGACCGAATGGACAGAGGTGGGTAGAGGTGGCTCCCTGCATCCTCAAATGCCCTCAGAACCTTCATCCCAGCAAAACTAAGTCATATAGTCTTCCTTTGTGAAGTCAGGCCGGCTAGGTGCCAGATGGGGTAAGCATGAGAGCTGACAAGTGGCCTCTGTGGCTGCTATTGAACCCTCACAGGACAGATGATATTGGCTTCCCTGCAGGGCTATGAATGTATGGTGTTGCTCACTATGTGTGGCTCTGCCTGAACATGGAGGCAGATGCTAAGGCTGACTTATAGCTGGGATATGTATCTCCTGCCCTCTTTCCTCAAGTGCTTGGTGGCCTCGGTGTCTCCACTCCCCTTCCTATCTCCATGGTGCCACTGCCTGCCTAGGTCCTGCTCCTCCGTCTTGGGGGAGCAGGGTGAGAAGGGCACGCTGGCAGCAAGGAGTGGCAGGGCCTACAGGCAGCCTGGGAGGGACGCGGCATCACAGACCTAAACTCCTTAGGTTGCAGCAAGTCATTTTTTATTCTTGAAGTCCCTGTGTGCTATTTGTGACTATTTAAAAAGCATTTCCACTGGATTTATGGCCGGCCAAGGAGAGGGACACTTACTATTTCAAGCTGATTTGAATAAACAATTATGCATAGAATATATTATTAATGAGAAGCTTATCATTCCTGTCGGCAAACACATTATTCTCCTGCTACCCAGAGGGGCATGCCAGTCCCTGGGGGGAGGCCTGGATGCCCACTCCTCCTGAGGCAAAGGAGAATGTAACTTCGCCCACACCTCCAGCCTCTTCCTTCAGGTTGGTTCAAGCAAAATCAAAATCCAGGTTAAAAGTTTCCTCTAAAGTCTCAACTCTCCTTCTTTATATATATATATATATACATATATATATATATGTATATATATATATATTTACTTCTTTTTATCTTGATTTTTGTTGTGGGGGTGAGGGAGGGAAATAATCATACAGGCTAGGTCAGAATCTCTGAGTTCAGCCCTGGTTATACTGAAGGGTCCACTGGGCTTCTTGCCAACTCCGAAGTCCTTACTTAGCAGGGGACTTCAACCCCTGGGGATGCAGAAACCACTTCTCTCTATCTTTGGGGAGCAGTGGTTCCTTCCTCTTGCTGTTGGCAAGTGACCATGGTGAGCTGCTTGTCTGTCTGCTGCCCACCTTGGTGGCAGTAATCGCTCTCCTCTTCCTTCCTGCTCAGGGCGGAACCAGTCCTCACGCGCATCAAGGAAAACCGGAAACGGATCATCTCACCGTCTTTCGATAACATCAAATATGACAACTTTGAGATTGAAGAGTACCCACTGGCCGCCCAAGGCTTCGACTGGGAGCTGTGGTGCCGCTACCTGAACCCACCCAAGGCCTGGTGGAAGCTGGAGAACTCCACAGCCCCAATCAGGTGTGGAACCCTTCCTCGTTGAGAGAGAGCAGAGAGCTGCCTGGGCCCTCAGACAAGGGCTTTCCTCCCTACCCAGACCCAGTGTGGGTGGCAGAGAGAAGGGAAGGTCGACCGGAGTCACCGTGTGAGCTTCAGGCTCTGCTCACAAGCTCTTGGGTCCCTTGAAAAGAATCAGGGGAGCCATCAGAACCCCAAAGTCTCAAAGGCACAAATTTTTAAAAACAGATTCATTTTTTGTTTTTATTTAGAGTGTGTGTGTGTGTGTGTATGTGTGTGTGTGTGTGTGTGTGCCTGGGGTGGAGGGTATCAGATGCCCTGGAACTGGAGTGATAGGCTGTTATGAACTGGCTAATGTGAGCGGTGGAAACTGAACTCAGGTCCTCAGGAAGAGCAGGAAGCACTCTTACCAACGGGCACCTCTGACCCCAAAGTTACTCATTTTCACACACCACCATCTACAGCTGCTGGGTGTAGAGTACCATGGTTGATGCTAGAGATGCAGAGGGAGTAAGATTTGATTTCCAAGTTCTCCAAGCCTGGAATACAGTGCGGGGGCGGGGGAACACATCCATACTGACTCTGCCTCACTGGTGGAAAGCATGCATACAGCAGGGGGAGGGGAAGCATCAGAGCTAATTTTCAAGGGTGAAAAGGAGATGACTAGGTTGAGAGTGATGCCCATGTGAGACACTTATGGTCACAGGAGGCTCTGAGAGACCCTAAGGAGGAGTGTGAGCAGCCCCAACAATGAGGTCAAAACAGACCATGGGACCTGGATGGTGTCTGAGTTTTATCCTGTAGAACACAGGCACCAATGGTCTCCAACTGCATTTCAAGAGCCCCACACTCCTTCTGCCTTTGATACTGTCTCCCTAGACCCACGACTGGCTTCCCTCTGCTGCCTCAGGAGTCCTGCAGCAGCCAGCTTTACCAGCCCTGTTTCTGGGTGTGGGTGACAGAGCAGACATTTGCTCCCCACCATTAAATAGACATATGGCACCAGAAGGTGACTTGGGGGGCCACCTTAGAAGAAGAACCCAGTCTAACTTTGTACTTCGAGAGAGAGAGAAAGATTATGAAAACTGTCATTCAAAGAATAAATATCACAAATGTTATTACTGGAAACAGATTTCATACAGAAAACAGGATGGAAGAAAACTCACCTGAGGTTTCTTTTGTGGCTTCCTCAGTCCGTCTTGTGTTGCTATAACAAAATATGAGAGGATGGATAATGTATGAAGAAGGACGTTTATTTAACTCCCCGTGGTGGAGGTGGAAGGTCTGAGACGGAGTGGTCCCATCTGGCCAGCCTCTGCTGAAGACCTTTAGTTGTGTTAGAACAGGAAGGTGACATCACATGGCAGGAGAAAAGGGGGAAAGAGCCACACATGGAGAGGCTAAGTGTGTAAAATGGGCTTGATTTCAGGTGTTTCTAATCTGTGACCCTGGGAAGTGTTCATCCCAGGATAGGTATGACTGCCACCCAATACGATTGTAGGCGACAGCATCATAGCACAGTGTGAAAAGGTTGGCTATGTCTGCATCAAGAATTAACTGGATCCCCTCAGAGCTACATCTATTCATCCTCATTCATTTCATTTATTCTTTGAGAAATATATGCATGCATGCATGTATGTATGTATGTATGTATGTATACAATGCCCACCCCTCACCCCCAGCTCCTCCCAGACAACCCCCCCCATACCTCCAAAGTTGTGTCTTCATCTGTTGCCCACTGAGTCCAACTAGTGTACCTGAATGTACGGTCACCTGCTGAAGCATGAGAACCCTACCAGGAGCTTTATCCCTGATAAAAAGTGATTCCTCTCTACCAACAGCCATTGATGGCAGGTGAGGTGGACCTTTGTAAACCTCTTCTCCATCCCTGGTGGAATCTTGACTGACTTGATCTTGTGTGAAGGTCTTGTGCAAACAACCCCAGTCCCAGGCGGTTCCTTCAGGGATCATTTCCACAGCTATTACATTAATCCCTTCTGAGTGTGGCTGCCCTGGGATCCAATCACCTTTTGCAAGACTGCACGTCCTGAGACCTCCTACCTCTCAATGCTGAGCTTCCAGCATGGGAACATTTGGAGGGTATGCACTCCAAGCATGTCCAAGCCACCGCGGCTGCCCTATTACTTTGTTGGGAGCCTGCTGTGTGTCAGGGCCTTTTACACACATGGTTCATTGGATCCACATTATAATCCGGTATCAACTCATTGTGCCGTCCCTGGTCAACAAGACGAGAGCAAAATGGAAGCAAGACTGAGACAGGAGAATGGTCCTACTGAGGGCGATAGAAGTGGAGCTGGCTTCTACTAGGCTCACTTAGACTCTGTGATGTGTTATCACCCCCTGCCTGATTACTGTTGAGTTCACAGCTAGTGTGGCTCATTTCTGCCTCAATCTGAGGGAAACCAGCCACTGTGTTAAGGGTGTTCTTGCCGAAGACAGCATGAATCTTAGCTATCTCTCTTTTGCTCACCACCAAAGATACTGGGATACTCTTCATGGGCAGAGTTGTACTCTGCATCTTGTCCAGAGGATAGCATCTTGACCATTTATTTTCCATCTCTGCTCAATTTTTATTTTTACTAGGAATGTAGGTGAGAAATGAGATTCTGGAAACTTTAGGTCATTTCTGGTTTCGTCGCGATATGAAGATAGTCCCACTGGAGACAGAGTTTACATAAATGTACTACAAGTACTCCAGAACTTCATTCTCTGGAGCTGCATGTTAGTGTTTGCCCACACATGTTACTATAAGGGGAGCTCAACACTTGCCTCTGGTGTAGTGAGAAATCTCATTTTTAAAATGGTTATTCACTGGGTTCCCAAGTCTCCAACTGACCCAGTCAAGAAAATCCTCTCGAGTCTATAACTAGTCCAAAAAAAAAATCCAAGAAATCAATCAGAGCATTTCTATCCGAAAACCGTGAATTTCGTTTCTAAGAATCTGTATGCTCCCTTTCATTTAGCCTAACAGAAAGCTCAGAACCAACATCTGGGCTCATTTTAAGAACTGTGATGGAGAGCTAGGGAGATGGCTCACTGATTAAGAGCAGAGTCTTGCTTCCCTTCCTGGGGACCCATTTCCTAACACCCATACTGGGCAGCTCAAGGCACCTGTTACTCCAGCTCTAGAGGATTTGATGACCTCTTCTGCCCCCCCCACTCACACACACACATGCACACACACACACGCACACACACATACACATACACACACACGCACACACACACGCACACATACACATACACACACACGCACACACACCCACACACACTCATAAACAAGAATACATCTTTTTCTAAGAAAGAACTATGACAGAAAGCCCCTACACTTGCTTTTTCTAACTGGCCCCCAATCTATTGTAATTTTTAGATCTCTCTAGATATTTACATTTCCTGCCACATTTTAGCTGTATCTAAATCCTTTTGGGGATGGATGCTATTTATCCTAATTCTTCTTAATGCAGCATCTAGTTGCTAAGTGACTGACCACCTGAGGTGTCTGTGCTTATTGGAGCAACTGTGCCAGGTTTTGTGCCGTCTCCGGCTGGGTCTGGAAGTCAGGGGGAAGCCCCTTCCCACATTATCTGAGTGCTGTTCTTAGGAGCTCTGTCACATCCCGTATTCAGAAGTACAGAAGAAAACATGAAGCCCTCACTCTTCTGGCCCATGCTTTCAACCATCTTTATTTAGAAAGGTGAATCTCTGAGCTTCTCCACTGCACAGCAGTCTTGTAAGAGCTGGTCGTGTCCAGAGCCTTATGCTGTTTACCCTATTTAACCAAGTCCACAGAATGTTATCAGTGACCTGATGTTAGAGGTCTCAGGGACTCTTGTTTGGAGGCCTGGGTGGTGGAGGGCCAGGCACCTCAACATTGCAAGCTCTGAGGCGTGATGGAGAATATGCTTTCAGAAAGCTCCTTTTACTTATGGTGCTGGGATCACACCCAGGGCCTTCAGTTTGCCAGTTCTACCACTTAGCTACATCACCAGTGAAGCTGTCTGCAGGAGGACATAGAGTTTGGTGCTGGGAAACTGATCTTCCCCTACCAGTGGGACACCAGCAGGCTAGCATGACAGATTCCTGGAGCTGAGGTCAGCCAGGGTCTTGGGCTGCAGCTGCACTACAGCACGTAGGGTGCCTGAGCGGGGCTCGCTAGCTAGTTCCTAAGTGCAGGGCTTCACAGAGAATTGGTAGCATTAGAGAAGTCAGCGGGAGTACCAGGGGATGCTTCTGTGTTGTGTATCATCCGCTGTCCTTCTTCCCTTTCCACGGTATCAGGCCAGGCTGAGGATTTGGTAGAGGAAAGGAAAGGAGAAACTGAAGAACCCTTGGGGGTGAGAAAACTACCAAACTCATGCAAATGGACTCATGTTTGGAACTAGAAACAGGTTCAGAAAGGACTATTTCCTTAGGGAATGAATGCTGATGCAGGGGGATGCTCAGCCACATGGACTTCCTGGGGTCAAAGTCCCAGATTTATTCTATGATTTCACTTCCACAGACTGCAGGGTTATCACACATGTGTGTTCTTAGAGTAGGCTGATACCCTGCTCTGATGGAGAACATCAAACCCACACATAAGAGGTGAGCATTATGGGAATGACCACCCTCTGAGTGTGAATCTTGAGCAGCTCAGCTTCACTGAGCCTCTGAACCAGAATCATTGACACCTATAACATCCGATCACTGATGACTTTTGTCCCTCTCACTACATCTCTTTACAAATTCCTCTGTGTCTTTACCCCTTTCCTGGACCCAGATACAGCTTCCCACCGGGTTTTTCACTACCACCCTCATCTCCTCTAGTCAGCTACCGCAGAATGTCCCCCTCAGATCATCCAGGCTGACTTACAACTCTCTGTGTAGCTAATAATGACCCTGAACTTCTGATCCCCTTGCCTCTGAGTACTGGGAATATGCTACTATGCCTAGTTTATGCAATGCTGAGAATCAAACCCAGGTAGGGTCTCATGTATGCTGGGCAGCACTCCATTAACTGAGCTACATCCCGGTCTGCCTGAGTATTCTTGATTTTAAAGAAACATACCCATTCATATGCTGTTCTGCTTGAAATTTGTCATGGAAAGCCTTTACCTACTGATGAAATCTATAAACTATTTTTGTATGCTACTCAAAGTCTTCTACAACCTGGTTCTCCAAATCTTTCTAAGTGAACAGAGCCTCCATTGGGGATGATGGGAAAGTCCAAGCTGAAACATTCTGGTCATGTGGCTCAAAATCAAAAGAAACAATCTATACCAGCAGAGTGAGTGGTACACACCCTCCCCACGGCTAATGCACCAGCTAGCATAGTGGGGAACAATGGCTGGTCACAGAACAAGAGCTGTCACCCACTGTGAGTGGCTGGGTGAAGGTGAATCTAGGAGGCTACCCAGAGAATGAGGCCCCCCCCCGGGTCTGGCAGCAGAGGTGGGGGCACCGATCCTGTAGTTGGGAGCTCTTTATCCCCAAGTGACTCTCAGACTAGCCTTTGCTCAAAGCTGACTCTCCGTCTCACCCTGCAGGAGCCCCGCCCTCATCGGCTGTTTCATTGTGGACCGACAGTACTTCCAGGAGATTGGCCTGCTGGACGAAGGCATGGAGGTCTATGGAGGCGAGAATGTGGAGCTTGGGATCAGGGTGAGTGGAGTCTCTCACACAGGGCTGAGCTCAGTTCCCATGAGGGTGAGTAAGCGAGACTAATGGTGCAATGCTGGATCTTTAGTTCATAATGCAAAGGGGGCTAAAGTTGAGGGTCACACTCTGGCCCTGAATGTCTAGTCCTAGCCCTGATATGTGTGTACAACTGGAGCCAGGGAAACTCAGAGCAGAACCTCCTGAATTCTCAGGGCGAAGAAACCTGCACAACTTGCTTGGCTAGAGAATCCAGCTCCCCATTTAGCACTCTTGTTAAGACTGAACAAATCTGTTGGGGTAAGCAACAGAAGGCATCAAAGGGACAGCCGGACAAG
The DNA here is from genome assembly GCA_025134845.1 of Neodon shergylaensis. Lineage (NCBI taxonomy): Eukaryota > Metazoa > Chordata > Mammalia > Rodentia > Cricetidae > Neodon > Neodon shergylaensis. Next base: position 19,369,544 of record JABTXL010006999.1, read on the forward strand.
AGAGCCCCTCAGAGTCACTTCTCCATGGCTGTCTTCTCCACAGTGGACCATAGAACATTCCCAAAGATGGTCATAAGAGCTCTAACATTAAACTCCTGGGTATAAACAGCAAAACACAGCCAAACTCACTTCCTGCTGCTTTCTGACCTTATGTAGTGCTAGCTAGACCCACAGGCTATCCTACGCCTTGATGCTAAGGGCTCTCTGTAGCTATCAGCTCATGGTGTGACTCTGTGAGAGGTGCCATTTTCTTTCTTACCCTAGAAGAACATTTACTAGGTTTCCTGGATCTTTCCTCTTTGCCTATAAAAAGGAAAACCGAGAAGGATTCCCCTCCTCAATCAGGAAGGATGTTTGGTAGAAATGTATTGATGATGATAATGAAGGGTTTCTGTGTCCAGAAAGTAGCCCTGACAAACCCGCAGCTTGAGCCTTGGCATGTCCCCATAATGGCTCCAACTGTCTTTAATAACCCATCACCTGGCCAGGCAGTGGTGGCATATGCCTTTAATCCCAGCACTCAGGAGGCAGAGGCAGACGGATCTCAGTGATTTTGAGGCCAGCCTGGTCTACAAGAGCTAGGTCCATGACAGCCTTGATAGTGACAGCGAAACCCTGTCTCAGGAAAAATAGACGACAACAACAACAAACCTCACCCATACACTTTTAGGGAAACCTGGTACCTCCTGGTTTTTCTTGTAACATTTTCCTTCTCACAGCCAGCCCATTCATACCTCATGCAGACCTCCTCCAAAATCTGGTCCAACTGACTCCAGCTTTGACCCTTTGGACATAGAACACGCACCCGTGTCTCTAGGTCCAGACCTTCAGTTTCCGCTCAAAAACCTCCCTTCCTCTTACCTTTAGCTTCTTCCTTTTCCCACTCTACAGAGCAAGCAGCTGACTCTGGGCAACCCCCTCCTTAACCCTGCAAGGGAGCCCAGACTCCGCCAGGGAGCACCTGAACAGAACTAACAGTGCTCCGATGCCCAGCTCCTCCCCAGACTTAATGCTGGGCTTTGAGGACCGGCTGAGAGAGCAGCCCACGGTGTGAAGCTGAACTTGGAAAAGACTTCAGACACCTGTATTCACTGGCACTCCGGGCAATTGCTTTGGAGGCAGTGGGAAAGCACAGGCTGATGGGGAGCTAATGTATTCATAGAGGCCAGCGCCTGCATAATCACCCTCATTTCTCCAGCTCTCCCTCCACTGGTCATTTATTCGCCACCCGCTGGCGTCCTTGCCATCTCATTCCAGCCCTGCTCCTGGATAAATGCTTGCCCCCAAACACAATCTGTTTCACCAGGAGCAGCTGTCAGGAATCGGCTGAGCAGGCAGCACCGCCTCCGGTCACTTGTGTTCTCTGGGTAAAAATGTCCAGAAATGGGGAAAGGAATTAGATTTGTGAACTCTGCTTCCAACATATGGGCGAGTCGATCACGGAGTGGTGGTGATGTCTGGCTTTCCTTCCTTCCTTAAATTATAAAGCTATTTTGGAGTGTGGACCTGGGTGAGGCTCTTGAATATGTGTTAAAATATCTTTGGGTGGTTTCGTGTTCAGGGTTTCAAATAAAGTATGAAATGTCGTCAGGTTTTGTTTTCCTTCCATCTCTCCCCCCGCCCCCACTGGACGAAGATGAAGCATCTTTGATGGCAAAGGAAAAGGAGGCTTTTAAAGCAGGGCCCAGCCCCCGTGAGCTGGTGGAACTAAGTACTCAGGGAGGGACCAGTTCATTTGTATTCTGGTTCCTCCTTGAGGGGGTGCAGAAACTCTGATCATTTTCCTCTGGGATAGCCTCCTATGTGTGGTTATTGCTACCTATTTTTCTTCTGTGCTTATTATCAGCTAATATCTCAGTGCCTCAGTTTCCTCCCTGAGAATATTGTATTTATAACTATCCCTCAGGATCTTGTGCCAAGCTGAGAGATACTGCTCATCACATCTGCCTGATGTGGGAGTGTCATATATCAATCTGTTGATTTCATTGGTTAAGTAATAAAGGAACTGCTTGGCCCTCATAGGTTAAAACATAGGTGGGAGGAATAAACAGAATAGCATACTGGGAGGAAGAGGAAGTGAGCGCAGACTCGACAGCTCTGCTCTCTGGAGCAGAGACGCCATAGCTCCTCTCGGAGACACGCGATGAAGCTCCGACCTAGGATGGACGTAGGCTAGAAACTTCCCGGTAAGCGCACCTTTGGGTGCTACACAGAATATAGGAAATGGGCTAGTCCAGGTGCGAGAGTTAGCCGAGAAGAGGCTAGATAGAAATGGGCCAAGCAGTGTTTAAATGAATACAGTTTGTGTGTTGTTATTTCAGGCATAAGCTAGCCGAGAGGGCAGCTGGGGTGCTGGGGACGCAGCCCCCGCCGCTCTTATTTCAACATCTGCCTTACACAGAAACAGCTTGTGCAAAGCCCTTACCTATTTTGGAACATGAAAATAGAAAGATTTTTTCCTGTACATATTAAACCCCTGCTGTATGTTTGGGATCTTTTTTATGTATGTTGGGCATTCATTATTTCCTTTCTCCATGTTTCATGTGTGTATGTGCATATGTTTATTTTTGTATGTGTGTGGCTATGCATGCACATATGTGCTTTTGCATGTGGTTGATGTCTGGACTCATCCTCCATCTCTCTCCCATTAAGTTCAATAAGGTGGGGCCTCTCAATTAAACCCAGCATTAACATATGGCTTGTCTTGCTAGCCCACCGGCTGTGGGGTTCTAGTCTCAGCCTTTTGAGGATAGAATTACAGACATCCCAACACAGCAGTTTTCCCATGGGTTCTGTGGGGTCTGAATCCTGGTCTTCACACTTGCATGGTAAGCTTTTTAGTAGCTGAGCCCTCATCCCAATTCTGGGAGCATTTAAAAAATGTCATCCATCCACAGAATATCCTAAAGTAGACCTTCTCATGGTATCCCTCTTTATCAGTTAAAGAAACTGAAATTATGAACTTGGACATGTTCAAAGTTCATGAAATTTGTAAAATATAGAGAAAAGATTTAAGTGCAGGTCATTATGGCTCAATAGATACAACACAGTGATCAAGTCTAGAACCTGAGTCATTTGAGATTCTTCCCCCAAGAAGTATCACAGGGTTTATACTTTTCTTTCTCCTCTAGACTCAGCCTTGTGTGGCTAGTATTCCTTTAAAGACTTAATCTTATTTTGTATACCCCCCATCCCTGGTTTCAGAATCCACAGGACAGTGAGGAAAGAGAGAGACCCACTGTAGCTGGATGAACAAGTAAGAAATGAGAGCAGACATGAACAGAAGACTGAAAAGTTGTATACAATTAAGATATCTCTTTCCTTGTTCTCCATCTTTGTCCTTCCCCATCTTGACCATCCAGTTGCCTCAAGTTCTCCTCCTCACTCCCATTCTTCGGTCCTCCTCCCCTTCTGCCTTCTCTTCTCCCCACACCCCTATACGCCCGATTTTCTTAGGTGATCTTGTCTATTTCCCCTTCCCAGGGGGCTCTATGTATGTTTGTCTTAGGGTTCTCCTTGTTACTTAGTTTCTCTGTGTTCCTTATCCTTTGCTTTACAGCTAGTATTCCCCTATGAGTGCATACATACCGTTGGCAGAGGTTTCCGTCCCACCAGGTCCCACAGCTGTTTAGTGCCAAATAAACACACAGAGGTCTACATTAATCATAAACTAGTTACCCTGTTAGCTCAGCCTTCTTATTAACTCTTATAACTTATATTCTTGTCTGTGTTAGCCATGTGGCTTGGTACCTTTTGTGGCGATGCAGTCACATCTTGCTTCCTCTGTGTCTGGATGATGACTGCAGACTGACTCCTCTTTCCAGAATTCTCCTGTTATCATTGTCCCACCTATATTTTTACCTGACCAATCAGCATTTTATTAAACAAGTACAAGAAACAAATCTTTACAGGGTGAAACCCATTGTCCCACAGCATACATACCATGCTCATCTTTCTGGGTCTGGATTACCTCACTCAGAATGATTGTTTTTTCTAGTTTCATCCACTTGAATTCAAATTTCAAGATGTTATTTTTTTTAACCGCTGAGTAGTACTCCATTGTGTAAATGTACTACATTTCATTTATCCATTTTTTGGTTGAGGGGCATCTTGGTTGTTTCCAGGTTCTGACTATTACAAATAAAGCTGCCATGAACATAGTTGAACAAATGTCCTTGTAGAATGATTGAGCATCCTTTGGGTGTATGCCCAAAAGTAGTATAGCTGGGTCTTATGGTAGGTTGAGTCCCAATTTTTTGAGAAACCACCATACTGATTTCCAGAGTGGTTGTACAAGTTTGCAATCCCACCAGTAATGGAGAAGTGTTCCCCTTACTCTGCATCCTCTCCAGCATAAGCTATCATTGGTGTTTTCTTTTTTTTATCTTAGCCATTCTGAGAGGTTGGTGAAGATCTTTTCCCATTCAGTAGGCTGCCTTTTTTGTCTTATTGGCTGTGTCCTTTGCTTTACAGAAGGTTCTCAGGTTCAGGAGGTCCCATGTATTTATTGTTGCTCTCTGTGTCTGTGCTACTGGTGTTATATTTAGGAAGTGGTCTCCTGTACCCATGCATTGAAAGCTACTTCCCACTTTCTCTTCTGTCAGGTTCAGTGTGGTCAGATTTATATTGAGGTCTTTAATCCATTTGGACTTCAGTTCTGTGCATGGGGATAGATACAGATCTATTTTAATTCTTCTACATGTTGACATCTAGCTATGCCAGCACCATTTGTTGAAGATGCTTTCTGTTTTTCATTGTATAATTTTAGCTTCTTGGTCAAAAATCAGGTGTACATAGGTGTGTGGATTAATATCTGGGTCTTCTATTTGATTCCCTTGGTCAGCCTGTCTGTTTTTATCAATACCAAACTGCTTTCATTACTGTAGCTCTATAATAGAGCTTGATGTCAGGAATGGTAATGCCTCTGGAAGTTCCTTTATCATACAGGATTATTTTGGCTATCCTGGGTTTTTTGTTTTTCCATATGAAGGTGAGTATTATTTTTTTAAAGTCTGTGAAGAATTTTATCTATAGATTGCTTTTGGTAGGATTGCCATTTTTATTATGTTGATCCTACCTATTCAAGAGCATGTGAGATCTTTCCATTTTCTGATATCTTCTTCAGTTTCTTTCTTCAAAGACTTAAAGTTATTGTCAAACAGGTCTTTCACTTCTTTGATTAGTGTTTCCCAAGATATGTGTGTGTGTGTGTGTGTGTGTGTGTGTGTGTGTGTGTGTGTGTGTGTGTGGCTATTGTGAATGGTGATGTTTCTCTTATTTCTTTCTTAGATTTTTTTTCTCATCATTTGTATATAGGAAGGGTACTGATTTTTTTGAGTTGACCTTGTATCCTTCCACATCACTGAAGATGTTTATCAGCTCTAAGAGTTCCCTGGTAGATTCTTGGGGTCACTTATGTATACTATCATATCATCTGCGAATAGCAGAAGTTTGACTTCTTCCTTTCCAATTTGTATCTTCTTGATATCCTTTTATAGTTTTATTTCTCTGGCTAGAACTTCAAGAACTATGCTGAATAGATATGGCAAGAATGGACAGCCTTGTCTTATTCCTGATTTTAGTGAAAAAACTTTTGAGTTTTTTAATTTTGCGGAGTACAGGTTTTTATAGTATGACCTAATGATTGTCTGGATTTCCTCAGTGTCTATTGTTATGTCCCCCCTATCATTTCTGATTTTGTTAATTTGGATGTTCTCTCTCTGCCATTTGATTAGTTTGGATAAGGGTCTGTCTGACTTGTGGATTTTCTCAAAGAATCAGCTCTTCATTTCATTGATTCTTTGTATTATTTTCTTTGTTTCTATTTTTATTGATTTCAGCTCTCAATTTGATTATTTCTTATTGTCCACTCCTCCTGGGTTAGTTCGTTTCTTTTTGTTCTAGAGCTTTCAGGTGTGCTGTTAAGTCACTAGTGTGAGCTTTCTCCACTTTCTTTATGTAGGCACTTAGTGGTATGAATTTTCTTTTTAGCACTGTTTTCATTGTGTCCCATGGTTTGGGTACGTTGTGCCTTAATTTTCATTGAATTCTAGGAAGTCTTTAATTTCTTTTTTTGTTTCTTCCTTGAGCCAGGTGTGATTTAATTGAGCACTGCTCAATTTCCATGAGTTTGTAGACTTTCTGCAATTAGTGTTGTTAAATTCTAAATTTAAACCATAGTGATCCGATAAGATACAGGGGGGTTATTCCAATTTTTTGTATATGTTGAGGTTTGCCTTGTTACCAAGAATGTGATCAATTTTAGAGAAGATTTCATGAGGTGCTGAGAAGAAGATATACCCTTTTGTGTTTGGGTGGAATGTTCTATAGATGTCTGTTAAGTGCATTTGAGTCATAACATCTCTTAGTTCTCTTATTTCTCTGTTAAGTTTCTGTCTGGTTGACCTGTCCATTGAGGAGAGTGGGGTGTTGAAGTCTCCTATTATTAGTATGTGGGGTTTGATGTACGATTTAAGCTTTAGTAATGTTTCTCTTACATATGTGGGTACTCTTGTATTTGGGGCTTAAATGTTCAGGATTGAGATTTCTTTTGATGGATTTTTCCTGTGATGAGTATGAAGTATCCTTCTCCATCTCTTCTGATTGATTTTAGTTTGAAGTCTATTTTGTCAGATATTAGAATAGCTACAGTCACTTGTTTCTTGGGTACATTTGATTGGAAAGTCTTTTCCCATCCCTTTACTCTGAGGTAATGTCTGTCTTTGAAGTTGAGGTATGTTTCTTGTATACAGCAGAAGGATGGATCCTGCTTTTGTATCCATTCTGTTAGCCTGTGTCTTTTTATAGGTAAATTGAGTACATTGATATTAAGAGATATTAATGACTATTGATTGTTAATTCCTGGGTTTCTTTTTGGTGGTAGTATTTGTGTGTTTCCCTTCTTTGGGTTTTGCTGGTGTGAGATTATCTGTTGCCTGTGTTTTTTTGGGTACAGTTAGCTTCCTTGAGTTGAAATTTTTCTTCTAGTACTTTCTGTAAGGCTGGGTTTGTGAATAAGTATTGTTTAAATGTGTTTTTGTCATGAGTTATCTTGTTTTTTCCATTGATGGTGATTGAAAGCTTTGCTGGGTATAGTAGTCTGGGCTTGCATGTGTGGTCTCTTAGTGTCTGCAGCGAATCTGTCCAGGATCTTCTGGCTTTCATGATTTCCATTGGGAAATCAGGTGTAATTCTGATTGGTCTGCCTTTCTATGTGACTTGGCATTTTTCCTTTGCAGCTCTTAATATTCTTTCTTTATTCTGCATGTTTTGGGTTTTTATTATTATAAGTGAGGGGAGGATTTTTTTGTTTTTGTTTTGGTCCAATCTGATTGGTGTTCTGTAAACTTCTTGTACCTTCATAGGGATATCCTTCTTTAGGTTGGGAAAGTTTTCTTCTATGAAATTGTTTAATATATTTTTGTGCCTTTGAGCTGCAGTTCTTCTCCTTCTTCTACCCCTACTGTTCTTAGGTTTGGTCTTTTCATGGTGTCCCAGATTTCCTGGATGTTTTGTGTTAAGAATTTATTGGACTTTACATTTTCTTTGACCAATGAATCTATTTCCTCTGTAGTACCTTCACCATTTGAGATTCTCTCTTCCATTTCTTATATTCTTTTGGTTATACTTGTCTCTGTAGTTTCTGTTTGTTTATCCAGATTTTCTATTCCAGAATTCCCTTCGTTTGTGTTTTCTTTATGCCTCTTTTTCAGTTTTTAAGTCTTGAACTATTTGAACTGCTTGCTTCACCTGTTTGATTGGTTTTTCCCTTGGTTTTCTTGAGTTTCTTTAAGAAATTTATTGATTTTTTGTTTGCCTTTTCCTCCATTTCTTTAAGGGAATTTTTCATTTCCTCTTTAAGCATCTCTATTATTTTCATAAAGTTATAGTTAATATTTTTTTTCTGCTTTTTCTGGGTTAGATGATCACTGGGTTCTGCTGTTACCATACTGATTTTTAGATTGTTGAATGAATTCTTGCATTGGCGCCTACCCATCTTATCCTCTAATTGGTGCCAGTAGTGTCTTCGTCTCTTGGTCCAGTCCTTGCAGTTGATGTCTGTGTCTTAGGGAGCTGTTCTTAGTCTGTTCTATGCAGTTTCTGTCTGTGTCTTAGGGAGCCACTGAGGTCTCTCTTGCCTGCTCTGTACAGTCGTCGCTGCCTGTACTTCAGAGATCCTCTGAGGTCACAGGGGACGGGAGGGTTTGGGGGTGGAGTGGGCCTTGTAGTTTACAGGGTCTGATCAATAGTGGGAGGTTGGAGCAGCCTACCTGTGGAAGACTTACCTGCTGGTTGACTAGTGAAGCTGAGGTAGGTGGAGGAGGAACCCAGGGTTTTGCCCCCCCCAGAACTGAGGGCCTAAAGAGTAGGGTGCCCAGCTGACTGGCTGATCACTCACCTCTTGGTCCAATCTGTGCAGTTGCAGCCTGTGCTTCAGAGTTCCTCTGAGGTCGCAGGGGATGTGTAGGTTTGGGGACAGAGTGAACCTTGTAGCTTACAGTGTCCAATCGATGGGGGGGGCAGTGGTAAAGCAACCTACGTGCTGGAAGCTTGCTTTCTGGCTCTCCATGGTTTCTTGACACCACTGTTTCCTCATCCTGGGAGGAGACACAACATCATGGTACTGAGCATATGGTAAAGCAGAGAGACTATAGTAGTTACATTTTTGCTGCAGCTACAAGAAGCAACACAAAGGAGTTATTTCAGCACACAGATGCATGGGATGCATTCGATCATGCAGAAAAAGTTGTGGCAGCAGGAACTTGAGGCAGCTGGTCACACTGAATGCAGAGTCAATGTCTTAGAGTTTTATTGCTCTGAAGAGACACCAAGACTATGGCAACTCTTATAAAAGAAAACATTTCATTGGGACTGACTTACAGTTTTAGAGGTTTAGTCCATTTTCATCATGGCGGGAAACATGGTGACATGTGTGCAAACATGGTGCTGGAGAAGGAGTTGATAGTTCTACATCATGATCCACAGGTAGCTTGAGCATATAAGACCTCATAGCCTACCTCCACAGTGCCACACTTCCTCCAACAAGGCCACACCTACTCTATCCAATAAGGTCACACCTCCTATGTGCCACTCCCTATGTGCCATATTCAAACACATGAGTCTATGGGGGTCATACCTATTCAAATCACCACAGTCAGGAAATAAAGGTGGATACTGGTGCTCGGCTTGCTCTCATTTTTATGCTGTCCAGGACCCAGTCTACGGAATGGTGCTGTCTGCCTGAAGGAAGGCTCTTCACAGCCCAATTAACCTAGTTTAGATAGTTCCTCACAGACTTGCCCAGAGAGTTGTCTCTGGTGATTGTAGATCCTGTCAGGTTGACAATTAACATCAATCATCCCAGCTTTTTATCTCTCAGTGTCCAGGAAGCAGGGAAAGGAAGAAAGATCCAGCGGCCATGAACATGATACACATTCAAAGGCATAGCTTCCATGACACACTTCTCCAACAAGACCACATTTCCTCTTAGCCCACTTCAGCTATGAACTCAACAGTAATGGGTTAGTGCCCTCATAATCAGTCAGTCGGTAGCGCTACCAAACAATTAATACATGAGCCTTTGGAGACATCCTATAACTAAATCATAACATCTAGTTTTACTAGCACAAATTTTAAAATGTGAAAAAATATAAAATGAAGCTAAGAGTTCAGTGGATGGGTTCAACAAATACATGAACATTATTAATAAGTAATAAATAATTTATTTAATAAATATATTTAATTAATAATTAAAGAACTACCAAACCAGACAGTATATCAAAAGGAATCATTCAAAATCAACCCAGAAAGAAAAGAAATATATATATGGTAGAAGGTTAAATAGAATAGAGTATAATAATTTATAATTCCAAATGGAGATGGTAAAAGGAAAGAATTGGGCAAAAGCAATTATATTAGTAAATAGTGTCTAAGATTTTCCCAACCAACATGCCAACTCATACAAACTCCACTTGTACAAATTATGATAAATATGAAGATATACATTGGATGTATGCACATATGTATGGTGAAACAGCAGGCTCCTAAAGACAATAAGAACTTACACCAATAGGAGAAAGAGAAGCTACCTAAAAGCCAGTGATGAAGAGCAAACTTTTTACTATAACCATAAAACTAAAGAGACTATGAAATACTCTTTTCAATATGCTGAGAAAATGCTTGTCGGTTTAGACATGTGTGCCCCAAATAACACACACACACACACACACACAAAACTTGCTCATGCAAAATCTTCATTAGAATAGGTTTAAAACGTTTTAAATTTGGAACAAAAGAAATGATCCCCAATGGAAAACTGAGATTAAAGATAATGGCAAATAGATAAGTTTAATAAAGTTTGAAATGGAATGAAACACAAGAGTACTGCCTTTGGAATTATTAAAACTTTATGAATATTAACAGGAGTATATAGGCTGGGGGGCTAGATTTGTTGTTAAATGTCTGTTGGTAGTGAAAGAAAAGTCACTGGTTAACTTTAAAATTTAATAACTTAAGTAAACAAGTAAAGTTTCTAGGGATGCCATGAAAAGCAAAGAAAGAAGAAAGATGATTTCAAAATCAGTTGATGGAAAATATGAAAATGCTATAAGCAAGACCGAAATAGACGTATACAACAGCTGGTGCGGAGAAACAACACAGTCCTGGTTATACCAGTCAGTCTACATGAACTAAGTCAAAAGATGAATAATTTTAGACTAGCTTAAAAGTTTGCTTAACAATGGGCTACTGAGAAGACACATATCTGAAATAAGACACAGAAATGACCAAAATCCAAGAGTATATAAAAATTCATAGTGGTCAGATGCTAACCTAAAGAAAGTTATTGTATTAACTTTAGAAAAGAAACACAATTACAATAAAAATGTCTAAAAATGATAAATGCGAAATTCATCTAGAATATTTTAGCTGTCAATTTGAATGTTACTAACTCAACAATGTAAATTTGTATACAGAAAAAATCCATGGGGTCTAGATAAATGACTCAACAGCTAAGAGCCCTGGCTGCTCTTCCAGAGGACCCGGGTCTGATTCCCAGCACCTACATGGCGGCTCACAACTGTCTGTAACTCCAGTCCAAGGTGACCTGATGCCACCCTTTGGTCTCTGTGGGCATGCATGATATGTACTTACATAAATGTGGACAGAACACACATAAACATCAAATAATTTTTTAATTTGCAAAGAAAAAAATAGTGGAAGCGTGCTGAGACATCAGCAATCTTGATCACATGGTGGAAGACTTTATTACATCTCAAGTGATTGACAGACCCATACAGTTAATAGGCTGAATCTGGATGGGATCTAAAAGTTGCTGAATTCATTTTTTCTCCAGAGCAAATAGAATATTCGTGGATGTTTACCACATCCTGGCAGATAAGTAAAGATATAACAAATATCAAGGGTTCTTCTCACAGAAAGCATATTCTCATATCAAAATGGAATTATTAGAAATTCATGGCCAAAAATTACAGACAAAGCCATCATTTTTGAAAAATCATGAGACATGCTAAAACGCCATAATTTAAAGAAGAAACTGTGTCAGAAATTTGAAAATGCCTTGAACAAAGTGATAAGCTAAACATGTATGGCACATATGTTGTGTGAGTGCAGCTCACGCTAAAAGAAACTGTCCGGCATCCCGTTCCTCCATCAGAAGTAAACACTGAACATTAATAGTATATGAGTGGTTAGAAAAAAATCAGAATAAAAATAGTAGAAGAAAATCCCGAAGAAGGTGCTTTGCTTGCATATTTTACAACATCCCTAAACTGTCCGCATGGTGGAAGTGGAACTAGAACTTGGAGAGGAAACACCAGGGTTGAAGTCCTCAGAGGCTCAAGGTGGGTTGATGACAGTGCTGGAAATGGTCCAGGATGCTGGCACAGATAGACACTGACATTTGCATTGCATGAGAAGGGCCAGACCCTAGGAAATTATCTGTAGTTCATGATTGTGAAGAGCCCAGAAGTGGAATTTTTTGGTTACACTCTGACTCATCCTCCAGACATTTGGGTGCTATTCTAGCTGCTGAGCCATTTCAGGAAGTTCTGACAAGGTCATGAGTGTCTTCCAGCATCATGGACTGACCACAAAGATAAAAAGCAAGCAGAAATGAACTCACACGCTCCCTCCTTATGCAGGATGCAGGCTGGACAATTCTCATGATGGTGCAGAGCCCAGAATTAGAGTTTGTGATTACAGCATGTTCTGTGCTATAAGACGATGTGGTTGTAGTTGTTGACTCAGTCCAGTTGTTGGAAACTTGCAAGTGTAGTCACCTAACAGAGATACAGTAAATCAATAGAAGGAGTATAAAAAGGCTCATTGATATGGGTATCAACAATTAAGAAATGCAATGAATAAGTTTGTGGTATAATTTGAAAATATCAATAAACAATACAAATTTGTGGAATGATATATTTATGAGAACTGACAGAAAGAAATCAACACCTAAACCTCTCCCATGATCATGAAAGAAATTGAATCCAGAGTTTAAAATATTCTCACAACTAAAAACCCAGGACCAGGTTATTTTACCATTACACACCGCCAAGGTCTCAAGGAATAAAACACTCCAAATGTATAGACATTATTTGATTGTACAGAGCATAGACAAATGATAAATGCCCAACAGTAAAGCAACTTGCCTCGTCTTCTGTAGCTAAGCATCTAGTGAGAGCCAGGTTTACAGCACAATTGTTGAAGATCCTAACAGTCCTGATGCATAAAAGAAAATTCTCGGTTGTATTTTGTGTGCTTGTTCAATAAGAAAAAAAAGAACACACACACAAAGTGTTTCTTAGATGAAATTCATGAGCTATATGGAGTTGCTGTGTAGAAACATAGAAAGCCTTGCCTGCAATTGTCCTTACAATTAATTCTTACAGTTGAACTCTTTAATATGAACCCATCCTCCTATGGCAGGAGCAGGAGAGATCAGAGGGGAGGAAAGAATGCCCCCACTGCAGCCATGACTATTAGTAATGTCTAGATCTGGCAGCCAGAGGACAGGGACCTCTTCTTCACGATGCTCTCATTGTGGTGATTTGTGGCAGGATGAAACTGTTTGGTGTTGCTACACAAAAGAGAATTAACCACAGACAAGGCTTTGCTGGGCAGCCACGGGACATACACAAGTCATGACTCATGTCCAAGCACCCAGGCTTTCTGTCTGGGGTTTCCCATGGGAGTTCAGAGCCTCTGACTTGGAATATTCTTTATCATTTGGCCCTTTAGACATGACCTCCTACACTGATGATTCTTAAATAGCATTTTCATCCTCCTGAACCGTCCTCAACTACCTGTCCCTAAGACTGAATCACTGCCTTCATTTTTTAGTCTTTAGTCTGAGCCTCACTCCCTTTACCTGCTGTTTCTTAGCCTCTTCATCGGGCCCTCCCGGGAGACGAGGCTCTTGCTTTGCATGTTCCTGGCCCTTTTCCTGATGGAGCCGAGTACCACCTAGGATGGGAAGAAGTCTAGGTGATTTGCTGCACATTTTGGCCTTTGAAGGCATATTAAATCATTCAGAGTTCTTCATCCACATAGTCTTTAACAACTTAATACAGCCGGAGATTGCACCTGGGGTTCTCTCTACCTCCAACCATGACCACTCTAACCCCATGCAGTCTTCTATTGCCCTGTCTACCAGTCTTCACCCCCTTGTAAACCTTCTCTCTCAGCCATGGGGATCGGAGTTCCCACCTGCCTGTGCCTCAGAAAAATTCCTACTCCACGGACAGGCAGGAGAAAAGAAGCAAAAGTGGGGGAGGAGATCGAGTAGCCCTCACAATGACATCACTACCTTGGATCAAAAACACCCCTATGGATGGGTATGTGGCTCAGTTGGGAAGGTGACTGCCTAGCATAAACAAGGAAAGCTCTGGGTTCCAGGCCCAGCACCACACAAACCAGTAATAACCCCCATAATTCTAGTACACAGGAGGTAGAGGTGTGAGAATCAGAAGTACAAGGTCATCCTTGGCTATGTGGTGAGTTCCAGGCCAGCCTGCGATATGCCAGACCCTACCTATAAATAAATGAACAAACAAGAATATGTTCTCAGTTGCTGCAGGAAGACAGTCTAGTGTTTCTATGCCCATTACATGCAGAGCCAGTGCCTTTCATCGCTATTTCCTGAGTTCTTCCCTTACGATTTTCCTCTATAGCTCACAGTACGATAGGCAAGCTAGCTGTTATTATCCTGACACTGCTAGGTGATTCAACATGTTTATGTTGGCCCCGAGAGTTAATTCATCCTTATGCTTTATTATCTCATTATCATAATTATTATTTTTAACAACAACTATAAAAAGAAGAAATAAATTTGGATAGTCCATAAACTATAAAGTGCTCCATATAAAGCATACGATCAGTCTATCCATCGTCCATGTGACATTTATGTTATATAAACATGCTGTCACCCATTTTAAACAGTGTCTTTTAGGCATGTACTAACTTATGTATATATATATCCCTACCAAATCTTTTATTCAACTAGTGCTCAAAATCGGCGTTGTAAAGGAAGAGAGCTGACTCAGGCTAAGGAGAGATCAAAGGGCTAATTGGAAGGCATTTGGGTTTTCGCCACTCTGCCAGGTGAGGCCTGGCTTTCTGGGAAGCTTTAATTTGTGTAGCTGTTGTGAAGCAAGCGAGAGGCTTTTTGCACAGCTGAGGCCATCTGCATTGCCATCCGGCCAGCTGCTCATGCCTTTGGCCCACTTGCCTAGTGTTGGTAATCTCTGCTTTTAGGAGCAGTAATGCTTTATCTATCATATACTTTGAACTTCCCGCCCAAGTGCGTTACCTCACTTTTGTTTTTGCTGTGAAAGAACTGTTTTGTTTTATTTATTTGAGGCGAGGACTTATTGTAGCCAAGGCTAGCCTTGACCTCACTTGACTCAGTTCTGCCTCGAACTTGTAATCCTTCTGCCTCCACTTCTTGCATTACCACGCCCACCCTTAGCTGCCTTTTCAAAATCAAGCAACTGTGTCAGCCTTTCCCTTCCTATCCAGGTCCTTAGGAAGTCTGACCCCTTCCCCGCTGCAGAGAACTTTGTCTACATTTTCTTCTTGCATATTGGAGCTTTCACATTTTAATCTCTGATTTTCCTCAGAACTAATCCTGACATAGTGTGAGAGATGGATCCGTCTTGTTTTTCTCCGTGAACATCCGACCACATGCTGTCTTCATCCATTTCCCTTTGTGTGTGTGTGTGTGAGAGAGAGAGAGAGAGAGAGAGAGAGAGAGAGAGAGAGAGAGAGAGAACCTGTTTCACAGATGTGAGAAACTCAGAATTTGTCTTTACATATCTGACTTACTTTGCTTATATTGCCCTCCAATTCCACTCCCAGAACCAGGAGAATCATCCTGGTCCCCACGATCAGTGTCACCATGGTTAACAGTGGCCTAACTGGAAAACTGTCACTGGCTTCATGTTTCTGAAATTTTCCCTCCACTTTGACTGCAAGGCCTTTGTGGGTTCTTTGATCCAGCAACTCCAACAGCAGGACATGCACAACTTGGAGACCCTGCTCACACTTTTAAGGTGATATTCCTAAAAAACAGACAAATAAGAAAACAAATTCTGAATTTTAACGTACAAATGGAATTTTAAAAGTACAAATAAGAGAGGTAAAGGCAGGAGAATCAGAACTTCAAGGCCATTGTTGGCTACATGGTGAGTTTGAGGCCAGCTGGGAGTAGATGAGACAATGTATTAATTAGTTATGTTTGGTTGCTCTGATAAAATTCTATGACCTAAAGCAACTAAGGAAGAGTCTATTTTGTTTATAGTTCCAGAGGACTAGATGTTCATAATGGCAGGGAAGGTTTGGTGGCAGGAACAGGAAGCTGAGAGATCACATCTCAACCTTACACAAGAAGGGGAGAACACAAGCAGGAAGCAGGGTGAAGTCATGAACTCTGAAAGCCCACCCCATTGATGGAATTTTCGCAGCATGGCTGCACCTCCTAGAAGCTCCATAACCTCCCCAAACAGCACCGCCAACTGGGGAGCAAGTGTTCAAACATGTGAGCCTGTGGGAGACATCTCATTCAAACTGCCACAGACAATGTCTCAAAATCAAAAATTAAATGGAAATGATCGCATATAACAGTGAAGAAAAAATAAACTACAGAAAATGAACATAGTAAAGTAGGAAGAAAAATCTTTCTGAAGAGATGAATGTTTAAGAATTCAGGCCTGAAAAATCTGAAGGAAGCAGAACTGAGTGGGCATTGTTGACACAGAAGAAACCCGTGTAAGGCGGTCACAGTGGCACAGTGTGCTGTGCGTGGAAGCAGGCGAGGCAGAGGCGTGGCTTTATTTGATAACAAACCACTCTTTTATTGGTAGGTGTTCTTATATAAAGCTACAGTTTTCATAATGACATTTTAAATCAAATATACCACATAGTCTAACCATATCCTCTCTCTACTCTCAGCTTAAAACCATCTTTGGCTCCTGGTGAGTTTTTGGAAGTTAGCCTGGGCTGAGACACTGTCTTTAATTAATTAATTAGTTAATTGACTGGTCAATTTGAAAAGACATGGTAAGATAATCAATTAATAAATGTCCCCCACAGAGCTAATGCTCTGCTGGGCTTTGTGCTGTCTGTCATGGCTCTGTTACTTGTCTTCTCTCTGACAAAAGAGCCAAAAAAGAAGCAAACATACAGGAGGTCCTGAGCCACAGCCTCAGTGTAGACAAACATACAGGAGGTCCTCGGTCACAGCCTCAGTGTAGACAAACATACAGGAGGTCCTGAGTCACAGTCTCAGCACAGACAAGCATACATGAGGTCCTCAGTTACAGCCTCAGCATAGATTCCATCATAGTAGGGAAATCATGAAAACAGTAACTTGGGGCATCTGGCACCCTGCATCCACAGTTAATCAGAGAGTGGGGCCTGAAGAGATGGTGCCGAGGGTTAGCACACTAACTGCTCTTGCAGAAAACCTGGATTCAGCTCCAGGCACCCACATGGCAGCTCATGGCCATCCCTAACTCCAGTTCCAGGAGACCCAACCACCTCTTCCAGCCTCCATGGGCACCCTAGGCACCAGGCATGCAGATGATACACATACACACATGTGTACAAAACACACATATAAACCAAGCAGAAAGCAATGAGTCCTAGCTCTCCATTTTTATCCAGTCCAGGACCCCAGATCACAGGTATGGCACCTACATTTAGGGGACTCTCCTCATTATTTTTAGTTTAGGATAATCCCTCACCAGCATGACTGGAAGCTAACCTAATCTTGATAATTCCTCATAAGTGTGCACAGAGGTGATCTAAGGTGATCTAGATCCTGTCAAGTTGACAACCAGTATCGACTGTCACAGTAACTAACTCCCGACAAAAACCAGGAAAGAACAGAATTCTTAGCCTCATTTTGCAGATGACATCACTG
Organism: Neodon shergylaensis; assembly: GCA_025134845.1. NCBI lineage: Eukaryota > Metazoa > Chordata > Mammalia > Rodentia > Cricetidae > Neodon > Neodon shergylaensis. The sequence goes on from JABTXL010006999.1 coordinate 19,386,984, forward strand.
AGACTCACAGATTTGGCTCACTCGTCCATGTCTCTCAGAGAAGTAGTACACCTGACTATGATGGTGGTTTGGCCTGATCTCAAAGACTCTAAATTACCTCCCTGCACTCCCAGAATGTAAGAGAGCAGAGGACATTGGATGCCCCATAAGAAGGCTTTGGTGTGGGCGGTTGGTGTGGAGGGGTGATGACAGAAATAGAGAGGATAGGAAGCGGGCAATTTATGGGTACCATTTGACCAGAGAGAGAGGTGGGGTGATTCCTTGACTGCTGGTGGTCGAGTGCCCAGTGATAGACAAGGCCAAGTGTCAGAGCTTCGGGAAAGCTTGTACTTGACTAGAGAGAGCTTCTGGTCCACCTGTTCCCTTATGGATGGCCTACTCTATTGGAATGTGTGCCATAAGCCATGACCTTCTAGAATCCTTGGCATCTCAAATCCCCAGGCCCTCAAAGATATGAGTTACCAGAAGCCTGCTAGGCCCAGATCTCTAGGCTGGTGTGTACCCCCTTGTCTGAACTACCACATACAAGAGAATCTTGGTGCCAACCCAGAAACAATTTTTCCGCCCTTCCCTATGGCTCCAAGCAAGTATCTGAATCCACTGTGTAGCAGCCCCTTTCCCAGATAGTGTGTTGTTTCCTACGCCCCAGCCACACAAGAACATGCTTCTGCAATCGCCAAACAGCAGCCCAACAGACACAGCTCTGCGGTACAGTGTAAAAGTTTTACGGTTAGTGAAGATAAGTGCAAAATTAATCCCTAAAGAACAAAGCAATTTAAAAAAGCACATAATGAAGCAATTGGCTCGGAACAGTGGGGAGCAGAGGCAGGCACCCTCCCTCGGAGGACTGGGCTGGGAGGGGTCTTCACACCAAGGGTTTGTTCCTCGTGCTGTTCAGTGAGGGAGCCGTATAGAAGCGGGACGATGAGACACATGGACAGGAAGGATTCTGGGAGTCAGTTCGAAGGAAAGTTTACTTTCTGAATAATCTAAGGTCAAGGGAGGAAAGAGTCATAAAAGCCATTATTGGGGCAATCCCTAGAATTTCTTCACAGTCTGCGGATTAGATAGGAAAAATGTCAACACTGAATTTCCCAGTTTAGGAGAAAAGACAAAAACAAAAGAATTAAAAAATTAAAAAGATAAATAAAACAACAACGAATAAATAGAAGCCAGCGATTCTGTTAAAGTCCCTGGGACACCTTCCTTGTCTGTGTTTCTCTCCTTTTTCTTCTTTTCTAGCAAACAAAACAAACAGAAAAAAACTTTAAAATTACGTTTGTGTGTGTGTGTGTGTACGCATGCATGTTGAGGCACTTATAGAAGTCAGAGGGCAACTCCATCTACCCGTGAATTCCAGGGAGTCAACTCAGGTTCTTAGGCTTAGTGGCAAGCCCCATTACCCACTGAGCCATCTGACTAGCCCCTTTCTGTCATTTCTTTAGCTGGGCTGGCCTGCTGGTTTGTTTCAGGGGTTGGAAGGGTGCTCCTTAGGAACCATTTGTTTATAGTTCTAATGTCCCAGGCTTGAAGCAAGGAACAAAGCCACATTGCAGGAATTGGGACTCTTCTCCCTTTCTCTTCCTCCTTTTCATCATTATTTTTGCAATGCAGATACTGTCATGATTTCCTTAGACAAGACTCTTTCTTCTCACCGAACAGGGAGTCTGTATGACTCTGAGCTAGGTTTTCTGCATATATGTTATGGTTGTGTAGCTTGGTGTTCTTACGAGATTCCTATCAGTAGGAGTGGGGCAGGGTGTTTGACTCTTTTGCCCTCTCTTGGGACTCTTTTCCTTCTACTGGGTTGCCTTGTCCAGCCTTACTATGAGGGTTCATGCCTAATCTTATTGTAACTTGTTATTCCATGTTCAGTGGCTATCCCTGGGAGGCCTGCCTTTTTTTTTAAGGAGATGGAAAAGTGGATCTGGGGAAGAAGGGAGTTAGAGAAAGACTAGGAGGAGTGAAGGGAAGGGAAACTGCAGTTGGGATGTAATGCATGAGAGAAGAATAAAAGAAAAAGACTTCCTTCTTAGGGATAATGGCGTGATATGATAAGACAGATGCCCTTTTAAGGATCAAGTCATAGATGTGTAATTATAAATCACAAGTGCACTGCGCTTGTCAGCGCGAGCCCCCCACAAAACCTGCTAAACTGCACTAAGTGGCTGTGGTTGTACACATTTCCTGTCTTGGTATTCTGGAGCTGAGAGTCTAGACCAGGGTGCAGGAGGACCAGACCTGGTCAAGGCTCCCTTTCTGGCTTCTAAACAACCACCCCCCCACCTTGTCTTCCCTGGCAGAGAGACAGTTTCTGGTGTCCTTTCCTCTTTCAAGGACACCTTGTGGACCAAGGATCCTGTCATGACATCATTTCACCTAGTCACCTCCTTACTGTCCCTCTCTCATATTGTACCAGTGATGAGGAGGGAGGACCCAGAAGCCTGGACTCAATGGAAGGACTGACTGTATTTGCTGACATATTGGGTGTGGAAGAAGAGGAAATGACGATTCCGGCAAATTATGGGTTTCAAGCATGGGCTGTTATATGGATGAAGGAAGGTGAAGGACAGATGGGGAGGAAGAGAAGGAAATCAAGAAGTCTGGCTTGAGATGTCTGAGTGGTATGTGAGATGGGACGGAGGCAGCTGGGCATATCAGTCTCCGCTGTGAAGGGTTACAGTCTCCTTCTGCCTTGAACAACACCCAGCGTAAGTGAGCCTCCTAGCTGAGGGTCTTACAGTGCTGGTAAGCATGAGAATACTTAGGGGTGCTAAGCCCATGCTAGATGGTGATGTAAACATCTACAGTTAGCCACTGAATCCCCACAGCTGCTCTTGGAATTGGTTGTTTCCGTCTCCATTCTCCATACAAGGAAACTGAGAAGGTGAGATGAATTGCCTCCTGGCATAAGTTCAGCAAATGGGAATTAGGTGATTTTGCACTAAAATGGTTGACCCTGAGCCTCTGCTCAGAACCAGGATGATGTCATGTCTTTCAAGAGGCGACATACTTCCGGCCCCATTCCTACTCTGCTTCTGAAGTACCATGTGACCTTGAACTTCAGTGTGTTCACCTGGGAAGTGATGGGAATGGCTGGTGCATTCCCCTTCAAAGAAGCTCTTCCGCGATGCTGATCCCCCTGTAAAGTCTGTCACTAATGTAATGTCGCCTAGGTGCTTTTCGGCAAGGACATTTGTGCAGGTGCCCAAGTTGACAATTCATTTGGATATGTATTAAGGACAAAGGCCTTTCAAAGTCATCCTGGCACACAGCTGTATAGTTAGTTTTCTCACTGCTGTGGCAAAATGCAGCAGCAAACAACCCAAGGAAAGAACGGTTTGTTTGGCTTGTGGTTTCACGGGACTTGCAGTCCACCGTCATGGCTGACTAGAAAACAGGAGGAATTTACCAGGAAGGAGCCGGGGATGGCACGCTGCAAAGACCCTTTCTCCAGCCAGGCCTCCCAAAATAGGAATACAACATTCAAATAGTTGAGTCTTTAGGGGAAGTCTACAGTCAGCCCATAATGTCAGCTTTTGTTATCTGAATGCTAAGCACATGACAGATAAGCTTCTTATAACAAATTGCATTCTGGGTAGAAAAAAAATGAGTCCCTGGACTTCATTTCCACAATCTTTTTTTAAAAATATTTTATCCATATGCATGTGTTTGTGGCTGCTAGTGCACCAAGTGCATGCAGATGCCCTCAGAGGCCACAAGAGGGTTTCCTATTCCCTAAAACTGAAGTTGCAGGTGGTTGTGAGCTGCCTGCTATGGGTTCTGGGAACTGAACTCAGATCCACTGCAGGAACAACCAGTGCTCCTAATGGCTAAGCTGTCTCACCTGTTCCCATCTCCACTATCTTAATAATAAACTGGGGAGCCCCACTGGGACAAACCTGGTGGGTGGGGTACCTGGACCAGATACCCAATTGCAGGGTCTGACTTCTACCTGCCCCGTCTTAGTGACACCAAAGCCACCTGTCATCAGACTGTGCCCATCCTAGGGTAACAGAGTGTGTGCTTCTCTCCTGTGCTCCTGGTTGCTCTGGTTTTGGAAAGGCTCCTGCAGGCTTAACCATGACACTTGTCTTGGCATTGACTCAGAGACATCCTTTGAGGCAATGTCATTCTTCGGGGAGGAGGTGCGCATCTGTTCTGGACAGCCAGCTTGAATGTGATTGGGACAGCCTAATGAACCATTCATATGTGTGGGATTTGCTTCTGATTAGATTAAGCCTCAGAGAGAGGAAAAAAAACAGACACTGATTAGAGACATAAAAAAGGAAACGCTTTAAATGAGTAAGGAGCTCATCTTCATATAGCAAAGTAGAAATTAAACACAGTCCACGGGTCTGCTCTGCAGAGCAGCTGGATGGAAGGAGAAAGCGGTTCACAGAGGAAGGTAGCACACAGCTACTGAAAGGGCCTTAACCCAAATACAAAAAGTAAATAAATGGGCCCCATTAGATGGAAGGAGTGACTCCTCTTACCAAGGAGGGGTAAGGTTTGATTTGACTGTTTAGAGGTTGGTCCTTGACTTTGAGGCATTCGAACTTAGCACCAGGGATGATAATGAGGCCAGAGATTTTGGTTCAAAGCAAAGATGTGACTAGAGTAGCTAGCACAGGTGGTTAGGGACAGCTTGGCCTTCGGCTAATGGCCTCTCTCTGCTCTTCAGGTCTCCACTAGAGCTTTGCTCTATGGGAATATCTGAACTAATCAAGTCCCTTCTCAGGATCTTGTAGCCGGATGCTCTGAGGGTCAGCCCCAGCTAACATCTGTATCTCCTGGCCAAGGGTTGCAACCGTGGTTACAGCCCAGGCCTCGGCAGCTAGCTCACTCTGTCGTTAACATGATTGCTGCATGGCTACTGTCAATAGCTTTCTGGGTAATGTATGGTTATGTATGATCTCCAAGCCACCGCCTTCTCTCCTTTCACCCTGCTGGTTTTTCCTCTGGTTTTCTGTTTTGTTTCTAACCCTGTTCCAGACTCCAGTCAGTAGCCTCTTTTGCAGGGGTCCCAATACTCTCCTTGAACCTTAGATACTAGATCTTACTGTCTGTGTTTTCGGCCTCTGAGCGGTCTCATCACCTTGAATTGAGATATCTACTTGCTCCCTATGCTAGGACCTTCCTTCTACAAAGTCAGAATTGAGTTCCTGTACCATGGGGCCATCCCTCATTTCCTATCTTTATAGATAGGAAAAATCACAGATTACAACATCAGAAGCCAACCTCAAAGATGCCCCAAGAGCTCATTGTCTGCTCATACCGCAGCTCCCTGAGGAATGGGAGACTCGATGGGTAGCCTTCATTCAGATGGTGACTTAGGGGTTCTGGTTGTTCCTTTTAGGGGTTCACTGTCTTTGAATTTCAAGGTCTCTCTAGCTTAAATATGCAATGGATAGGTCGGCTGATAGAAGAATGCATCATGACAATTCTCAACAACATGGATACTCTCCAGCCCAGCCCAGGAAGTAGCAGTGGGCATTTCTTCTCTCAGGGTGTTGTTGTGAGCTGCACACAGTCCCTCCAAGGGAGCAACAGATACCCTTGAGAAACAAGCGCCTCTGCCATAGCCTTGGGAACACCCTCACCCCGCAATATGTTCACGTCTGTCATCTCCCCTTTCAAATAGGAGACGTGAGGTAGCCAGGGGTAAGCATTGCTTTACCCAGAGTCGGGAGAGCTGCCTTGAAATCTCCATAACCACGCACAGGAAAAGAAGCCCTAGAGGAATTCATGTCCTGGGCCTCCACAGCCCTAATAAGATTGGTCAGAGCACTAGGCACTCAGGAGAGTGGGGGCCTCTGCACATGCCCAACCGGTTTGGTGAAGCCGTGCCTCTTCAGGTGTCCCAAACTGGCTTCTGGGTTTCCCTGCAAGGAGGCAGCTGTTTCTGCACAGCCAGAACCTTGCAAAACAGCTCTCAGACGTTTTGGTCTAATGCATCATTCCTTGGCTTGGCTTTCCTGCTTTCTGACTATTCTGAAGGAGTTCTTTGTGATGGGAACCTGCCTGAGTGTCCCTTGGGACTGATCCAAGCATTCAGACCGTTCAGGGACACCAACCGAGAGGCTGCACCATGTTTCCAAGGAGCAGGCGACTCTTTGGGAATATTCGTTGCTGGAAAGCAGCTTGAGAAACTGGGACCCCAGGGAGTGTTCTGTGAGTGCTGGTGGAAGAGTGAGCGTGGCCAGGTCTTACAACTGTTCCCTAATGCAGGAGCACACAGAGGTAAATAAAACCACTTTATTAAGGGGCCGCAATGAAAAGGGACAAACTCACAAAATACAGAGAAAGGCTGAGGCTGCGGCTGATCCCAGGCTGTCTTTCTGCTGCTCTGGGTCTCCCCTTACACCAAGCAAGAGCCAGAGCAAGAGAGTGGGCTTGCTTCTTCCGGCTTATCAGTCCCCATATAGCCCCCTTGGACCACACCCTAGGGGCTGAGTAAATTCCCACAACAGCTCCCCTCTGCTTTAAACTAAATATCCACCCTCGGAAACCCAGGGCAGTGCCAATGAAGCTCACAGAGTAAGAAGGAATGAAGCCCAACTTTGATCCTTCATGAATAGAGAAACTATTAATTGAGTGTCTCCCACATGCCTGGCTCTGCATGGGCCTTGGAGTAAGGCAGAAGTGAGTCTTCTCCTAGAGTCAGCCATTGTGGGTTAGTGACAGGAAAGGAAAACAAACAAAACCTACCATCTCACTGATAGTCAGGCGAGACTGTGAAGGAAAACTGGGGAGAGAATTTCTACCCATGTCACTGATGCCAAAAGGTGACAAGGGGGCTGGGTAGAAGCTCAGTAGTTAAGAGCACTAAATTCCCATGCAGAGAACTGAAGTTTGTTTCCCAGCACCCATATCAGGTATCTTACAGCCATCTGCCATCTGCAACTCCAGCCCCAGGGGACCCGATGCCCTCTTATGACCTCCACAGGCAAAGCATCTACCCTCATGCAAACACGCATGCATGTGCACACACACACACACACACACACACTTAAAAACCCTTAAATGAAAAAGTTGGTAAGGACGTGAAACAACATGCGTCTCATTTATGCTGGTGGGAGAGAGATCAAAAGCCATCATTTGAAACAGCCCCTCCTTCCCATGGGCAAGTTGACTGTGTACCTCACTTGTACTGGAGACATGCTGCTGTGGCAAAATGCACAGAGTGATGCCTACTCGAGCCCCAGGAGCTATGTACAAGAGTGTTCCCAGGAACTACCCACAACACTGGAAACAATCCTGCCGACCAACAGGAGGAGAATGCATAAATAAATCAGTGTGTATTTATAGAATGGGATGCTGGGGTGAGGAAAATAAGCGAACTAAGAAGAAAAGGGCACATGCAGTGGTTCTGTTTATGTAGTGTCCAAAAACAGCAGTGTGGGGGTTAAATTAATGGTAAGAAAATGATTACCCAGCTTTAGGATACTGGGTTACCTTTGGGTAATTTTCTAAGAGATTACCAAGGAAGCATTGTTTCTGAAGACAGGACGTATGCCCATGTTCATATAGTGCACATTGAAACTGTACACAGGGCCGGTCTTCTCTCTGTTTCTCGCTCTTCCTCTTTCTCTCCCCTCCCTCCCCCATCTCTATTTCTCTCTGTGTCCTCAGAGTTATCTCTGCCTAAGAGGAAGTATAAGGAATGTTCATGGAAAGGTCATTTAACCAACATTAGGGTGTCCAGGGGAGGTAGATGAGAATTCCAGAGATGTGTTATATACTCATGGAGAAGAAGCAGTTCCAGGGAAGAAGGTGAGGACAGGGGTCCATGGACATGGTCTACCTCGGAAACTGAGAGAAGCTAGTGTAACCGGCTGTAGAGAGTGTGATGGCATTTTTAGGGAATAGAAGTGTTCTCTCAGTAATCCTGAGAGTCTGATTAGGGAGTGTGATTTTTGTCTAGAAACTGAAGATTTTCAAATTCTGTAGACTTTTGGACAGAGGCTATTTCTGCACTTACGCTGTCTTTAACTAGACTCCTCCTCTGCCTCATGCTCCTGATCTTGGCTTACTGATCTTTAGCCTTGCTCAGATATAGCCTCTATTTCCTTATTTTTTTATCCCATGCAGGGCTGTTACTGGGTAAGGATAGTGAAACACTGTAGTGGCATTTTCTTTGGCACCAACCAGCTTCCAAATAAAGACACAGAGACTTATCATTAATTATGAATGCTTGCCCTTAGCTTAGGCTTATCCCACGGTTGCTGAGCCCTAATGTCTTCCTTGGGGGAGAGGAGGAGAAGGCATGGCATCAGTGACATAGACTCTGGGAGTCTGGTGAAAGAGATACAGCAGACTCATTTGTTCAGCAACGGGGAAAGCCTTATACACCCTCTCAGCACCCAGGCAATCCAATCTGCTGACATTGCGTGGTCACCCCTCATTGGCTAAGCAATATCAGAATCGCTGACAGCCCCAGGCAGACTCCAGATGGCTCCTCTTGGCCTGGTAGGTCTTAACTTCCTACACCCCACTAGCTCTTCTAACCTCACTTAACCTGTTTCTATCCATCTGCATTTTACCTTGGGGTTCTTACTTTTCTTTTATTCTGTATGTCCTACTTTCCTGCTTCCTCCACGCTTGCCTGGCTGGCCCTGGTGTCTCACTGTCATCTCTTTTTCTTTCTTCCTCATTCTCTCTCAAGCCTAGATTCCTCCTCTGCTTATTCTCTCTGCCCAGACGTCCAGCCTGTACCTCCTTCCTAACTATTGGCCATTCAGCTTTTTATTAGACCAATCAGATGCCTTAGGCAGGCAAGGTAAACAAATCCAACACATCTTTACATAATTAAACAAATATTCTGTAAACAAATGTGACACATTTTTACATAGATAAACTAATATTCCACAACACGATACCTGTGGTACAAAGTTGAAGGACACCCTGAAAGAGAGGGCCATGTCTGTCTTGTCCATACTTCTGCTTACCTGCATCTCTGACCCCTAAGTCAGTCTCAGATTGAGTCTCTGGTCCTCCCATACCCTTCTCAGGCCTCCCATACCCTTCTTAGCCTTGACTGCATTAATTTCCTCATCCTCTTCCCATCCTTCCCAGTTTGAGCTTTCCACTGTTGTCTCATATTTTCATGGCCAAGCTAGTGAGACAGATGCATATGAAAAGATTAGCCACTTCAGCCAAGAAATCAGGACCACGTGAGTGATGTTACTCTTATGTTCAAAGAGTTTGGAAGAATGGAGCCAGGCTGGCTTTGGATGGATGGAGAGTAGGGAAAGAAGTTTTATGGGCTGGGAGAACTGGAGCAACGTTGTTCCAAGAAATAAGAACACATTAGTGTAACAAGGAGATACCAACTGAAGGGGCCATGATTATGAGGTGCAAGGCTGGGAATGTCACCACTCACTACCTTACCCATGGTTAGTACAACTAATACACTGTGTCAACTAATACATTGTTCTTTCTGTGGAGAGAGCCTCATGACCCTCAGGAGGCCAGGGCTGAGATAATAAATAGCTCAGTCAGTAAAGTGCTTGTATTTTGAAATTGAGAACCCGAGTTTAATCTCCAGAACCCAGGCTTAAAAAATATGTGTGGTGGTATGTGCTTGTCATCCCACCTTAGGGTAACCAGTGAGCCCAAAGTCTCAGTGATAGACTGTATGTCATAAAACAAGGCGGACAGTGCCTGAGAAATAGTACCTTGGTTGATTTCTGACACCTATGTACATTCATATAAACACATGATCCCACACATAGACACACACACATGCGTGCACCTGCACATATACACAGACACAAAGGCACTCATGTGCACACACACATACACACCTACATACTCAGATTACATACATGCATATTCCTATATACATGCTTACACACACAAAGAGACACAAACAAAACAGACACATGTGCCTACACACACACACACATGCACACATGAGAGGGAGAGAGAGAGAGAGAGAGAGAGAGAGAGAGAGAGAGAGAGAGAGAATCCTTCTCAACAGATAACATGAAAGCAAATGGATTGAACATAAAAGCACATGAAACCATCTTGTTTTCCCGCCTCAGTGTCTCCCAACTTTGACTCGGGCTGTGGCTCTGTGAGTTGTGTCTCAAGACCCAGTCGTCATTTGAGGTATGAGACTTCTCAAAGTAAGAGTGGAAGGGATCTAAAGAGTCACGGAGTTTGTCAACCCCATTTGATAGCTCGGTAAAGTAATGATTAGCACAGGAATGTTGATTATGGAAGCGGCACAAACCTCACCCTTTGCACCAGTAACTTTTGTCTCCAAGAGAGAAAGAGACCGAACTCTTTCTGAGACCCCTCAGCAGGGCTTTCTTTGCTAGTGAGCAGTATTCATATAGAATTTCCCTTAAATCCCCCAGGTAACCATTATTCCCAGGAAAAGAGCAACTGGCAAGCATAGACACGTAGAACTCAGTGGCTTATATGCTGCAGGGTCAGGATCTGTGCCCTCTTCCAACAGCCTCTAGAAACCCATGCATCTTTGCAGCCCCACACTGAAGCCTGAAGCCTTTGCAGAGCTGGTAATAAGATCAGGGTTTTCCAGGAAGGGCTGGAAGTGAGGGCTCTTTCCTGTGACACTGTTGCTCACATTCTGCCATGGGCTCTTGGTCACATCTGGAGATCAGAGCTGGCAGCTCCTCCGGAGGCATAGCCAAACATCTATGAGGTTTGGAGCCTCTGTCAGGAGTACCCAGTTCCACAGGGGAAAGCTGTCGCTATCATCCACGTGCATGTGATGGCCTCCCAGGTTTCACAATGTTAACTTAAGCCCTGTAGTCAGAGTAAGTCTCTTGGGTGGCAGTAGTTTGCACTTTAATGTCAACAGTCTGCTGAAAAACCACCTGGGTTTGAAGGAAGTCACTGTGTTCAGTAAAATCGGGCCACATTTTATGTTTATGGCCTTTATTCGGGCATCCAGCTGAGCTAGTTAAAACTGTCCCTGTAGCCAGTGAAAGCCCCAGACCCTCAAATTCAATTATTCACATAACAGTTGTTGAATAGATACCAAGAAGCAGGCCTGGTATATACAGGGGAAAACAAACAGACATATCCTTGCTTTTGTAGTGGTTACAGTCCAATTCTTAAAGACAAATATTTAAAGAATAAGTACATACACCAAAATATGAATGTTTTATTTAGGGATGTGGACACTAAGGATATCCCGAGGTGGTCTAACCTAGTCATGGTGGGTCAAAGAAATGTCAAGTTGGCCAGCAATTATTCTAGGCAGATGGGTTAGCAGGGCTGTGAAGGCAGAGGCTGGGAGGGGCTTGGTGTGTGGTCTAGGATCATTTTTCTTAATGGCCAACAGAGAAGAAGGGACCCAGCCTGGGGTTTGCAGGTTGCCTGATGTCCCCAGTATCTGTAGACTTATTGCACACCCTCACCTTAATGCGACTCTTGCTTGCCTGTTACCTGTGACCTCTTGGTCTTTTTTCCTCTCTGCCTCTCCCTTGGTACACACCTCTCCTCCCCTCTCTTCATGGATACCCACCCCTGAAACTTACCTGTTCTCCAGTGACCCTGCTTCTATGAACCAATCTTTTCTGTGCATGTCCTCTAACTGACTTGTGACCTGCTATTGGGCATTAGGTATTTCCTGTGCCGAGGACAGCTCTCCCATTTCCTCATCCTCTGCCTGACCCCAACCCCCATGGAAGATTCCTGACATCACACAGATCGAATACCAATAATTTCTTTTCCTAACACTGCTGAGCATCCCAGAGAGGAACTCTAAGGTCACCTGTGAATAAGACTTCAGAGGTTCTCTTGGGTCTGCAGAGCCATTTGTCGCCCAGGAATAGATAAACGCAAGCCTTTTCTAGTTGACTTCAGTGTCATTGGCAGGGTCCAAAAGTTAATGGGTATACAGGCCAAATCTACACCTTCTACTCCAAAGACCAGATGCTGCCAAAAGCTCGCAGGCCACACCTTCCTCCATGGACAAGCTCAACAGAAGGGAAGAGAATGTGGGTCCCCTGAGTAAGTAAGGGCTCCCAGTCTCTGAGGAGCCCCTTCTCTGCTAGAGTGGTCGCCTGACCTCAGCAGCCAATTTACTCATCAAAAGTTAATTGCAGAATAAGTCAAAAAACATCGATCTTAATAATGATTATAAAACAAAGGCACAGACCAAGAGTCCCAGGAACTACCATGTGAGTTGATGAGGCCAGAGTTTGGTCCAGAGGCACCATTCCTGTGGTACCACGGCAGGATGAACACTGGCTGAGATACCCTGCCCTTGTGCCCGATTCCTTCCCTTCCTCCATCACCTTCCACGTGGTTTCTATGACCCAGCAGGCGCAGGGCTGAGCATCTCCCACACTGCATCACCCTCCCTCGCTGGGCGGAATGGGGCTTCAGGAGAGCATGCAACCTGCCAAGGTACACAGCAGTTTCGAGCAGATGTCAAATTCAGAATCCCATTCTCACGGACACCAAAGCTGTGTGATTAGATGTGATGTTCAGCTCCTAGCTGCCACTGTCCCGCCTTTTCCCGGGAAGCCATGATCTACTCTGAGAACCACTTAGAAATACATGCCAGAAGGAAAATTTGATGAGGGCATAAAGAGCATTTTGAAAGAAGAGAGATGATTAAATAAGCAGTTGGTGGGAGGGGAGGAGATGGGACGACAAAGCAGAGGGTGGGGAAGTGACTTTGAACCTGTCCCTGGGCACTCCCTGGGTTCAGGAAGCTGGGTGGAGTGCAGAACCTCATTGCGTGTGCTGCAGTCTAGCTGATGAAAGAAGAACTGAGCATAGGATGAAGACGTACTCAGTGTGTTCATCGTATCCACTGTGCTGGGGAGCAGCATTTAAGGTGGGGAATAGGGTGAGTGGTGCCACCAGTCTGGCTCTGGTTACCGTGGCAGGCACACATGCTCTTAAGGGCAAAAGGCAAGTTAACTCTGAGAAGCAGGACTCCCGACAGAGCACGGCAGGGAGTAATGTCCTATTTTGCATTGTTGAAATACGTCGAGGATTTCAGTTGCAGGAAAAAACTTACCCTGGCACTGTGTGCTGTCAGTAATGCAGTCATAGGATTCACGGGTTATAAGGGCAAAGTGCCCTGGAAGTTGCACTGTCTCTAGGATAGGCGAGTCCTATCAAGAAGGGGCACAGCCCAGAGACTGTCATGTCCCCTCTCCTGGCCCTCAGAGTCAACTCCCGGAGATGCCAACTGCTCTTAAAACATGGTCACCCGTGAGGAGCACCAGCTCTGCCTTTATCTTCTTTGGGATATCTTTGCGTTGTAAATACCAGCTGTGTGCTTTTGGATAATCAGCCTTTTCCAGTTGTTTCTCACCTGGAGTTGGAGATGACGGCAGAGACCTCACAGGCTGCTCTGAGGCTTCTCCGTATAATTTGTATGGTTGTGAACAGGTTTGACCAAGGTCTTGTAACACACCAGTGCATTGTGTGTCATCAATTTAATCCTCCCTAGTACCTCATGATCCCCGAGGAGACAGAAACGTAGGCACAGTGAGTCAGGGTGACAGCCAGGATGAAGCAGAGCCCAGAGCTGGACCGAGGCTGACTGGTTGCAAACCTCAGTTGGCAGCAGTATGTTTAACTGCCTACGCCTCAGCCCCATCCTGCCCCCAGTGTATACCCCAGGCCTGGAACATAGCTGTCACTCAGTAGAAATTCTTGTCTTCTTTTATTGACCCTTAATAATACATTAAGGGACAAATGATCAAATTTCCTCCCTGTAATCATGGCTATGGAGATCTTGTAACACTGATTGGAGGGGGAAGGGGACTTTCCTAATCAACACAGCCAATTAGATAAACCTAAATCTTGCCATATCCCGGACCAGGACTTATTGTTATTAGTGGACAAGCGTCAAACACAGGAAGGTTCCCTGACACACTGCCAAGTGAGAACGCTGAGCAAATAACTCCCACTGTCACCAAAAGTGTGGAGTGCTTCCCCTCAGGAGCCCATGGAAGAGGGGACAGAAGTCAAAGCACCTGGCTCTTTCTCAGTAGCTGTCATTGACCTTTGTCCAGGTCTTTGAAGGTCCATTTGAAGATGGACTTCTGAGCTGGGAGTCCCCGGTAGTCTGTTCCTGTTAGGCAGTGGTACAGAGACCATCATGGGGTGGGGTGGAGTGCTAGCCCAGGCATAAGGACAGGACAGCGCAACTCTCTGATCTCAAATGTCTGGTCTCTCTGGCCACATGGGGCTCATGGATGGAAGGAAATGGTACATTAATTCTCTCGAAATAAACTCATGGCAATAAGAACCAAGCTGTGAATTAATTTCTTAATATTCCTACTGCGGAAGGAGAAATCAGACTCCACTCGCTCCCTCATGGCAGTGTGGGGAGAGAAGGTGGAGAGAGCTGTGTTTCTCTGAGTTCATGTTGAATGATGGCCTGCAGCTTGCCTTGCAGAGGAACTGATGGGCACACCCTTGTCTCCACAGGTGTGGCAGTGTGGTGGGAGTGTGGAAGTCTTGCCCTGCTCTAGGATTGCCCACATCGAGCGAGCCCACAAGCCCTACACAGAGGACCTCACTGCCCATGTCCGCAGAAACGCCCTCAGGGTCGCCGAAGTCTGGATGGATGAATTCAAAAGCCATGTCTACATGGCGTGGAACATACCCCAGGAGGTAGGGAGCCTGAATGGGCCTGGATTTCAAGATTGGTGAGAAAAACATTCTGAAACAAAACACTAGACCCAATTTTTCTTCCCAGGGGCATGCAGAGTTTCCTTGGCCATGTCAGACTGTGAACCCTATGCTTCCTACATAGGGAAGATGCTGGCAAGCGTCTCCAGGCCATTTATTCCCCACCTCCATCAGCATGCTTGGAGGAGCTGTGTTCTCAGAACTTCAGTGGCTTCATTTTAATTAAGTTAGAAAGCAGCATGTAGCTCAGGTTGGTACAGTGCTGGCCAGCATGCATGAAGCCCTTGGGCTCAGTCCCCAGTACTGCCTAAAACTAGGTATGGTAGCTCAGGCCTGAGACCCCAATACTCAGAAGAATCATAAAGTTCAAGGTCACCCTTGGCTACATAGTGAGTTTGAGGCTAACCTGGGCTACATGAGATCGTATCTCAAAATATATAAACAAAGTTGGATCCGATGGTTCTAAATTTCCTTCCTACTCCCAGCTTCCCTGGTGTCTCATGGTTCAGGATTATGAATCTATTAATACAACAGTAGTGACTGTGAAATCGCAAGGGACACTTGAATCTCTGTATAGACTGGATTCAAGCCTCTCCACCAAGCAGAATAAGGAAAATCCATGCATCTGTGGGACTTCTTGAGCCATATGGATGCAAATGAGATACATTCCCACAGGGATCCTTCATCGGAGAAGACAATTGCACGGAGATTTCTGACCTCCACAGAGCCCCGCCCTTGCCTGCCTCTCTCCTCTGTCCTTCCAGTCGCTTGTGTTAAGATTGTTGCTGAGAAGCAGCAATACTCGTCTTCTCGATTTGTTCGCCCTGGCGTGTGACATGTGGAAATGACTTTCAAATGCTGAGTTGGGAGAAGCCAACAGATGCCAGCTGCGACACTCCAAACCTGCCCGCCTGCTCGGCTGCCTGGGCTCTTGGCTCGTGCTGCCTTCTGTGTGACAAGGCTGACGGCCTGGCCTCTCTCCTTGCTCCCAAGCCCGGGCTTTCCCCTTGGCAGATCTTCAGACCTCACTTCTCTCTGACAGCGAGATCTTTGTTTAAAGTTCCAGGGAAAGCCCTGTACCCCGTTCTTCCACCAACCCCATGCTGCAGCGACTGAATTATTTAAAAAGCAGACGGAGCCTCGAGCGGCAGCTTTAGGCAAGCTCTCTTCCCAGATGGAATCCAGGGCCTCATGCGTGCTAGGCAAGCCCTGTTCTAACTGGCTACACCCCTGGTCCACCACCACAAGAGAAAGTGATTTAAATTTTCTCACCCCACCATCAGTGGGGCGGAGCCAAGGCACTGGGGTGAGGGGGAGGTTGGTAAGATTCCCTAACGAATCCCTGGCAGGAAGAGCATTTCCAGGGAAACCTCCATGCTTCTAGATTCGTATGAGGCTGTGGGCGTTAGAACTTAGTGTACCACTCAGGATGATGAGCCCTGCCGTGGGTATCCCTACATGCTAAAAATGTCTTCTCTCCAGTGAACAGCATACTCTTAAGGCTCCATGTAGGGCCAGAGTCCTGCTCATGCTCTGCCCCCTTCTCTCTGCCCCACGAAGCCTCAGAGCTGCCAGTCTTCCTTAGTACAGCAAAACGTAGTGAAAGTTACTGCCTGAGGTCCCTCGGAGGGACTAGCACTAACCAAATGAGAGCAGGAGAAGGAAGGGAACGAGGTGAGACGCGGAAATGTCCAGGCGAAAATCTTAGGTGGAGGAAGCAAGACTGGTGTGTTTCCTATGGGGCTAGGAGGACGGCTCCATTAGTAAATCACGCCTTGCAATCACAGGACCCACTAAAGGAAGCTGTGTGTGGCGGCACGTCTTTATAATCTTCTCAGTGCTGGAGAAGAGACTGGCAGATCTCTAGGGCTTGCTGACCAGTCAGCCTAGCTTACTTGTTGAGTTCCAGGTCGGTGAGAAACAAAGCCTCACAGAAAAGGTAGATGCCATCTAAGGAGTGAAACCTGAAGTTGTCCTATGACATGTACTCAGACACATACAAACCAGCTCTCTTCCTTCTCCCTCCCCCCCCCCCGACCACATGCATATATGTGCACCCCCTTTCCTTGCATCCCCTGTTACTTCCAGCTCCCAAATTCCCTCCTTTAAGACTCTGGAGCTTTTGCGGGGCCAGGATTTTCCTGTTCCCACTCACTTCTCCAGGCACATCCCAATGTCAAGTCTGCCTTTGTCAAAGTCATCCTGAATAGGCCTCTTGACTACATAATCTCCTGGACATTTACACATTTTCTCCCTGGGGCTGGAGAGATGGTGCCTCCGTGAGGGCTGGAGTTTAGATCCCAGCACCTGTGTTACAAGTTGGGTGTCCCACAAACACCTGTAATACCAGCTCTGGGGGATCCAACAACCTTTTCTTTTTTTTTTTTTTTGTTTTGTTTTGTTTTTCGAGACAGGGTTTCTCTGTGGTTTTGGAGCCTGTCCTGGAACTAGCTCTGTAGACCAGGCTGGTCTCGAACTCACAGAGATCCGCCTGCCTCTGCCTCCCGAGTGCTGGGATTAAAGGCGTGCGCCACCACCGCCCGGCCCAACAACCTTTTCTGATCTCTGTGTGCACCCACGCACGTTCAAGTGCGTACACACAAAAATAAATAAATAAATGAATAACAAAGTTTTTAAAAAAAACCTCTCTTAACCTACAGAATTTTTCCCTTGAGAGTCTGTGGTCCCCAAGCTCTTGGGTTCCACACTCTTAGCCTCTCTCCCTCGGGAGATTACCTCTTTCTCCCTTAGGGGTTCATCCTCGCTCTGCTGTTGCTTCAGTGCTCCCCAGAGATGCAGCCTTCATCAGCCTCTCATTACACTGCCTCTCTCAGTAATGTCCTCTGCTCTTGGATGTGATTATAACACCCAATATGCTGACAGCTTTCTAATTAATATCTCTAGTCCTGCCCGTGGACTGGCATCTCCGGCAGCCAGCTGGACACCTCCTGCTGCGGCCCTCGCTGGCACTCAGGCTGAGGCTGACCGCAGATAAGCCTGTCTTTTTCCACCCAAACCAGCTCCTGCTCTTAATTGCCTGTCTCAGTTCCTGCTCCCATCTGCCAGATACCTGATGGATCCTGCTCACAGCCCTTTCTTCCTCCTCTCTTGTTATCCCAGTCTGCCAATCACAGAGCCTTCCTGTCCATTCACATCTGAGCTCCGGCCCTGCTCATTCGGGTTTCAACTGATTGCCTTGTTTCAAGTCTTTCCCCCTTCAATCTATTCTTTCTAAATGATTTTTCGATTGCCTCTCTTTAAAATCTATGAGGGACTCTACATGGTGTACCAAAGCAAGGGCAAGTGTAGCATTTGATTTGTGTGTGAGCTTCCTAAGCTCTCCTCTCTGTGGGTACCTCCATGTGCACCCCCATAATCCTTATTTGGGGATGAGGTCTTGCTGCTTCTCTACCCTGTGCTTGCTCATTTGTCCTCTCTACTTGGAGTTACCTGCCCTTCACCTCATGCCCAGCTCCCATCCCTACCATATCTCCATCCTTACAGACTTAAATCATCTGACTTTTCATACAGGAAGCCAACCCCACCTGAGAAATGTCCTTCGCCCACATTCCTCTGCTATCACTTCAGCACACGCCTCCTCCAGCACACGCCTCCTCCAGCACACGCCTCCTCCAGCACACGCCTCCTCCAGCACACGCCTGCTCCAGCACACGCCTCCTCCAGCACACGCATCTTGCCACTTCAGTTGGAAATCGATTTGCCTGTCAATACACAGAAAGCCTGCCTGGAGCAAAAATCTGTATTTCCTTCTGCAAAGTTCAAGATCCCTCCCAGCTGCTGCTTCCCTTGCCCAGGGGTGTGATGCTTTGTTGGTGACCTTTCTTTGAGGCACCACATGGAATTTTGTGGCTTTGTGGCCGAAGTCCTGGGTCATGTTCAGGGTAGTCAGCTTTTTATTTGTTTCCTAAGATTGCCCAAACAAATTAGCCACAAACTTGGTTGTCTAAGACAACAGAACTTTTTCTCATAGATCTTGAACCCGGAAATTGAAATCAAGTGCCAGCAGGCCATGTTTCCTCCGGTGGCTGTAGAGGGTCAGCCACATTTTCAGTCTCTTCCGGCATCTGGAGGCTCCTGGCTTTCCCAGTCTGTTGATTTGTCACTTCCGTCTGCTGTGTCCTGTGTAGGCTTCTCCTTCGTGTGTCTCTAGACTTGCAAACCTCCCTCTCCTTTCTCTCACAAAGTTACCAGTCACGAATATGGGGCCTGTCCTATTCAAGATGGAGTCATCTTGAGATTCCTAAGCTAAATATGTCTTTAAAGGCTTCTTAAAATCCTCTTCAGAGGTTCTAGACAGACATGGATTTTGTAGGAAAAAGATCAGCCACCTCTACCAAATGTTAGGAAGAGGAATGCTCATTGTTTTCTCACTATAGAGGCCGAATAGCCTTTGTCTACAAGAGAGCACATAGTTCTTAATCATTGTGCACTGCCATGAAAAGGAATTGATGCAATTGGCAGGAAAAACAGTGCAGACATACTGAACCTCTGAAACACGAAAACAAATCAGTTAATAAACAGGAAGGTATGAGTGGTGGGGGTACACTTGATATACAAAAGTTGAAAATGATCAGGAGGTTAGTCCTGGAGGCTCTGGAGATACATAGATAGATAGATAGATAGATAGATAGATAGATAGATAGATAGATAGATAGAT
>JABTXL010006999.1:19406311-19426373 GCA_025134845.1 Neodon shergylaensis
GATAGATAGATAGATAGATAGATAGATAGATAGATAGATAGATAGATGGATGGATAATAGAGAGAGATATCCAGTGTCCATCTGTACTATACATATGTGTGTTTATATGTATATAAGTATGTATGTATATATATATATATATCTGAATATGTATATCCATGTATTTATCTCATTCTATCATAAGCAGAGAAATAACCCCTAGTACAGAAAGAATGATTTCCCATGAAAACTCACACCATTAGGAAAACATGGAGGCTGTCCCAACACAGGATCTACTGTGACCCCTTGTCAAAGCTGATGCCCCAGTCTTAAGCATTAGCTGCACAAAGTCGAATATTCTGCCCCCTACTTTACTTGATAGCAATCCCTTTCAATACTGACCTCAAATTTCAGAGTCCAAATGGGTTAGTTATGGGGTTAATGCTGCATTGGGAAACACGAGACAGCCTCCCACAGGGTCCCTCTACCAGAAAGTCTCTGTGAATCTTGGCTGGAGGCACTGGGTCCTAGCAAGTACATACAGAACAGGCCTGACGGGAGCCGCATCTCTCCCTGCTTCCTGTACAGGACTCAGGGATTGACATTGGGGACATCACGGCACGGAAGGCTCTGAGGAAGCAGCTGCAGTGCAAAACCTTCAGGTGGTACCTGGTCAGTGTGTACCCAGAGATGAGGATGTATTCGGACATCATCGCCTACGGAGTGGTAAGGAGTCTGTGTCTTTGGGTTTCATTCAGATACAGACAGAAAACAAGACTGGAAGGGGTGTGACCATGGAAGGGGAGGGAGGGAATAAGCCCACTGTCACCTCTATGCATGTAAGCTATGACAAACTTGGGCTCTGCAAGATTGGGCTGATGGGCCTTCAAGAGGCTTCGCTTTCGCAGCCCAAGTCTTTTCAACCCTGCTGAGCGAGGACCCTGCCTGTCCTTTAGAGTCCTCAGCAGCCACATCTGGCCCCAAATCTGCATGGCCCACTTAACAGCATAAATAAAGAAGCCATTAGCTTCAGATTACACTGGTTCACCCAGCTGGGGTGACTGGGGTTCTTTCAAACACCCACATGCCTCCCACCCACAGGCTTATGACTTGAATCCATGTTGAAGCCTCCCTGGGAACACGTCTGAGAACCCGAGCCTTCCTGAATTTACTGAAGGATTTTGTCGATTTTTGGTTGATGAGTTATTTCCTCCAGTGTGTGTGGTAAAGGCACCAAGAAGGAGAATAGAGTGCAGAAAATGGCGTTGGTTCAGGCTGGGGGTGTAGCTCCTGGTAGAAAACTTAACTAGCATGTACAAGGCTCTGAGTTCAATCCCCAGCACCATTAAAAATACAAAGTAGAATAAGACTTGATCTCTTCCCATCAAATGGAGTGTGAGCTTTGGTTTCTTCATCTATTAAATGGGGTAAGTTAACACTGCCTTCATTGGCTAGAAGTGAGACTGAGAGACGTGAATGTGTTTTCTCTCTCAGGTTAAAATACTCTGGCCATGAGAAAACCTTCCATAAGGCCCCTTCACTCTTTGAGTGTCTTGCGCAGTACGCAATGTTGTTTAAGTAGCTCCTCCATGACTGTTGAGGTCTATAACTCTATGACAGTTAAGCCCTTGACTCTACTCTATGGGACTACTTATATTCGGGTTACATATGAAGAAACGGGCATAAAAACTGACTTGCCTTTGACAGAGTGGCTTGAAGCACCCCAGTCCTTTGCTTTGGAGAACTTCCTCCTGCCTTTTTTGATATACCAAGATGAAAACTCAGAGGCAGAACTGAGGCCTCTTTGGTGCCCTATGATCAGAGCTGAGTTAAGGGCTTCCCCAGCTGGGAGTATTATGGATGGAGCTCTGCCTGGGAGTGTGAAGTCTTTCCAGAAAGGCTGGACTCAGAATTAGTCCCTGGTCCTTCTATTGTTAATATCCAGTGGTTATGAATGACACAGAGCTGGGTCTTGGTTGTCCAGTACTCATCTTGTACCGATGAACCATATCTTCCATGAGAGCTGCATGCATCACATGTCTTTCAGTTCAAAATGGGGTCCTCTTGCCTTTCTGCTTCTAGGCTAGGGCAGGGGAATCAGAGCATCTCCTCAGCTGATGCTGCCAGATGCTGTGTGATACTCCAGATCCTCCTTCATCACAGAAACACTTTGCACTTGTGATGCCCATCAGCTCCTTCCACATGACCAGAAGCATCCAGGGGATACCCTCTTCTGATGGTCTACGCTTTGCTCTGTAGAAACGATGGATGCCGCTCTGCCGCTGTTGGAGCCTGTCCTAAGAGAATATTTTGGGTCCAGAGAAAGTTTTAGAACCAAACCTCCATGAGCTATGACTATCTTTTAGACTCACATTCTCCTCAGGCCATCTCTGAAGCTGAATGAGATTAGCCACCCTCGCCCAGAGCGGCAGAGGAAACAGTAACAGTGAGAACGTCTTCATGTAACCGTTGCACTTCTGGGTCTTAGCTACAGACCCTTGCTTCCTCCACGTACACACAGCAGCAGGTTTCTGTTGGGGCCCCTTAATGACAGAGCTGGAAAAGTTTGATTGACCAGATAGTAATGGCAGGTACTAGGCTGTGCTTAGATCCATCTGGGTCCAGCTCAGGCTGGCTGCCCACTCATCATCCCACAGAGATGAGCTTGCTAGCCATTCCCAGGGCTGGCAGCCATCACTGTCCTTTTCATGTCTATGCACCAGCCACTGTGAAAGGTCCAGCCCGTCCCTCCCTCCTCTTGTCCTCCATATAATGTCAGTCTCTGGCTCCTTCAGGAGCAGAGACAGGCTTGCTGGTCCAGAAACATCGTGAACTCTTAATGAGGGCCACACAGGATGCAGCCACAGGAGAAAGAACATTCGCTAGATCTGAATTGTTCTTCCTTGGTAATTAGTTTTATTCTAAAATGCAGAGGCCAGATGTCCTTGCAGGGGCAGCGGTTTTTAAAATCTTTTATTTTCCATTCCAGTTCATGCTCAAGCTACATCATTGAGGTCAAATAAATGTTTGGGTCATTCAACTGGGCCAGGGTCAAGGATACAGCCCAGGTTATTAATCCACTAATAGGTCTCATTACTGCTCCTTCAGCCTGAAGGAGCTGTGGGCTGCACTGGGTGGGTTTCCTCTGAGCTCTCTGTCTGGGAGATGGGGTAGCTCTGGGTGAACCCCGACTCTGGTGCTGAGAGCAGAGATGGAGAGACAGCTGGAATCAGACACGCCCAGCTTCCGGACATTTGCTTTGCACTTTCTTGCTGTAGACCCTGACATTGTGCACAGCCCCAGTGTTACAGTCATCCGCTCCAAGGGGCACGTTTATTGTACCAGGCTCATAGACACACATATGATGGGGAAAGCTTGGCCTCCAATGTCAAGCATACTGTGGCCTTGTCTCTTGCCAAGCGATTGCCGTTCATTTGTTGATTTTCTGCACACTCTCATTCAAGAAGTGGCAGTTATCTGCTTCATGCTCTGGTCCATGCCGTGTTCGGTAAGGAAGATTAAGACCCAGTGTCGGTGATGAACGAGGAGGCAGACAAATAAAGAGGCAATGAGAAAGCAATATGCCAAGTGCCGCAGTAAGCTCCATGAGCGTGGGGCTGGAGAGATGACTCCGCAGTTAAGAGCACTTGGTGGTCTTGAAGAGAACCTGAATTCAGTTCCCAGCACCCATATCAGGAGCTCACAAGTGTCTATAACTCCAGCGGCAAGAGCTCTGGCTGTTATGGGCACCAACACTCAAGTACACAAACCCACTCACACACACACACTTAACATTAAAATAATTTTTAAAGAGAAAGGAGAGTATTGGAGAAGCATGGGGCAAGTGGTCTCACCCCCAAGACTTGAGCTTGCAGGGTAGCAAGCAAACTGAACTCCAAAGACAAGGAATCGGTAGCCAGGCAAAGAACACCAAAGCAGTAAGTGAAGGTGTTGGACGTACTCATGGCATGGAGACAGAATCACAGACTGGGGGATGGGGGGCGCTTGCCGCTACACCACCGTTCCAGCACATATGGGTCCTTCTGAGATCTAGATATGATTCATTTGGAAGGCACATCACATGGCTCCCGGTACGTCAATGCATTCATCACAGCTAGTGTTCCTGGGTGGCTTTCAGGAAGGTTACAGCAGTAATAGAAGACGCTAATGATTCCCACTGCTGTCTGCCAGACCCTGTGCTAAGCCCTTGTAGATATCATTTTATTTAATCTTTATAACATCCCCGAGAGGCAGGCACTATTATTATAGTTATTTTCAAGGGAAGAAAACAGACAGAGGAAGTTGCTTTGTCCAAGACCATGCTGCCAGAGTCAACTACACCCCAGTCTGTCTCTCTTGCTCCATGGCTCAAATAGACCAGCCACTTAGCAGGGGAGGGATGACACAGAGCCAGGGAGGAATGTATCAAATGACACCCACCTGTCACCCAGAAACTGTGGCTCAGGACCTAGGCAAAACCAAGCCTAACAGGATGTGTGAGTCTCCTTGCTCTAGTACCTAGCAGGTCTTCATAGTGGGTCATAGACCATGAGACGAGGAAGCCCAGCAGTAGGCACAGGGCACGTGGCAGAGGATTGTCCACTTGGATGCTTCTAGGGCTTCTGCTTGAGGAACAGACAGACTCATATGTATTTCGTCAGAACCTCTGAACTGCCAGTGGGAGACAACGCTACTGTAAGCGAGCTGAGGGAGAGGGTGTTTGAGGAGGACCTGGCCTCTTTTCTTGTCTGACCTGCAGAACAGATAAGCCTCAGACCCAGCCATGCCATTGCTTATCTGCTGAATGTCATGCCCCTCAGCTGGGTCATCCCACCCTTGCTCCAAGGTGTCAGGACTGCACAAGCCCAGGCACTCCCTGGTTCTCACCTCCTGCCTGCGAGATGGCTCACCCATAGTTCACTGCCCCATCTCCCTGGATTCTCCTCTCCAGTCTCTCATTCTCGAAGAGGGGCCTTGTGTTGATAGAAGGGAACCCACTTAAACTAGCTCAAGGTGAGCATGGGTGGAAACACTATGGACTCTCTTGTGAGCATGGAAACGGTCCATGTGTGTATGATCCCGGGAGCATTGGAAACTTCTGATCCAAAGCCCTGTGCTTTGTCTCCCCCTTTGGTCACAACTGACTTCCTCGGTTTACACATACCCAGCTGATCTTCCTAAGGCATACACTCTCATTTACCCATAATTCTAGTGGCCACCATCCACTTACCATATCTCGGTGAGATCTGAGCTCATTTAGATCCAGGATAAAAGAACTGTTGTATGGTCAAATTCCAGAAAGATATAGAATGAGAGAGTGATTCATTTGTTATAGACTGTGGCTTGGTACCTAGTGGTCTACCCTTTTATGGCTGGTGAGAAAGCCTTGTGATATGCAGAGTTTTTTCCAAGGACTCGGAGTGAGTTTCGGTATGAGAGCCATTGAATATGGACTCTCTTACACAGATACATCCTGCTGATTCATAAGAATGGATGTATGCACTTATGAGAAGAAAAGGATTTTATCTCTTCTGCTTCCATCAGACCCCTCTCTCTTATTCCCCACCAAGTTTTCTAGTCTGGAGAGTCCTCAGCAGCTGGGCCACCCTTGGGGGCTGACCAAGCCCCTGATGTATCTACAGGAGGCACAGAACCCTGGGTCCCAGAGGACCTCCCAGGATTAAAAACAAACAAACTAACTTACTACCCACTTTCCCCAACTCAGGAGCAAAAGCTCTTCGGGGAAACTTGAACCATTGCTCCACTCCTAGAGAAGGGGGAGAATAGAGATCCTAGTGTTTCTTGTTGTACACTTCTTGTTTTTACTCAGATGATCTTACTCTGTAGAGTTAGCTTTCTGTTTAATGAGATGTCCCAATTTCCCATGCAGTGGGGGCCTGTCCTTTACACAGAGGAACAGCTGGGGCTTGCTGATACCATCGTGTTTGGTGATACCATCGTGCTGGCGTTGATGAAGAAGCTGAGACTGTCTGGGGGACACACTCACCTCTCCTAAACTAATAATACTTGTGTTTTCTCTCATTTTCCCCTTCGGGTGTGGCCGCATTTCCTCTGATGTTCAGCTGCAGAATTCCCTGAAGACTGATTTGTGTCTCGATCAGGGGCCAGATACAGAGAATGTCCCCATTGTGTACATCTGCCATGGGATGACACCCCAGGTGAGTCTTCAGATGACCCCCGTGCCAAGGACGTGTATGTGAGTGTCTGCTGTGGGGAAGCACAGCTGGATTCTATCATGGAGTCCCTGGACTCAGGAGTCTCTGCTGTTCATTAGGAAGTATTCCCATGAGCCCAACAACCATGTTGTACCCTCCTTGTCTCAATAGAAGCTGGGAATTGGATGTTAGGGGGCTAGGATCCCATGGAGTAGGAGAAGGAGAAAAATGCTACATTTTTATAGAGAAACCACTGCCTCATTTTGGAAGCTGTGGCTCTGGTTCTGGTAGAAGAGCCCTTCCTTGGCAGGGCAGAGTTCAGGGATTCTGTGAAGCTTGCTAATGTGCCTGAGTTCATGTGCTATATCGTAGTCTACAGACCATGAGTCTCCTTTCTAAGACATGCTTCTCATGGGGAACAAAGAGCAGCCACCAGGAAATGGCTGTCCTTTGACATTCTCCATGTTTAGTCTAGGCTTCAGATATATAAAGGGTATGTTGAACCACAGGCAATGGAGCTGGCTTACACAATAACACTGACCAATTTTGTCCAAGCATGCAGAGTGTCCAGATGGATACTGTTGTCAGTCTAACTCCAGAAGAGGACAGTGACTGAGAAGGATGCTTTCTTGCCAGTTTTTAGAACTGTGCTTCTGTATTTAAGTTGCTCCTTGCCTAAACACATGACTGAAGGCTGTCACATGACCCTGTGTGCAAATGATGGAAATTTCCAGTGATTGTTCACTGTGGTCCTAACACCGTATCTTTTTGGTGGGCCCTGTGGCTGTGACATCATTAGTTGGTTAGTCTCAGTCTCAGGGCAGCAGATCACACTATCCCCACATCACTTAGCATAGCAACACATTCCTTGTTTTAGAACAGTGTGACATTTTTGATACATTCCTGGCTTACACACTTCACATATTGCTGTGACAACATACCAGACCAAAGCAACTTAATGGAGAAAGGGCTATTTCCACTTCTAGTTCCAAGAGAATAGGGTCCATTGTGGTCGGTGGGTCCGCCGTGGCAGGAGCAGGAGGCCACCAGTAACCTACTTCCTCGAGTATATCTCCATCTCCTAAGGTCCTACAACCTTCCCAAACAGTACCATCAGCAGGGACCAATGGTTCAAACACCTACGCCTCTGGGGGACATGTCACATTCAAATCTCAGCAGTGTCTTTATGCTGACAAACGTCCTACCAAGTCATCACATATATACAGAAGATAACGAGTTGTAAGTGTGCAGATTAATGAATGGTCATGAAATGAACATGTTAATATTAGCCAGCACCCCAAGAAGCCTCCCTATCTGTGAGTTACATTCGTGGCTCTAGTACGTTGCTCATTTGTTTTACTGCATGCTATTCTGTGTTATGAAAATGCTATGGAGTACTGTGATGGGTTTAATAAGAATGGCCCTCATGAGTTCATACACTTGAATGCTTCGTAGCCCAGGAGTGGCACTATTTGAAAGGATTAGAAGGGTTAGAAGGTATGGCCTTGTTGGAGGAAGTGTATCACTAGGGGTGGGCTTTGAGATACCCAAAGCCCATGCTAAGGGCAGAGCCTCTCTCTCTCTCTCTCTCTCTCTCTTTCTCTGTCTCTCTCTCTGCCTATGGATCAGAATGTAGTTCTCATCCACTTCTCCAGCATCTCTCTACACGCTGCCATGCTCCACTTCCATGATGATAATGGACTAACCCTCAGAAACTCTACACAAGCCCGCAAATCAAATGCTTTCTCTTCTAATAGTTGCCTCCGTCCTGGTGCTTCTTCGCAGCAATGGAACAGTGGCTAACATGAGTACTGCGAGTCCTGATGCAGTGGCCATCTTTGTTTGTGTCTTTTTGGTTCGTTTCTATACTCATTTCTTTTGGATTTACACTTAGGCATAGAATAGTTGAACCATAGAGCTGGTGTATGTTTCCTTTAATGATCTGTAATATCCTGTAATAACTTTCTCAGGTGACCCAAACAGAATACCATAGTTTAAGCAATGAAAATGCATTTCTCACAGTTCTGGAGAGCGGGGAGTTAAAGATCGAGGTGCTGACAGATTTGGCATCTAATAATGGCTTGCTTCACAGCTGTCAGGGGCCTCCCTTCCTTCTGCACTCACAGGGTATGGAGAGAAGGGCCCCACAGGAATGAGGTGCTGGTCTGGCCTCACCAGAACACTAATCCTATTGGATAGGCATTCCACCCTTATGGCTTCACTCAACTTAAAGATTTGGAGAAGGCTAAGGCTATCCTTGTTGAAAAATCACAAGAAGACACCTTGGAAAGAAATACTAGAACATGGCTCATGATAAAGAGGCTGGGGCCGGGTGTAATTCATGGACTCTGTCATCTCAGCAGAAGACAAGGATAGAGATGGATGTAACCAGGAGAGACACAGAAAGGTGGCAGGGAAGCAATGGTGGCTGTCACACCCTTGTGCGATGAAGTGTAGAGATTTTTTCTGTGAGCTGCGCTGTTCTCCAAGGGAAGAAGTAGGTGATGCCAGATGCTATAGGGGACTCTAAGATCATCAAGGATGTCACTGCTACCACAGGCCAAGGGAGCAAGGCGGACATCCTCCCCAGCCAAAGACCACTAATGGCGATGCCTGGAGCATCTGCAAGTTGCTATGGCACTGAAAAGAGAAACAAATTGGGGAAAGGGCAGTGCAGTGGACATCAGGAGACCTGGGTCCTAGGCTAGGTCTCTCAGTATCACTATTCTGGCCCCTTAGTTTGCTAGACTCCATTGTGGGGGTGTAACTTTATGCTAAAGTATATGAAATATAATCAGACAGTTCAGTGAATCCCGACCATTGTGTGTAATGTAGTCGCCATCCGACTCAAGCCTGTCATCCCCGAGAGCTTCCCATTTGCCCTCTCTGTCAGCAGGGCTACTCATGGGTAGTGACAGTTTTGATCTCTGCCCACTTGACTAGCTAGCTACATCCAGGCCTGTCTGTCCATCTGTAGATGATGAAGCTGGACTGGCCATCTCTAGACGCAGCTCTACCAGCTATGACAACCCGCTCATCTCCAGTTCTTTTGTTCTGAAAGGCACTTGGCTGAAGCTGTGATTCTATGCTGTGCCTGCCAGGGATGCTGGGATCTGCCTTCACAAATTAGCTTCTTCATGTGCTCACATACCTACATTCTGCAGGAAGCTTCAGGCCTGATGACTCCTTCTTCTAGGTCCGTGCTTTCAGGGTCCAGCAGGCTCGGAACCAGCAAGAAAATCAGCCCACAAACCACAATCCCAGAGAACTTAGACAACAATGAGGACACTAAGAGAGACTTACATAGGTCTAATCTACATGGGAAGTAGAAAGTAGAAAAAGACAAGATCTCCTGAGTAAATTGGTAGCATGGAGTCCTTGGGGAAGGGTTGAAGGGGAGGGGAGAGGCAGGGAGGGGAGCAGAGAAAAATGTAGAACTCAATAAAAATCAATAAAAAAAGAAAGGAGGTGCTCAGGGTACTTTTAGGAGACTGTGGATAGATGTTGGCCACACAGGCCCACTGCACCCCACAGACTTTGTCTAACCACGTGTGAAACATGCATTTTTCATGAGCTTGTTCCCTCCTCCTGGCAGTTCTCAGAGAAACTTTTCACAGGACAGGGAGAACCCAGGGATGATCACACACGTACAGATGGGCTGCCACATGTCTCCATGTGAGCTACCCCTGTACTACTCTAGAAAAGAGCAATGCCCCTCACGTTGCTGTCTAAGGAATACAAGTCTGAGGCAACAGCCTTTCTGACCTCTGCTGTAAAGCGTCACAGGTCCTCCCCAAGAACACAGCTAATAGGCAGCCTGCAAATGCCGAAGGGAAACACACACGGTAATAACTAGATAGAGGTCAAGAACCAGGCCAGGGAGATGACTCAACAGGTAAAGGCACTTGCCACCAATCCAGACAACCTGACTTCAGTCCCTGAGAAAGGGAGAATTCATCCTGACAAGCTGTCTTCTGATCTTTATTTACACACTAAGACACACACACACACACGAATAATGTAATCAAATGTTTTAAAAGCACATAAGAGCCTGGGAGATGTCTCAGCATTAACAGCTCTTGCAGAAGACCCAAGTTCAGTTCCTAGCAACCATGTCAGGTGGCTCCTAAGTGCCTATAACTCCAGCTCCAGGGGGTCCCATGCCCTTCTGGCCTCCACAGGCAACTATACTCACGTGAACAGACCCCACACAGACACACAATTATAAAATAAGCATAAATATTTGTGGATAGGAGAGATGACTCAGTGGTTAACAGTACTTGGCCTTCCAGAGGACCTGGGCTGCTTCCCAGAACCTACTTTGGAAGGCTCATAACTGTGTAGAAGTTTCAGGAGGTCTGGGTCCCTCATCGAGCCCTCACAGGTACCCACATGCACATATACACAGATAAAAATTAACCCTTCTAAAAGTTATTGCTAGGTTGAAGCCATAACACTCACTAGTCAAGTACCTTTGGTAGATGTTGTGCCTTGATTTTATTACCCACAAAATGGAGATTATAGCATTACCTATCTTGTAGGGTTTCTACAAAGATTACATAACGGGTGCACACGAAACATTTTTACAGTGCAGCCTGGCCCACGATGGTTACCTATTCTGTGTAAGCAGTTATTATTACATGGCTTGTGGAGAGACTCAGGTCTATCCCTGAGCTAAAAAGACAGCAGTGACTATCCTGGAAAAGAATAGCCTTAAGAGAGACTTGAAACTTCCTTCCAAAATAAAAGGACACACATGTTTGTCTGAGAACAATGGGACTCTTCCGGCCACTGGCACAGGTGATGGTGGCATCCCCATCATACCTGTCCAAGCCATATTAGTAAGCATGAAGGCGTAAATCACAAACAATCCCACACCAGTTTGGAATTATGATTAATAGAATGGTTATTTATTTAAAGGGGGAAAAACTTACGATCATCATCCCAGACAACAGCCCTCTGTGCAATTAGGAAGGGAGTCTAGTCACCCGGAAGTGGGGCAGGAAGCAAGAGAGAGGAGAGGGAAGTGGCCGCTTTTTTAAAGGGAGAGAGACCACACCCCAATGGGCTGGTATCTCAGTGGCTATTGGCTGAAGGGGCAGAAGGAGCTCCTGCAACACTTCAGGGGCGTGATACTTAAACTAAGAAATCCCCAAGATTCTTTCTGCTCTGTGACTCCATGGATTCTTTTTACTTTAAGACAGAGTTTTATGATATAGCCAAGGCTGGCCTCAAACTCAAGATTCTCTCTTCTCCATTAGTTCCTGGATTATTGATCTGCTCTTTCATAGCCTGTGGTATTGACAATCCATCATATATATGACCCATCACCATGTGTGCGTTTCCTTTAATGTCATCTTGAGTCTACCATATATCCTGTAGTGTTCTTGATCTCGGAGAACAGTGGTCGGGGGCCCCCATGCCATTGACTTTCTCCTACTCCAGACAGACTCTTTTCTACCTTCAAATCTTCACATGGTTACCTTACAAGGGAAAGGCTTGTTCCTCTCTTGAGCATTGTCTGACTGGCTTCATTTGAGATTTAGGGCTTGGTTTCAGCTAGCCACAGCAAAGCACGGTAGAAGAACAAGGATACAGAGGCAGCCCCGCCGGCTGGTTCAGTTCTTGCTAATCTGTAAGATGATTAAGTAAACTCGAAGTACATCTGAAAGAAGATCTGCAGGCATTTTCTACAAAGCAATGTTAGGAGAGGACGGACAGGGCAGACACAAAGTGGCTAATATCTTACAGGGAAACACAGTTGTTGCCTTCAGTGTGACCTTTCTACCCAGGCAGAAAACCAGGCCTTGGTATACAGTTCTGTGGTGTCTGAGAGTTAATCAGAAGGGAAAGCATGCAAGCAAGTGCAGATAGGATACCCGTAGAAAATTGCCTGCTCTTAGTGGGTCTGTCAGACAATGCCCCTGTGTAATATCAAAAGGACATCTATGTCATTTCTAGGTCTTTGGTACTTTTCTTTTTTTAAATTATATTTATTTACTAGCACACCCATGTGTTAGTGTGTGTGTATGGGAGTGTGTGTGACAGCATGCTTATGCTTATGAAGAATAGTTAACAACTTTAGGGGTCACTTATCTCCGTCTGCCATGTTGGTCCTTGAGTCAAACTCAGGATGTCAGGCTTGGCGGCAAAGCACCTTTACCCGCTGAGCCATCTCACAGGCCCTAGGTATTTCCTTACTCTTTTAAAAGTTGGCTGAAGGTCAAATGCCCTTCAGACCATCTGTGACTCGGTGACCCTTGGAGATTGACAGCCTGACAATGTGGTCTTTCCTTCAGTTCCCAGTGTCATGAACTGAGAAGCCTGTGCAACAAGGGTGTGTCCTCCTACCCGGTTCTGGAGACTGGGAAGTGCAAGGTCAAAGTGCAAGCAGGGCATGCTCCCTCAGGTCCCAGGAGGATGGTGTCCTGGCCTCTCTTCTACCCCTGGATGTTCCAGGATGCCAGAGACAAGTCCAACTTTGCCTCTTAAACATGTACTTGTTGGTTTGGACTGGGAGCCTATTCTATCCCATAGTGACTTCACCCAAACTTAACTAATGGCATCTGCAATGGCTTTGATTCTAAATATGGCCCCATTCTGGAAACTGAAAGTTAGAATTTGACATGTGAATTTTAGGGGTGCACAACTGGAACCATCAATCTCCCCTCCCCCTCATAAGGACAGGCTAAGAACTGGGAGGCTTTTACTTCCTTGATGAACAAGCTCCTCACATAACTTCCCCTTCTAACTCCTTGGCTGGGCTGAGTCACGTGGTGCTGTCTGACCTCAGAAGTGGGAAAGTGTGGATTTCTGGGTAGCCAGAAGGACTTATCTCCATCACAATAATTTAGATAGTCACTGAGTCCATGTTACCTGTAAGAAACAAGACAACAGGAAATGGTTACCTGAGGTATGAGCTTACTTGCCCAATGGCATCACGGTCGCCAGCAGAAGACAGAGGTCATACTTTGACCTCCACTTCTTCACTTCCGTTCTCTCTTTTCCTTTATTGTCATTCATCATTCTTCAGGTATGACAGGTCATCTTTCATAAAGTCATCATGATTTCAAAAGTTTTATTGCCCTTGAGGGATAAATACATTTGGCATAGTGATAGGAATGTTTGTTGAGTGACATCTAGTAGGTGTCAGGGGTCGCCAAAGACACGAGAGACCCAGAAACAGATTGTGCTAGGAGAAACTGGCCCCTCAGTTGGGTTAAAGCCTCAGAGAGAAACGTCCACTCTGCTGGAGCTGTGACACTCCCAGGTCTCAGGGAAGGACGTGAGCAGGAAAAGGCATGATGCAGCTAATCAAATTAGTGAGGTGAAGCTGCTGGGAAGGGCGCTAATTGGTTAATGAGTAAATGTAACCATTTTATTTAAATTAGTAGCAAATTTTAAGCAATCCTCAAAATAACTGAGAATATGAGCCCTAATTAGTGTAACAGCCTGGAAAATTTCTCCTAATGGGAAAAATACAATAATGGGGTCTTTCCACAGACTCCATCCAATTAATCACTCGTTCACTCATTCATTCATCTGCCCATTCACGGAACACACACTGAGCTTTATGCCAAGAACTGAGAGATGGGACGGTGACTTACCTGAGTCCCCAGCCTGGAGGAGGAAGACGGACACAGAGAATTAGCTTCCATGAAAAAACCCTGTAGCCCACCGCCACAAACATCTCATTACCCCACAGAGGGCACTGGGGCCAGAAAGAACAAAACAGAATCGGAGAATCTCTTCCATCTATTCTGCCAGACTTTTCTAGAATGTAGAAGGCACATCAAGATGAAATGCTTCTCCTCTCGGAAGGTGCGTTCTTGGCAGTAGAAGAAAGGCAGAAGGGATTTTAATTCCTCCGGAAGTCTGTGAAGTTCTGAAGTTGCCACATCAGGGCTTCAGGACAAGCTTTGACTCAGGGTGTAAAGAACGGAGTTAAGCTGAGAGAATTCTCTCCTAACCTGAAGATGAATCTCATGTCAGACCAGGGAGTGTGTTTAAGAAAAGTTAAGCAAAGCATGGAAGAGGAAACGGACTTTGCTGCGCTGCATTTTTTGTCATTACCTCTTCAGTTTTAATTTTTCTTTATTTTTATGGTGTTGTGAATTGACCCAAGGCCTTGTAAGGACAGGCAAGGGCTCCGTTGGTGAGCTGCTCCATCGGTGAGCCGCTCTGTCGGTGAGCTGCATCCACCCAAGTCCTCTTCAGCGTTTCTAAGAGTATTCACTTGGATGCTTGATAGACAGGCAGATAGGTGGGTGGAAAATGAAAATTGCTGCTTATTTCATTGTCTACTGACAGCTTTCTAGAAGTTTCCATTTGCCAGTGGGTCACAATGACGCTCTCATCCCTTCCCTATTTGACAATGCCTCCTGAATGATAGATGGATGGATGGATGGATGGATGGATGGATGGATGGATGTAGATAGACAGACAGCTAGACACAGACAGACATGGAAAATGGAAAACATTGATTATCCCATTGTCTACTAACAACTTTCTAGAAGTTTCCATGTGTCAATTGGTCATAATAACACCCCCCACACACACTTGTCAATGTCCCCAGTGGCTTCAGGGGCATTAAGGACACCTCCGAGATTGTGCTTGCATCTCCGGCCCTTTCATGTAACATTCCAGAGACAATTGCAAAAGTCTCTTTGTGTGCCAAGAATTTAAATGGCTTTGCACTTACCAGTGACCTTTGGCAGATGTCTCCACTTCTCCATGACTTTTATCTATAAATAAATAAAATGCCAGGCCAGGAGCGGCTATGCAGTTTACAGATCGTCCCTGGGTTTCTTTCCTGTCATGAGAGTATGCCCTCCCTGACTCCCGGTCAGCAGGTACCAGCTGATCCTGGCAGTGCAGGGGAGGGTCTCCCATGGCCTGCTGGATTTGGTCGGTGCTGTGCTTTGAATGTGAAATGACCTCATAGGCTCATGTGCTTGAGCACATGTTCCCAGTTGGTAGCACTATTTTTTTGGAAGGTTGTGGAACCTTTAGGAGTTAGAGCTTTGCTAGAGGGAATGGGCCTTCAGGTTTTCTGGCCCAGCCCCACTTTCTAGTCACCCTCTCCTTCCTGACTGTGTGTACAATGTGACCAGCCACCTCACACACCAGCCACCATGCCTTCCCTGCCATGATAAACTTGATTCCTTAAACTGTGAGTTCAATACAACGCTGTCTCCTTGTTGCTTCCATCATAGCAAGAGGGAAACTCAAGACATAGCTGGTCACATGATCTCTGTATCACTCAGGAAGTCGCCCTAAGAGATCATCTGGATATTACACACAGTCCCAAGGCCACAACTCATGTGGAATGAGGAGCAAGTGAATCCTCAGGACTGTCACAAGGACTGGCCTCTCGGTGGCCCTGGGATGGCCCACTCTGCCACGCCCTCTGGCAACTGTTCTTCAACACCTTCCCCCAGAACTGCTTTCTTGGTGTGGAGTGCTTGTTTGAGGGGAGGTCTCAGCTGCAGAGGACCCTGTGAAATGGCTGACAGGTAGACGAGTGGATCCCAGAATCAGACAGAGCAAGAGTCTGGTCCCAAGTCTGCCTACTCCATGGGACAGTCGGGACAAACGAGTTGAGGGTTCCAACTCCCCAATTATGTTCTAATCTGCGAGCACAGGGTTCTGAGGTGCACATTCCCTTCTAAATTCCTGGGCCAGGAACTGCCTCACTCACCCCTGCAGCCCTGGAAAGTGTCCACAGAGAGCAGGCGCCCTACCTTTCGTTCCTAAACCTTGAGTTCAGCAGCTCGCTCTCTTGTCTCTGATCTTCAGGGAGGCTGAGTTCATGAACTGCGTACTTCCTGCATCCTGCATGAGCACTCTTTGCATGGTGTCTACTGGAAGGAAGGAGGCTAACTTTGTAGTCCCTGCCCACACCCCACCTCTTCCTCCACTCCACCCCACTCCACTCTGCCGTTCATCATGAATTACAGCTCTGCTGCTTAGTCAGTTTGTGACCTGGCATTGATAGAATTCCTGATTTCACTTTACAATTCAAAGTAAGACATAACTCATGGTAAACACTAACTACAGGTTGTTATATTATTTGTGTTTACTTAATGTTTACATAGGTGTGCATACATTTACATATACACACAGAGAAACACCATATATCTGTATCTGCTTGACTCTGCATGTCTGCTTATTACATCTAAGTGCCACCTTGCCAGCTTGTCCCAAAACCTATGCCCCTCCCAGGAGGCAGATGCAGGCTCTAAGTCCTAGAACTTCATGACAGCCGCTAAGTCATACCCAGGGGCAACCTATCCAGGACCCAACGTTAGGAAGAGGAGGACCGGCTATGGCACCATTTATCAGTGCACCCTCCTTTGCTCTGGCTGCTCCCAGAGGCACAGGTGACACACACAGGTTTCCTTTTCTGTCGCAGTCAACCACCAGATTGCCTGAGGTTGCCTCTGGGTGCCAGCCTACCTGGGTCTGGTTCCTCCTCAGATGCTGAGAAGAGTGTCCAACTGCCCCCTACCTCTGCCCCTTGGTTTAAAAATGTACATTATCTACATGGGTGGGATAGTCAGCATTGGGAAACAAGGGGGTCACGGGGAATGGTGGGCTGCTGGAGGTGCCCAGGCGTGAGGCCATGGTGTCAGCTCCTCTTTCCACACAGAATGGTGGTGAACTCTGAGCTGTTCCTGCAGCTTCGGTGCTAAAAAGGGAGCTGCCTGATTTGTTATTCACTCCACATATGTTCTTCATTTCATGTCCAAACTCCGCAATTAGAGTCATCAACAGCGAGTTTTGCATGACTTTTATTAAACTTCCACAGGCTGGGAGCAGGCTGTCATTAGCTGTCCCCTAAGTGCCCAGCGTTCCAGCTCCTAAGCAGAGAGCTGCTGTTTCTGGCCCCCTGCCCACATTTCTTTGCAGAGCTTTGCTCCCCAGATGACTCTAGTCAAGAAGACAAGATGGGAACCCAGGGGCAGGGGCCCTGAATTTAGATCCTAATCTGGCTGTGTGCACTTAGGCAAGTCCCCTGACCTCTCTGAGCCTCAACTTCCTGATCTGTAAAATGGGCACGGGAACTGAACCCTAGATAAAATATCAGACTTGTATATGCCTTGCACCGAGTTCATCCTCCTGTTCAGGTGAGCACCCTCTCTCCACAAGCATGGTCCATGTTGAACGATAGTTATACAGATAGCAGCAGTGTGCACGCACAGTTTCTGGGCCTTCTTTCAGGTACCTTTCAAAATGCTTTTCCGTCTAAGCTCACATTCCCAGCAGCCCCTGACAGTGGCTACTTCTAATACCCTGTTCTTACCAGGTGGAAAACTGGGGTTGTGTAACCCAGGAGGCAGAGCTGTAGAGCCCAGGCTCAGAGCAGGCTCTGTGCTGCCTTCCTGCTTGCTGAAGTGTGTTGTCCCCGCTCTCAGAGAGATCCTTGGGTGGAAGCAAGACAAGGAGGCACCCTGAGTGGAGTGGTGTGGGGGGCACCAGGAGGCATACCCATCACAGCTGATGCATGAACAAGGCCATGGAGAGAGTACTGGGGAAGTGAGCCCAACCTAGATAAACCCTGATCTCCTTAGGGAAACTGAGTCTAGCTTGTATTCTCTGAAAATACTTGTGGAGGAGTCTCCAGACTGGGCTTGAGGGGATTTGAACTCTGTCCTTCCCCACACTCCCTGAGCCTGAGCTCGGGACTCAGGTCTATGAGCTTTCTGTCTACTCTACAGCTGTCTGCCTGTGCCCCTTGTCTTGAGTGTCCCACCTTCTCATTGAGGAACTGGGGCAGCCACCTTCCCAGTGAAGATGTCCAATCCAAACCCCTACTGTCTTGCTCTCTTCCCCATCCTTTAGGCCCCAGTTCCAAACCTATCTCTTTAGAAAAAGTCTTTCCCTGTCTCTCCAAGCTGCTCCCGCACCTGTCTCAGATCTCTGAGCTTTGTCTAAATCTGTTAATACTCTCATATGTTCAAGTACAAAAATAATCATTATCGGTAACAGGTTTATCATCATCATCATCATCATCATCATCATCATCATTGTTATTATCAGGCTTTCTCTAACCCCTGGCAGCAAATCTTTGGAGAACAATGGTCTTGCCTTGCCTCACTGTTATTTTAAGAACAGGTTTCTTGTAGCCTAGGTTGGGCTCAAACTTGAGTCTACTCCCTGGCTCAGAGCAGAGGCTGAACACATGCTCCGGATAGCAAAATTGTTGGATTTTTTTAATAAATAGCTGCCTCACTTAGGGTTTTATTGCTGTAATGAGACTCCATGACTATAGCAACTGAAGCACAATTAATAAAAACTCAGAGAGAGAAATTGGGGTTCAACCTGAAGATCCAAAAATCAAAGCAGCAACCTACTAGCTCTTATATTGACCTCAGTCTGAAAATGGTGATCTTGCCTCCTGGAATCTCAGAATGAGACTGTGTGTGAGCATTGTCTCCTCCCGTTTTATAATCCTCTCTAGTTCTGGAGTTAGAGGCGTGTACCACTACCACCTGGCTTCTATGGCAAGCTCGTGTGGCTACTGGGATTAAAGGTGTGTGTTATTGCTGCCTGGTCTGTAAGGCTGGGCAATGTGGCTGTTTTACTTTTCTGATCCTCAGGCAAGCTTTATTTATTGAAATACAAGTGAAATGCCACTACAAGCAACTGCTGTAAAGAAAACATTTAATTGGGGCTTCTTACAATGCAGAGGTTTAGTCCATTGTCATCATGGCAGAAGCTTGGTGGAAGAGACTGTCATACTGTGCCTCCTTGAGTATCTGAGACCTCAAAGCCCACCCCCAGTGACACACTTCCTACAGCAAAACCACACTTACTCCAGCAAGGCCACATCCCCCAACAGTGGCACTCCCTTTGAGCCAAGCATTCAAACACATGAGTCTATGGGCCCATTCCTATTCAAACCCACCACAATGGCTTAAGCACTTTCCCTCCAGCCCTGGTGCCCTGCTCAGGCACACCGGCTCTGTCATTTCCTAGCCTGACCCAAAGCCCAGTTCTTCCTTTACTCCTCCTGGAGGCTTTCCCAAGATTAAATGGGAAGTCAAAGGTGTCACTCTGGATGTAGTTAGCCCGTGTTTGCATGGTGGTTGCTGATATTCTTAGCTTTATTACTAAACCCTCCATCAATATATGGTCATCCTTGTGAGATTAATGTCAGAATTAGTATCATCCTGTGCCTCTTCTTTCATACATTACATCTTTCCATGAAGACATGGAGGTGGAAGTCTGAGAGATGTGCCCCACACTGGGCTGGAAGCATTTTCTTTCTTGATGGTGGCCCAGTTGCTGTGGGCACAGGCTGAGTAGGGATGAGGGAAACATCCATCCATCAATGCTTCTCTGTCGCCACATTTTGCTGACATGTGTAGCTGACCTGTTTTTCTACATGACCCAACCCTTAGGCAGTAGATGCAGGAAGCTTCTCAGATACACAAGGTTCTGCTGTTGACAAGGCTTAATTCACCAATGAGTCCTCTCTCCTGCGGCTGCTGCCACTCAGTCCCCATCTGCAGTGGCATTAGGGGACTGCTCCCACAGGAGTCAGGAGAATAGAATGGACAATGTAGGGTGACAGCATTCTTTCTCCAGTGTGCCAAAGTACAGTATGCTCTCAAAGGCACCTCCTCTGTCATCTATTTGGAGCAGAAAGTGGGGAGACACCCCCATGTCAGCACACTGATGCCCTCCCCTAGTTCACATGGGGACACTGATGCCCCCCAGTTCATATGGGCACACTGATGTTCACCAGTTCACATAGGCATACTGATGCCCTCCCCTAGTGCACACAGGCACACTAATGCCCTCCCCAGTCCACATGGGCACACTGATGCCCCCCTAGTTTACATGGACACACTGATGCCCTCCCCAGTTCACATGGGCACACTGATGCCCTCCCCAGTTCA
>JABTXL010006999.1:19426749-19459936 GCA_025134845.1 Neodon shergylaensis
CATGGGCACACTGATATCCCCAGTTCACATGGGCACACTGATATCCCCAGTTCACATGGGCACACTGATGACCCCAGTTCACATGGGCATACTGATGACCCCCTAGTCCACATGGGCACACTAAATGCCCCCCAGTTCACATGGGCACACTGATGTCCCCAGTTCACAGAGGCACACTGATGACCTCTGCATTCAGGGTAGGCCCTCAACAATTGTGTTAATACTTTGGGTGAAGTAGTTGTCATTGTGTGGCCTGTTTCTATGATTGTGCAAGATCACCATGCCAAGGTCCTGATCACCAGCGTGATCCAGGTGCCATCACAGTGTCTTCGTGCATTTTCAGGGCTCCCTTCAGCTAAGAATCAGAGGAAGGACACGTCAAAGTCAATAGGCTCTGGGCTTCAGGAAGGGTTGGTGCCACTGAATATGGATACCTGAATGGTATTTGTACCACAGAAGCTGAAGGACATGTTTAGTCCATTTTAAGGAAGTTCCTGAGAAACTGCATTGAGAATGCATGATAGGCATAAATGAATTCTCCGATTTGATTTTGCCAGCTAACTGCCTTGTCGTATCACCTTTGTCCCAGATTCTGCAAGCCTGCTTACTGCTGCGGGTGAGCCCTGGGAGGGCAGCTCTTTAGTGGAGCCCTCGAGGGTAGTACTGTGTTAATATGCTGGGAATTTAAGTAGAGCTGGGACTTCTAAATCAATCACTAGGACAGCTTTATATTTTTCTTTGCTCAAAAAAATACACTATTCTGCAGTTACATGTGTGGGCGTAGAGGTTGTCCTGGGTGAAGGACACCGAAAAGGAAAATTTCATAACATTTTCACTGCAGGAAAAAGGACTCACTGGTCTGGTCTTAATTCTTCTAGAACTGGCTACAGAACATACCAGCATCTCTGCAGTCCTTAGAATGGTCTAGGCTGCTCAGAATTACTCAATTTTATTTGCCTGGGACGTTATAGATGCTTAACAAATGTGGGTTAAACAAAAGAACAACTAAATAGGAGATTAGTGAAAGAGGTTTTTTTTTTTTTTTTTGGTTTGTCTTGGTCTGTTCGTTTGTTTTTGTTTTCGAGACAGGGTTTCTCTGTAGCTTTGGAGCCTGTCCTGGAACTAGTTCTTGTCGACCAGGCTGGTCTCAAACTCACAGAGATCCGCCTGCCTCTGCCTCCCGAGTGCTGGGATTAAAGGCGTGCGCCACCACCACCCAGCTAGTGAAAGCTTTTTAAAGGGAACGTTCATGTGATGAAAGAAACAGTCTTTGCCTTCTTGCCCGTTTGGGGGTTTTCTATGATGGCAAGGTTCACCCTGAACCTATACTTGGAATCCAAGGACCGCTCACATTAAGAGTCCCAACCTGAAGGCTACATGTGTAGATAGCTGTAGAGGCCCTGGGAGGACATGGCGATGGCCCCTCTGATTTAGGAGTGTGAATGAGAAGGTGAGCTTTGAGTGTGGCCTCTTCTGCCCAGAGTTTGCTACAGAGGAATGAAGAGAAAAGTTTGCCATCAAGGAGGACTGTGGGGGTGAGCAAGGCATGTGCTTGTGTTTCTTTTCCAGGGAAAGCAGTAAGCAGGCATGTTTGAGGCCTAGGGGAAGAACCAGAGAATGAGATCAGCACTAGGATAGAGAGGTCATAACAAACTAAACAACATCCCTAGGTGTGAACCGAGTGAAGACTGGAGGGGATGCCATCCAAGGACTGGATGGAGCTGGTCCTGGACAACAGGAAAGAGCCACTGCGTAGGCTCTGGTAAACTTGGAGGGATGCCCAAGACGAACAAGTTTATGGCTGCCTTGCCAGTGAGTGGGGTATCTGTGGAAGAACAGAGAGCCCAAATGCTGACCACATACCCAGAGAGGACATGCTGGTTAGCATGGAGAGGCCTGTGTGAAGTTGAAGGTCATGTGTGTGACAGCCTAATTTGTGTATGTTTCTATCATCCTAGGAACATCCTAAGCTCTTAAAGTAGTACAAGGCAGCTGTACTGTTCCAGCAAGAGATAGTATTTCCTTGTTTCTGGGGTGGTGGGCAGATAATCATTCCATCTAGCTCACTCTATGTCTCGGGGAGAGTCATTTATCCACTGGGCTCTATGAAGAGTGATGATTGGAGTTAGGAGGTAGGGAGTGTAGAGCAGACACTAAGGAACAAGCCTGGAAGGATTTCCAAGTTGAAGTACAAGGGTCCCTAGTATACGCCATTAATACACTGGTTTAATAAACTAGGGTGTTTGAGTGTGTGCTGTGTCTAATACACTAGTCCAGTAAACTAGTGTATTTGAGTGTGTGCTAGGTGTCAAATTTTAGTAATCAGCAGGTAATGGTGTGCAAGGTGAGAACAGGCAAGATCAATGTCCTCAGAGAACTTGGGATCTAATAGGGACCTTTGGTACAAGAGTGGCACTGTCACCGAGCATGGAGCATGGGTCACCCCATGCCAAGTTCCCTATAACCACAGTTGGCCCTGTTTTCACTGATAAGTAAACGGAGAATGGCAGTTGAATGCATCATTTGTGTCGCAGGCAGGTGAGAAAAGGGACTTGAGTCTAGTCAGTGTGGATCTTGAGTCTTTCCTACATCAACGCCTCCTCTCCACATTAGCTCAAGTGCCCTTGGCATATGCTTTCAGAGCCCCCTGTCATGCCTTGAATTTGATATTTCTGCTTTAGCACAGTATTGTGGGGGAGGGAGCTTAACAAAATGGCTGCCCATCAGCCAGGCTCGTCATGCCCCAGTAATACACGGTCTCAGAACCTTCACAGCTTACAGTAACAATTGTTTCTCAGTGATACCACATGTCCATTTCTTCTCTGACCTTCTCTCTCCTGTAGCACCTGTCAAAAGCAGCTGGCAAAGCAAAGCCTGCTCTACATCTGTGTGTCCTCAATCTCCCAAAAGCTGTCTAGAAGCCATCAGCATCTTTGTCATCTCCAGTGATGGTTTCCTCACAGTGGCCCTTTTGGCTCCAAAGTCAGTGTCCCATAGAGTAGGGTCTGACCTTATCCTTCATCTGGGGCAGTTTCTGTAGGCTGATGACCTTGGCTGTAAACTGCCATCAGAGCTTGTGTCTTGTTTGTTCTCCATGGTCACCATGGGTCACTCTCATCCATCTGGGATGCTGCAGGTCCCAGGGCAAAAGGGACGAGATAAAATGCCAATCTCCAGGAAGGTGGCAGTAGAAGAGGGGATCTAGTGAGGTTCCCTTAGACACGGGAGACAGACTGAGTCCCACTTTTACTCTTTCTGTCCCCCGATTGTTGTTATCTAGCAATAACAGAGTCCAGAGCAGTGTGTCTGCCAGATCTTGGACTTGAACCTCCAAAATTGAACCCAATCAAACTCTCTCTCCCATATGTGCCTATGTATGTGTCTATGCGTGCATGTGTGTCTATTACTCTATAACATATGGAGAGAGATGGAGGAGGGGTGATAGGTCACATTATAGATCTGAAAACTGATTGTATATGCGTGTATCATAGTGGTCAACATTAGACAAGAAGCCACATCTGACATAGTTGATGGGGGAAGACTCAAGGGTACAAGGAGATGACTTTTTTTTATTGATTTTTATTGAGCTCTACATTTTTCTCTGCTCCCCTCCCTGCCTCTCCCCTCCCACTTCAACCCTCTCCCAAGGTCCCCATGAGAGGAGATGACATTTTGAGCCCTCTGACAGTAGTAAATTTAAGTGAATTATCCCCGCCCAGTGACAGTGCTGCAGGCCACTTGGCCACTCTCCTGGGTTCACAGTGGGAAGCCCTCTCTGTTCAGCCCCAAGTTCAAAAGCACCAGCTCCATTCTCCCGTGCCAGTCTGCACACATGAACTCCGATTGTCTAGAGTCTAGACAGACCTGCAGCTGCTTCCGCCGTCACCTGTAGCCCAGCACTGCTTCTTAGGCCCCATGGGTATCTTTACTGAAAGACTGTAGGAAGTGCTCAGATGTGTTAGCAGAGAACACGGTGTGAGGTCACAGCTCTCTTGGTTACCAGCAGGCTGTCCACAGTCTTCATGATGACTCTCCTCATCTCCCCATCACCCCACAGAATTGTGTTGCATGTTTCTATGGCATCGATCTTGGCAAATGACCCCACTCTAAGCTGTACCCAAACCTCGTCACTCGCTGGCCTTCTCGAGTGGAGTTCATCACCCAGACCTGGGCCATGGCAGCTCTCTAACCAGTGCCCTTCTGCAAGCCTGGCCAGGAGAATCTCCTAGACATATAGCTACATGTGGCTAGCAGTTCAATGCAGGAGTATGTCTCACTCCTTTCCGCTTTGGGGGCCTGACGTTTGAGAAGAGGGTTACTGAGTTGATTGAGGTCATCCACCATTACAAGTCTCTCTCCGTGAGGCTCAGGGACTCATGGGCTTAAAATCATCTATTCACGGCAGAAATGAGTTCCAGGGGAGGCTCTGGCTTAGAAGCCTTGCCTTACACATGGCTGTCACTTAGAACATAGCGCTGGGAGCTATAAAGGCCTCCATCCCCTGATGGACTTGGTGCTGAGGTTGGTGGATGTAAGGGTGTTTTAGAAGTGACTCACCCCCAACTCCTGATTTATTGGCAGTGCACTGTGGCCCTGAGAACCGTAATGAACCTCTGTGTCAAGGGATTAATGACCAATAACCAAACCTTTAAATCAGCCCACCCTGTCTGCAGAAGCCTGCAGCTCATCTTTGGGTAAATAGGACAAAAAGCCCATTTCTAATACATTTTCTGGATATCACAGCCCCACTCTATAAATTGAGACTGAGTTAACCAAGCCTCCACTCCTCCCTCCTCACCGACCAGTGCCATTTCTAACTCCCTGGTGGAGGCTTGCCTGACTCACTCACAGGCCAGTCAGACTCAGGAGGAGCCACAGACATGGAGAGGGTAGCCTATTCGCTATTCATCCCCTTCCCCCTCAGAGACCCTGGTCCCTGTCAGGGCCTTGCCCTTGCTCTGAAGATGCTCTGACCACACTTAGGGATTTCAGTATTTTAAT
The DNA here is from genome assembly GCA_025134845.1 of Neodon shergylaensis. Classification (NCBI taxonomy): domain Eukaryota; kingdom Metazoa; phylum Chordata; class Mammalia; order Rodentia; family Cricetidae; genus Neodon; species Neodon shergylaensis. The sequence continues at coordinate 19,431,751 of JABTXL010006999.1, forward strand.
CTTCAACATACCACCCCTACATTTTGTGTCTACACTTCCCAGGGTCTCCTTAAACACAGCTAGCTTATCGAGGCTGCACACTAAAATCTTCTGGAATGGTCCCTGTGTTAGTGACTTTTCTTGTTGCTATGACGAATACTAAACAAGAAGCGACTTAAGCGTGGGGCTGTTTGTTTGGGCTCGCGGGTTGAGGAAACACAGCTCATCTGAAGGGGAAGGTAAGGGAGCACGTGCGTGCGCCGTGCTGGCGGAGGTGTGTAGCCCCGACTCTTCACCCCTTACACCCACGATGACTTGGTGGAGCAGGAAACAGGAAGAAGACAAGAAATGGGGCTGGACTTTTCAAGGCCTGCCCCCAGTGACCCACTTTCTCCTGTGTCCAGTGATAGAAAGATATCCAGTACTTGAACTATGCCCAGAAAAGTAAATCTTGTGGTGGTCTGAATGAGGAATGCATTGGAACATTTACTCCCCAGTTGATGGCGCTGTTTGTTGGAGTTATGGAGCCTTTAAGAGGTGGAGCCTTGCTAGAGGAAGCGCATCGCTAGGGGCGCATTTTCAGAGTCTATAACTTTGCCTCACTTCCAGTTTCCTCATGTTCCTGACTGTGTGATGATGAACCTGTAACCAGTCAGCTTCCGGCTCCACGCCTTCCCTGGCATTGTGGACTCCATCTCTCTGGAGGGATAAGACTAAATTAACCCTTTCTTCCCCTGCTTGCTGTTTGATCCGAGTGCCCTAAGCAGCAGCAGCAAACTAACTAATACAAGGCATTAAGGAGCTTTGCCACAGATTCCTGAAGTGTGTGGAAGGTTCTAGAACTTCCATAGAGGCTATACCATGAAGTGGGGGGAGGGGTGGGAGGACTGAAAGATTTTCAGATTGGCCATGTCCCAAAAGGGTGCAAGGGGTACGGAGGCTGGAAATGGAGGTGAAATCTTTTTAGCCAGTGTTTGCAAACTCTGCTTGGGTTAAAAAGCTTGCAGAGTCATAGCGTCCTGCTGGGAGATGCTTCCTGCAAGGTCTCTCTATGTAGCCCTAATGGCCCTGAACTCACACAGGTCCCCCTGCCTCTGCCTCCTGAGTGTTGAGATTGCAGGAGGTCATCTCCACACCTGGCTCAGCTATCAATCCTTTTTAAAGAACTTTTTAAAGAAGTTCTTTGTCAATTTTTGTACCAACAAAATATCCTATGACACTGAATTATAAAAGAAAGTAATCTGTAAGAGAGGTTTAGAAGAAGAGCCCAAGTGACCTCGGGTACCTTTCCGATGCCCAGGACCCAGGGGAACAGCTGTGCCTTTTGGTGGCTTTAAAGGGAACCATTGGAGTGGTCCTTGGGGAGAGGAAACCATGTTCTGCTTGCACCAGCCTCACTGGGGGTTGGACTGAGTAGAGGTGGAGCCTCAGCTCCAGCCCTGGGCTGCTGAGGAGTAGGAGGACCACTGGGACTTCTGTCTCTGAAGAGAAATACAGGCCCTGAACTGTGGAGAATTCAACCTAGCTAGGGACACCCTCCAGGCAGTGAAAGAGAACAGGCCTACTCAGGACTTTGGTGAATTGTTTTGAAAAGCTACATGTAGCCTCAGTTTCCCTTTCCTCATAGATGGAAGATAAAGGTGAACAGAAGCCCTAACAATACCCACACAAAAAGAGAGCTGTTGTCTTCTCCCCTCCCCCTTTGCATGCCCCTCCTCTACCCTGGAGAGGGTGTGAAGGGTGGATGCTATGGTTCATGACATACCACCAGGACAGGGCATATACCACCAGGACAGGGACTCTGGTATGTGGTCTCCATGGCTGTCTTCAGCTAGGCCATTCATCATCGCTCCCGTCCCTGGCCTGAAGAAGGGAACATCCACTAGTGTGAGACCTAAGACATGGATGTTTGTTCTTGGAGTTGTAGGTGATTTTTCTTTCTACATCCAGCTTCAAAATAAAATGCCAGTCAGGTGTGCAGCCCTGCTGAGCTGTGCAGGGCTGAGTGAAGAAGGGATTCAATCCATCATTGCAGCTGGAGCTGAGTGGCCAGGGTATCGTTTCGATACCACCAGGGGTTTGTAAAACATCCAGACAGGATAACAGCCTGCCTCTGCCTCTGGCAGTTACAGGCAAGAGGCTGCTGTCTCAGCATCCTGTGTTCTATTGGTCTTTAGTAAGGGGACCCTCCCATCCTCCAGTGCTTAGTCCAGACCCCATGGCAGCTCCAAGGGACCATGTGGAAGCCAGTCTCCTGGCACACCCTACTACCTTCCAGCCCACTCACTGGGAGTTGAAGGGTTTCAGGGAACTAAATGAAGGACGTGAATTGTCTGGCTCAGGAGGCAGACTGCAGTTTGAATCTTAGCTGCTAGTCACCGTTGTGTGACTCTGGACACACCGTGTATTTCCTCTCAAATATCTTAATTTGCCTCGGTTTTTCATATGCAGAATGGGAGATAATGGTAATGTGGGTAGAAATTCAAGATCGGAAATGTTCTATGAGCTGAACATTTGAGTACTCACACAGACAATCGCAAACCTGACCTTTTATAAGGAGTGATTATGTATAAAATTGTGTTTAGACTATGTGCACAGAGTATATATAAATCATAAACTTTGTGTTTAGACTTGAGTCCCCTCTCCAAAATACTTTCTTATGAACGTATACGCATCTATTGTAAAAATCCTTCTAAAGATCTGAAATCAGAACTCCTTGGTGCCAAGTGCTTTGGATACGGGGTACTCAAATCTTGTCCCTGACACACGGCACCATTAGAATTAAACGAGACAGGGTGTGTGAGCCCCTTCTGTTCTAGCAAAGCACAACTACAGATATTTCAACTTGATTATGAGCAGTCTACACCAGGACCTCATGACAATGTTACCCCTGATATTTGGGGCCAGGCAGTTTAACTTTACTGAGAGTCTCTGTGTACTCTATCTACCCCTGGGTACCATGAACCTTTTCTTCACCGAGTCATAACTAAAAAAAAACCATTATCTCCAGGTACCCTAAGTGACCTCTAATAAGCAAAACTACCCCGTAGCCCCCATTGGAGACCACAGCTCTCCATCACTTCTTGTTTCAACCCTCAGAGCTCCTCATTGCTCCGAAAGCATGGCCATGTTTACTGGGCCTGAGGGCATCAGCAAGGGGCTTCCTGCATGAAGTCATTCCCGTATTTTATGTCTCCGGGTCAGTTATTGATTCAGTGTGCTACCGGCTGGGCTTCTGAGGAGTCCACGGGAGGACTACAGGGAGTCTTCCTTGCCAAATCCGTCTCTGTGATCCTCAGGCTTCCTAGTTGCACTCATCAAGATACACTTTGTCGCTGGCTCTTTAAATAACAGACAACCGTCTGTCCCCATTATGATCTGGGGCTTGGGAGTGATAAACAGCACTGGTGACAGCTGTAGCAGCAGTGAGTGCACACACGCCACACGCCGCTCAGAGCATCTCCCGGGCGCTCCAGGGCCGCTAAGTGGATAAAACCAATTCCAGCTATTACCTGAGTGGTCACTGTGTCTGGAGACCCTGCCCTGGAGACGAACACTGATGACAGGAGGCAGGAAGGGAGGGAAGTACCTGGCCCCTAGCCATCCTTCTCTTGCACTTATGCTTCTGAGTCTCCGTCCTGGCTCCCAAGATGACCACTGACAGCTTCCTTGTCCTGAAGTCATGAGTGGCTGAGGCCAGGCACTGTTGCACATTCAGGAAATGTGTCTGGAGTTGATGACTTTTCATTTCCTCGTCTAAGGTGCAAGAGTTGGAGTAAGGCAGAGGGGAGCGAGGTGAGGGTGGGACATAGTTCATGTGTCACATCAGTGGACTTGGTGACATTGCTTCTTGGTGTGGCTGGCTGGCTTGTCCATTACTCTTTTGTTACCATGACAAGAAACAGCTAACACCCAGAATGAAAGCTAATTGCAGCTCATGGTTTAAGGCTACGGACTGTCATGGCATGGAAGTCATGGCCAGGGAAACATGGTGCTCGTATCACACGGTGCCCAGTCAGGAAGCAGCGAGATGGAGGCTGATGCTCAGCTTGTGGTTTCCTTTCTATCCAGCCTGGGACTCCCTCAGTTTAGGCTTTCTGGGAACTCCCTCGCAGACACATCCAGAAGCAACTCTACCCTACCCTACCCCGTAGGTAATTCTCAATCCCATCCCATTGACAGAGAAGGTTAAGCATCCTATCCCATGCAGTCTCCAGGCTTCAGCCACACAACAACAGCTTTCTCACCTCTGTATCCCCAGAACTCAACTTCTCAACTGAATTCTTATTTGGATAGATAGATAAATGTTATGCTTAACTGCACAGCTACTGAGGGTCCTTAAATCCTACCTCTGTCAAGTTCTTCCTCAACTCCAGTGAACTAGAATTCCCAACAGGTCCTCAGCTTTCCTTCGGGCAGCCTACAAATTCAGGCCACAGACTCGGACCTCCTTGGCCTTACACTAGAAACTCAGAACTCAACCAGGTTAACTTGACAAGGCATCCTTGTCTCTTGCATTCCATGTGGAGCTAGGCATTGCACCTTTTGCCTCTGCTTAGAACTCTGGTCATTACACTCCTTCACCTCTGAAATGAGAGCAATCAGTAAGGCTGCTGGTTTTGATGTCTTCGGCCCTGGATTTACTAACCTGATAAACTGTGAGATGCTATTAGCGGATTGATTTGGCCATAACACTTGTCCCTCTCTCTCCACCCCTTTCCTCCCACCCAGGGAGGCTGCCGCATGGTGCACTTCAATGGCTCCCGTGTTCTCTGGCCTCTAGTTGGGTTTAGCTAATAGTCATTTTGCTAATGACTTGACAGAAGATCAGAATGGGAGGAAAAAGAGAGGCATTTTTTTTACATGTCAGACCAAGGCTGTCCTAGCAGAAATCTGCGTGCTGAGGCTTCCAGTGAGCGTCCCTGGTAGATGGTGCTTCACCACTCATGACACACTCCTTCTGGAAACAGCACAAAACAGAGTCCTGTGTGGCTTTTCTGAGACAGAACCCTCAGCTGCTGAGGCCAGGCTCTGTGACTCATTCCCTCGCCTGCTCCTTAGCTGGCACGCTCTGCATCCCCTCATTGTAGTAAGTCATAGCTGCGAGCCCTCATTAAATAGGAGTGCGGACCGGAGGTTTCCCAGCATACCCTCAAGGCCAACAGTGTTACCCCTTGGGACACGCTTGCTAAGCCCCTGCTGTATACAGGCTTAGAAAAGGTGGAAACTTGGTGTCTTTCACCTCCCAGCCCCCAACAAAGGCAGGACCTGGGCCTTTGTGCTTTCTTTCCTGGCCAAGTGCAGCATCTGGCACAAAATATTTATGAAGGAAGTCAGCGAGTCTGCACATAATGGATTCGAGAGGTACTTTCAAAGCTCTGGGTGGTAAAATCAATTTAAAAGGTTATGGCCAATGTTTCTCAAAGCAAGAATAGAATGGAAAATATCAGAGTGTGCCGTGCAGTGGGGGCGAGTTTCGTTTCTTTCAAGTTTTGTCTCCATACTCCATCCGTGTGGACCAAATGCTCTCCTGGATCACAAAATTGGAAGAGTTTCTTGCTTGTCCACTGTCTTAGTTGGGCATCTGAAAGTCACTGTATATAAAAATCTGGGGTCTGTTTTCCAGTTGTCTGGTGACAATGGCCACTTAGCGTCATTTGACCTTTCCCCCTTCTCTTTACCCTAGAATGTGTACTACACAAGCGGTCAGCAGATCCACGTGGGTGTCCTGAGCCCCACAGTTGATGACGATGACAACCGTTGTCTGGTGGACGTCAACAGCCGGCCACGGCTCATCGAGTGCAGCTACGCCAAGGCCAAGAGAATGAAGCTGCATTGGCAGTTCTCTCAGGTAGTGGTCGCTGTAGGGATGAGGCTCCTGCTGGGGGGGGGTGAACACTGTCTGGATGGTTTGTGCAGAGCAGCCCCCACATGGCTGACCATGGAGCTTTCCTTCCTCTGGTCTCCATCAACTCAGAGGCCTGCATTTAACTCATTACCTTTCCTTGGCTACTATGTCTCTCATTATGAAAAAGAATCCCAGGAGTCAGATACCCAGATTCGAATGGTCTCTTTGCCTCTGCCCCAAGAGCTTCCCACTAGAGGGTGTCTGCTGTTAGGATCAGTTTCAGCCTGTGGATGGGGACGCTGGCCTTCTAGGTAGCAAGGAGGCTGATTCTAACAGTAGACGAGAGAGCCCCATATGGTTCTAGAACTCCAAAGCACCTGGGGACCTAAACAGAATATGGGGCGGGGGGCAGGAGGGACTGTCAACTCTCAGGAGACTAAACAGTAAAAGTCCATCACTCAAACCTCCCAGACAGTTGCTTCTGCCATGAGGAAGAAGGATTCTGGAAAGGCAAGACAAGGAACTTTGATCTAATTACTGTCCCCGCATAGAGATGGAGGATGCTGGTACTGAGGGGTATATCCTACTCTGTGGGCACAAGGCGTGTTTGGCCTGTGATCTAGGTATAGGGACAGGGGCTTTGAGAGAGTTATCCTTGTCTTGAGTGGTATCAATCCTAAACAGCACGTTCAAATCAAGGTCATAGACTTAGGGGATAGTTAGAGACTGGGAATGGGAGCCTGAACCGGGAAAGTGGATGGGAAGGTAGTTTTTAGAAAGCCAAACTAGTTCATTATCACCGGCAGGTAGGGTGTGCTTCCTCAGCTGTGGGTGGCCCTGCTAGGAGGCTGAAATGAAGTTTGAAAGATATTCTCAACTCCCTCTCCACCATGACCTTGAGGGATCTTGGGATCCTTGCCTGCCTCAAGGTCACTGCCCAGGCAGTATCTGAGACTGACCCAAGGATCTCAGACTTTGGCCCTTGAACTAGTCACACTAACAAGTGTGGCTGACTTCTGAAATGGTCCAGCATGTGCCTCACCTCCCTGAAGGCAGGAAGACAGATTCTTCTGGACTATCTTGCCATAACCTAAGGGGAGTCACAAGCCAGAAGGGTGTCCTGGGTCCTGGGAACTTACATCACCCAAATGTGACTATTCCTATTTCACCAAATCTCTCAGCTACCTTTGCAGGCTTTGATCCTGAAGAAACTCTGGAAACAGTAGGGGGACAGCTCTGTCTGTCTGTCTTTGAACCTCAGCCTCAAGAAAGAAACCATCTCACAATGAGGTCCTTCACTGTTCCATAGCAGAACGTAGTCTCAAACAGGTGGCCCCACATGACTCCTACCAGAATGGACTCGTTGACCAGCCAAGCAGACAGTACCGCTGTGTAGCACTCTGGGGGCCAGGCAGTTTGCAGCACGTTAGCATATGTCTAATTAAAACTCCCCAGGTGCTCTGGCAACCACAGCTTTGATCCCTACACCAAAGGGAACTGCTCGGAAGTAATATCTTTCAATTCCTAGTTTGCAAACCCCAAACAGCCACTCCTATTAACTATTCAATAATGACTAGATAGGCAATTTTTGCTTGATGTAAAAGGATCGATATTTATCAGAAAACCTGGAATCCATCCATCCTCTGTTCATTGATGAGGAGATCACTGCTCACAAGGCCAAAGGAAGCCTGGAGCCTCTTAAATGATTAAAACCTTGTGCTTAAGCCTAGGCGACGGCTCCAGAGGTAAAATGCTTACCTTGCAAGCACAAAGACCTGAGTTTGATACTCAGTACCCACATAAAAATGAATGGGTGATGCAGATTCATAATCCCAGAGCTGGGGAGGCCAGGCAGCCTAGCTGAACCAATGAACACCAGGGCAGTGAGAGACCGTCTTGTGACTGCCACACACGCGCACACACACACACACACACAGAGAGAGAGAGAGAGAGAGAGAGAGAGAGTCTTGCACTTGGGCTAATTTTCTTGTAACACATTTTAATCTTTGCATATTATGCAGTGACCTGAGCAACTAGAATGTTCTGCTGCAGAAGCTGAGATGGGAGGAGATTTCTCTGGTGCATTTAGAATCTCTTTTCTGGTTCCAAAGTATGCATTATTTACTCTCCCGAGGACCACATTTGAACGTCACAGACACGCTGAATTAATTTAAAAATAATTCAGTCAGATTCTCTTAGATTCCTCACAAAAAGGCATTTGCATATCTCTGTTCTATCTCATACCCTGGCTTTCTGTTTAACAAATAGTTTGTCCCCCTCTAACCTCTACAAGCCCCTCTGAATTTCCAGTGCTTCTGGCTGAACTGAGACACTGCTAGACACGGCCATTCTGAAACCACATTTGATGAAAACATCTCCTGGCAACGCCGATGTACAGGGCTCTGATGAGCAATTTTCTGATGATGAACATTCTTTCTTTCAGTTGTTCATCAAACATTTATTGAGTGCAGGGGTTTGGCAGGGGGATGAAGACGTGAATCAGACAGGGCCTCTGCCCTCAAGGAGCTCGGAGGCATGTAAACACACAACAAAACAGGCTGATAAGTGCAGAAACAGGGCTGTGCCTGCTCTGGGAGCCTGGGTGACCGACTCCATGAGCAGAACGCGAGGATGGACTCCTGTGTGCAGTTTGTTTGATCTGACTGTTGAAAGCATGTACAGACAGTTCCTAGATGGAGGGAGGGAAAGGAGCACCCCAAACAGAAGTTCTGCCTTGGCCAAGGCCCAGCAGAACTCAGCATTCTCTCAGAAGGTGTATCTTCTGTGTGGTGTGGGTGGAATTTAGAGTGTGATGGGGCCGGTGGGAGGGGAAGATTGTTAAAGCCACACCCACCTTTAGACTTCCCCTTAAATCAAAGCTCTGAAGCGGTCTTGATCAATTTCCATTACCATAGCAAGAAGGGATTGTTTAATGAACAGTTCTCCTCAATTCTATTGATGACCTCTTGAAGGATGGTGGTCGCCATGGCTAGAGACAGGAGCTCACAACAAAACAGAGCTCAGGCTCTCTTTGGTAACAGCATGCTTTTGCAATAACTAACACAGGGATTAAAGAGAGGGCAAGGCCTCAGTGACCTAATGACCTCCCAATAGGCCCCACTACTGCAAACCACCATGCTAAGAAGACAGATGTCAACACAAGGAAGACAACCCTTGTCTAAACCATAGCAGTATCCCTGGTGAGGTCTGAATATACCCATGGCAGCTGGGTGAAGTGGAAGAGGAGAGGCTGGAGGCTGGGGAGTAAGGTAGGGAAGGGACTGTCTATCATTCCCCAGGATAGGCGGGAGGATTTGATAGCCATGCAGACAGCAGTTGGGGAGGACTTTGAGAGACATGTCAGTGCTGTTAGCTACGGTGATGGGTTGGTGATAATGGCTGGGTCGGGGTGGGATGGTATTAGGAACCCATGATAACCTCTAGCTCTGGACTTGAAGAACGGTTGGTAAGGTGACCAGAATCATGCCATCAAACAAATATCTCTCAAAATAGCCAGCATTTTCATCCGCACACTGTGTAACCTCCTTCACCTGGGAAATGGTGGGTTGGTAGCTATTAGTTGCTTTCCATGAGTTTTCTGACTCCCGTCTGCCCCTTTAAAGAAATCCCTGAACTGACTATCTCCTAGGTATTATAAATTCCTATTAACTGAGTGTACAACCTTCAATCTACTGAGAGTTTTCTTCAACCCAGGATCTAGAGGACATTCTAAGACAATGGTATAACATTAGTGAAAAAGGCATTTTGGTCAGTGACTTCTGGACCAGGTAAAGCTAAGGGGAGCAGCAGGCACTCTGGCATGAGAAGAACATCAGTAGAGCAATGGGCTGTCAAGGCCACCGCAACCCTAACAATCTCCATGGCTTTGGGTAGTTAATCCAGTGCTAGGGTCACCGCTGTAAGATCTTGCTGGGGAACCCTGAGAAGGCTGCTGTGACTGTGTCCTGTAAGTCCCAGCTTCCTCCAGCTCTCATGTGCACATGAATGGCAGTAGAAGGAACGGGTGTGCCGAAGACCAGAAAGATGACAAGAGGCTTTGAGCTCCTCGTTCTGGAATCTCTAGGACCAGCAAGTGTAGGGTGGTGCTGGCTTGTCCCATGGAGCCCTGCAGAAGAGCAGAGGGGGAAAACACAAGAGCCAAGGTCAGAGTTATCCGTGAGGTTGGTGGATCACTGAGGGGCCAGGTGTGGGGATCCACAGATGTTGAACTGGGTGGCTTTCACACCTTCCTAGCCCGGAAACCCTACAAGTCTCAGCACCTGAAGTCAGGCTGCAGAGCATGGGAGGTTTGTGCCATCCACAAGTCTACTGGGCAAGCCTAAAGACACAAATTAAGATGCTAAACTTAAATGAGGGTCTTCATGATGACAATTTGTGGGACCCCTTACCCGTCATCCTGACCTGTGGCACTCTCTTCAAGTGTCCAGTAGCATGGATAACAGGAATATGTTCCATGTGTTAGGCAGCTCTACTAGAGATGTTGGGACAGAGTGGACACTGCCCTGGTTTGCTCCTCTGTGCTATGATAAACACCATGACCAAAAGCAACTTGGGGAGGAAAGGGTTTATCTGGTTTACATATCCCTATCACCATCCATCACTGAGGGAAGTCAGACCAAGAACTCAAGCGGGAGCCTAGAGGCAGGAACTGAAGCCTGGAGAAAGCTGCTTATGCCTGGCTTGCTCCTCATGACTTGCCCATCCTCCTTTCTTATATAAATCATGACCACCTGCCTAGTGGTAGCACCACCCACAGTGGGATGCCACCCATATCAATCATTAATCAAGAAGATACTCCCATAGACTTGCCTGCAGGTCGATCTGATGGGGGCAATTTCTTAATTGAAAGTACCTCTTTCCAGATATGCCTCGGTTTGTGTCAAGTTGACAAAATCCAACCAGATAGACAGACATACAGTGTGCTGTTGATCACATGAAGAAGCCCTTTAAAATAAATGTATGACCCTTAGAAGTCTCCTGTTTGCCAAAGACAAGCAAAGCCCTACCTTCATCGACCTTGTTTACTGTTCTTAGAAGCAGGCAAAACACACTTTATATGTGAGGGTGTGTGCATGTGTGTGCATGTGTGTGCATGTGCATTTCTCCCTATAACTGCATTTTCGAGGAGGTGGAAGATTTCTTTTGTACTAAACAGATGCTCATATTGCATAGGGCAGAGTGTAAATTGGTGTGGCCATGTTTGAAAGGGGGATTTTGTCTCAGGCTCTCTGGCTTGCACTTTCTACTAGCTGCCCTCAGCTATCAGTTCTTTGGTAGAAAGAAATATTGACATGGCTGAGAGTTCAGGATCACACAGAGGAAGCCCTGCATCTCAGCCCTGGACTTGCCATGTTCTGGGGGGACTGTCAATGAGACAAGCAAAGGTATGTGTTGGTGCCAGAAGGGTGGGAAGATGTCCCAGGAGATCACAGAGGCCAGTGCTCATAGTTGTTTCTGACTGCCGGGGCCTAATGTGATAACCTGATATGAAATAAATATCAGATAAAAAATTAAATCCTGGGGGCTGGAGAGATGGCTCAGAGGTTAAGAGCACTGCCTGCTCTTCCAAAGGTCCTGAGTTCAATTCCCAGCAACCACATGGTGGCTCACAACCATCTGTAATGAGGTCTGGTGCCCTCTTCTGGCCTGCAGGCATACACACTGACAGAATATTGTATACATAATAATAAAAAAAAATTAAAAAAAAATTAAATCCTGCTACAAAACCTGTCTGCAGGCGCATTTCCCTGGGGGTGGGGGGGCTAACCTTGTCTGAGAATTCTTCCGCTCCAGGGAGGAGGAGCCTTTGACTCCCCCCCCCCCATGTCTCCAAGCGCTGTCAGCACATCCAATCTTGAGAACCTTTTGTGCTGGAAAGAAAGGGCTATAATCGGGTGTTCCATTGTGGCTGTGGGAGAAAGCAGCTTTTCATTTCCAGGTCATAGGAAAGGGTGCAAGAGGAACTGTCCAGTTACAAGGGACTGACAGCACTTTGTTTAGACCCTGTTTTCTTAGTTATTTTTAAAATTAAAGCAATCAGCATTTTCTTCTTCCTTCTCTTCCTGCAGAGATCAGGGACAAGAGCAGATGTGATTGCTCAGCTCCCAGAGCGGCATGGGATTTTTAAATGTATCAAATATTTATATGGTGTTTATAAAATACCAGGCACTATGCTAACCTTCTGTAAGTACTTCTCTGAAACCATGGTGGGGTTATGAGAAACTTTCTAATATCCCGTTTCAGGGATGAGGAAACTGAGGCACAAACAAGTTAAGTAATTGTTAGAAGTCAGACCTAGGAATGCTGTCTCAAGAATCCACACTGTAAATTTCCACACCAGGATGGCTCTGTCTTTGTCCAGAAAAGCAGTTGGTGGGAATTTGAGGCTGGGGTCTCCTTGCTGAGTCAGGCAGGTGTGAACTGACCAGGCCATAGCCACCTTGGCCAACTCTCCAGACAGAGGAGCCCAGCTCTCTTTGGGGTCCTCTCTACCTCTCCTTAGTTACAGATACCCATCCTCAGGCAGCGCCTCCACACAGCTAGTCCCGGGCAGCATCTCACTTAGGCTTAGGTGAATCCCCTTGAAGTAAGAAAACACTGAAGTACACATTGAACACAGTAAGTGTTGAATATTCATGCTACACAAAGACTGCTTTACTCTACAAAACACCTAATCTTGGGGTTTCTGTAACTAGGCCTAATGTCCCGCCCAAGCTTTGAAGTATTTGATTACCAATCATTAAGTACTTAACTGGGAAACTTTGCAACTGGCTGAGCTTAAAGCCCAAGACCCACAGGGCTGCTTGCCCTTGGAAAGTTCACTAGCAAGGAAGGTGGAGTGCTAGTCTGGGGTAAGCAAAGGCAGCAGCAAATCCAGCATCTAGGATCCGGTACAGTTGGCCGTAGGCTACCCGAGTACAGGGAAGGCCAGCCTAAACAGCCCAGAGCCTCTTGCCCAGGGACACAGGCCAGGCGTTTCCTAAAAGAGGGTCACAAGTGCTGCTGATCCTTGGAAGCTGGACCCGGACCAGTGCTGCCATTAGGATGGCACTTGGGAATGCAAGAGGCCCATTTTCAGGCCATGTCTGAGACCCGCTGAAATGGAAAGCAGGGTAGTGGCCAGGCTTCCCAGGCACTCTGGTGACTGTCCTCTCCAGTGGATGACCCCTGGGCTTCAAGCCCAGTCCACTACTTGCTAACCATGAGCCTGAGCCAGCTCCCCAAGTCTCAGTCTCTGGTTTTATGAATGAGAAATCTTCATTTCTGCCTCTCAGGGAAACAGTGAGGAAGACACCGCAGCATGCCCCTCCTCAGTAGGGTAGGGCTAGGCTGGTGCTATTTGACCCACACTTAGCCACAGTCTAATATACTCTGGCAGAGAGGTTCTTGGCTGTATCATGACCTGAGAACAGTGTCTGAGATTTTCACAGACAGTGACTTCCATGTGTCCCAATGTATCCATAGGCCTTTGTGCTAAGATATTGAGTGGCCCAGAATAGTAGATGAAATGATAGGCAGAAGCCTAGGTCACATTTTTACTCCCTAGGTCACATGACCAAGGCCTGAGAAAAAGTCCTCCCTTACTTGCTTCTGCTTGGGCCCTTTGCCTAAAGGAAGAACAAGATAGTGACTGGGACTGGTTCTAGGAATCATTATTAGTATTCTTTATCCTATACATACAACTCCTGCCTTTTTTCAATGGCTGCTTCCATATTTAATTAGGTTTTCATTCCAATTAAGCCCTCTGTGTGCTGCAGCTTCTCTCCTGCCAGGTTTAATTGCCCTTATTTAAATTCTTTAATTAAAAGTATTGTGTGTTTCTAGATCCCGTAGATGTAAGTATTACACAAATAATTTTGATGACTGGACTGGTAAACCAACAAGCAGGGCCCTCCATGGAGAGGAATGCTCAGATCTCAGCAGCCAGCTCCAGTTCCAGAGCTAAGAGACTGGACCAGAGCTGCAGCCCAAGCCCTAGAGCTTAGGACAAGAGTTGGCTAGCACAGGTCTGAGCATCCTTCCTTCCCAAAACTTGGCCCAGCCCAGCACCCAGAGGGACCTGCTCAGTATGTGGATCCGACCTAGCAAAGGTTAACTCTGCCTTGCAGACAAAAATCCAGAGTTCAATGGTCCTACCCTCACTCCTTGGGCCACATTGCCTCCCTTTTACCCATGTTTCCTCTGCCTCTTCACAAATGTACCCCAAGAGTTTCCTAAAGCTCACCCCAAGCCCGTGGAGTTTTGCATCAGGTCCCTGTACCTGCAGCTGTCTTCCTCTCTGTGTCTGCTCAGGCCTCACCGTTATCAACTGATAATCATCCCTGCTCCCAGCATGCTTATGCCTCCTCCTGAGTTTTCATGATTCGGGGCATAGCCTCATTTTCTTCTCTTCTTGCTAGAGTTGCCATCTCTCCCTCCTAGAGCAGTTGTCACAAGAACAAAACCCTCCTCTTTCTCAGTCATGAATACATTGAAGCAGCTAAGAAATGCGCATGGCACTTGATGGATGCTCACTGAACATTGGGCAGTGGCTGGAAGGATGCATGAATCCTATCCCTTCAGAGATCCCTCAAAGGGAACAGACCAAACAGACTTTAGTTCCCTGAGACATCTTCCTCTACCACAGCACTGGGTACCACCTACTCCTAGTCTAGCCCCTACCTCACAGAGAGGCGTGCGGTAGGGTAAGTGGTAGCTTTGTTGACTACTTATCTAATGGAGAACAGGGAAGGTGGAAGATTCCCTGGGGTTCCAGCTGGGCTCTACATGGAACCTTGGGAAACTCTCTCAGGCTCTCAAAACCCCAAACTCCAGTTCTATAAAATGAGGGCTCCTATTACCTCCCCCTCTGGACGGTGTTGTAAGAAACTCATGAGATTGGGCAGGGAGCACACCAGGCAAGGTGCCAGGAAAATGGCAAATAATGTTAGTTCTAGTGCAGAACCTACAGGTCAAGACATTGACAGAAAAAACGCTAGGCTGCTTCCCAGTGTGAGGAAGCTATGAATAGGAGTCAAGGCTTCTTTGCATGTATGGTGGGTGGTAGGAAAAGGCCTAGTAGTCGTTCCGTGAGAGAGATGTTCTGAGGAGGAGGGTAGTGCCCAAGGCTGGTGCTGGTTTTACCACCAAAGAGGGCCTGGCTGTACTCCCCACCCCCAGGTGTGTTTCCTGAAAGCATTTGACATTGTTCAGTTTTCCAGAAGCTCTTTCTGCTGAGGCGAGAGCTCTTAGCCTCACACACAGCCCTCCCAGGAAGGTGCCGATAGTGCCAGTCAAGTGGAATCCCTTCTACATGCCCCATTCCTGCTCTTGGACTTGAACCGTTTCTTCCACACCCTTCTGGAAGGCCACACTGGCTGTTTTCACCCAATGATCACACACTTCCTGTCTCTTAGGGTGCTGAGGGCCTGGGTTGTGGCAGGGCAGGGCCTGGGAAATACCAGCCTTGCAGCTCTGGCGGAGACGCTTCTCCTTCCTCACTCTCTTGCCTTGGGAAAGTGCCCAAGGAAGGCCTCAGTGACAGGCATGGCTGTCAGCAAAGGAAGAAGATGTGGAGCATCCAGCCTCACTGTTGGCAGGGCTTGCTTCTGGCCACAGAGATGTGCTGAGCAGCCAGAATCTACCGCGTAATGGATGGAACTTGGTCCAGCCTCATTTCTATGACTCCTCTCCCAGGCTGATGCCCTGAACAGACCCGTGTGTGTGTGCTGTCTTCCAGCTTGCCGAGAAACAGGTCTCCCATGAGCCCTTCTGCTCATCCTTCCAAGTGTTACCCCTTAGGCCTATTGATAAGTAAAACGGGGGACCCTTACCCGAGTCTCCCAGCTGACAAGCAGAATTGATAAGCTCTGAGATCAGCACTCTCCCCTCTTGGCCTCGGGCTGAAATCAGGCAGAGCAGGCAGAGTATGGACTTAAAAGAGCTGGCCTGGTCCTGACTTCCTTCTTGAGTTCTGTCCCCACCTCCAGGAGCAAGACAGACAGGGTGATGAAACCAGGACAGGCTGACTACAGGACTACTTTAGATCTGTGAACCAGTAATAGGGCTTAGCCTGGGTGCTGTTTCCTAGGTAGGCCTGAGAAATGTGCCTTCATATTCTCTGGAGAGGTCAGCAGTTGGTTGCTGTGGGGATGGTTGTGGCCACCTTGGAGTGAGCTCCTTACTGGAGAGACTTGCCATCTCTCCCTCACACAGGGAACTTCCTAGCATGAGCTGGAGAAGGTACAGGGTGAAGACCACCATGTCAGCTGGGTACCTGGAGGAGCTGGCTGGAATCCTGGTGAAGTGGAGAGGAGCTGGGCCTCAAGATGTGACTGTGGGCTAGGCTGCCACAGAACTGTAAGGAAGAGCCCTAGGCACTGAATGAACAGAGGCCAGAAACCTGGAAGGGGTTGGGGTATGGAGCTGGGGAGGGCTCAGAGATGAAGCAGCCCTGAGCCATGAAGGCTTTTGTGCTGGGGTGTTTTCAAGGCTGACCATGTCAACATGGTCACCACTTATTAGGATTCTGAAAAAGTTTTTCTGATGAAAGATGACAGGGGTCTGAAGTAGGCAAACGTGGTGAAAAAGTGGCTGGGATAAGAAAGGAGGGAAGGAGAACTGACAGTACTTGGTACCTGATTGGATGATGACAAGCCAGATGAGTGTGTGAAATTGCTTGAGTTTCCCCCACAAGCACCTTGTTACTATCAAGATGGGGATCACAGGAGGAGCGGGTTCTTGTGCTAGGTGGGTCTAGCAGGTATTCATTGTCTACTCTTGGGATCATCAGTCAGGCAACTCTGACTGTTTCAACTCCAAGTCTGACTGATGATAACACATCCTAGGCTCACAGCAGGTCCATAGCCAGTGGTCCCAGGGGGCCACACCCCTCAAGACCTCACCTGGACTGCTGTATATGTTCTTTTGGGAACACCACTTCCTTCAGGGGCTTTTGGACATAAACAGTATTTGTGGCTGCACAACCTCCCAGAACATCAGTTGCATAGCTATGTTCAGGTCTTGAAAGATAACAGCCATATAGACAATATCCAAGGTCTTGAGTTTCCTTGAGCCGAGCCTTAACAAATCCCATCGGTTGGAGAGCCTTAGGAGCAAGAAGTTCCCAGTCTGAGGGAAGCTCAGATGCAGGTTGATCATGGAGAAGTTGACAAAACGAGGCTTCTCAGAGCAGTGGCTGGCCCCCTGACTAGGAACTAGCTATAGGAGCAAAGCAGGGTGACACTGCCCAAAATGGTAGACAGAAGTTGGGGCAGGGCCCTATGGGAAAACTGAGGCATGCACTCATTCCTTGGGAGAAGATCAGTACACAGGAGCAGAGGGAAGCTGCAGCCATGGGAACGCTGGTTCCTAAGCCATCTATCATCCCAGCTACCCCAAAAGCTTGGGGCTCCTTGGATCCTCCTGGTTACCTCTGTGCCCTCTGACGCTCTTTCTGTTGGGCTCCTAGGGAGGCTCCATCCAGAACCGCAAGTCCAAGCGCTGCCTGGAGCTGCAAGAAAACAGCGACATGGAGTTTGGTTTCCAGCTGGTGCTGCAGCAGTGCTCGGGACAACACTGGACTATCACCAATGTCCTGCGGAGCCTGGTGTCTTGACTCTCCCCAGACGCCACCAGCCACTGCCTTGCTACTGTGTAGCATCAGCTGCAGCGTTGCCTGCCGTCACGTGGGGTTGTCTGGAGTCTGAGAAGGGGAGCCTGGTGGGTGGCCTCCCCCCACGAAAGAGCTTTTTATTTCCTACTCGATTTTCATGGAGTTTATAGAGGGATGCAGAGAGGTGGGTGAGGGTATAGTATCCTGAACTATTTTACAATTGTAAATATGGGACAAATGGAAAATATTTATAACTGGCAATAAAATACGATTGATTAAGAAAGGCTTTTGCAGTCATTTGGTACCCCTGGCTCCTTTGGCTTTGGAGTCTGGTGGCTGAGCATGTGTCCTCAGTTGCTCTTTTCTCTTCACAATATTGAAAAAGACAGCTTTAAAGCCACGCAAACCATAGGGGCCTGTGGTGCCAGCTTGCTGTACAAGGTCCAACTAAGGGCACTGGGCCCTTAGGCTGCCTCCATGAGGGCCCCTCCTTCCTGCTCCCTCCATGTGAGCTAGTGCTCACTCTGGGCAGGTGCCTCCCCAGAAGATGTCACCTGAGTCCTAAGTGTCATCTGCTGACAGACTCTAGTCTACACCACCCTCTTCTGAAGTCACCAAGTCACCTCTCCAAGCTGTTCACTGTCCCTTATCTGTGGCACATCCTTGTCTGTGTCTGGCTCTGATGCTTGTTTGCTCCCTCCTTGAATTATGATGCAATGGCTATAACACAGTGCCATACGCTGAGGTTGTTTATCAGAAAAATAGCACACCACCATTCTGGAGCCTGGAAGTCCAAAATGAAAGCTGAGAGGGAATGGGTTCTGTGCCTCTCTCCAGCTTATGGAGGCTCAAGTGTTCCTTGGAAAAGAGACACCCCTCTTCGCCCTGCCTTCACACTGTCTACCTCGTATGTGTCTGTCACTTGGGTCCAACTGTCCCCTCTTTCTTAGGGTGCCAGTCTCCTATTGATGGAGAGGGAGCAATTTAAATTTTAAATCTGATGAACTCTATAAAGGCTTTATTATGAAATAAGGTCAGGTTCTACGGTGCTGGGGACAGGCTCTTAACCAGTCTCAGAGCACATTGCTATCCATAAGGCATGACTCCCTTAATCCCAGCTCCATGTCAGCCTGCTGGGCTCAGCCTGGGAGGCCATCAGCCTCTAGAATGGAGTCTCTTCCTTGGAGTCTGTTTCTAAGGTCCCATTCCCTCCAACAACATCCGTCTAGCTGCTCTTGTCTCAGTCTGAAGAGCCCTGCATCTGCTTGAGAACTCTGTTTTTACTTCAAGGGACCTCTACTTGAACACCTCTTCAATTCTCTGGTTGTAAGGCTCTGTCTTTCCAGGATGAGGCGAGCCACACTCCCCCCACCTCCTCATTTTACCTGGGTACCCTTTCCAAGAGGGTCCCAATCTAAGCAGTGACTTATTTAAGAGCAATAATTTGTAACAAATTTGACTAAAAAACTCCTGTCCTGAGAAATCCCAGAGTGGAGATGAGAGGTCTTGTTTGGGGGGGGCACCTTTTGCTCCCCAGAACCAAATCCAGCACTTGGAAGAGCCCTTAGGACTTTCCCAGGCCACTGTCGCAGGCTTTCCTGGAAGTGTACACTTAGCTCTCCAAACTGTCCCCTAGGCTCTAACAGGTCAATGAGAGGACATCTGCCAAGCTGGCCACTCGGGGAACTAGGTTTCCCCAAGAAGAAGCTCCTACGGGGTTGTGGGCGTGTCCTCTCCCATGCTCCTGAAGCTCTGGCTCCCACACTATTTCCCACACTCACCTCTCTAACTAGTCAGCCCCAAGGTCATTCCAGCCAGCGTCCATCTCTAGCTGCTCCAATCTGTCCCTCAAGATCCACCCTAGCCTTATCCTGCCCATTTCCATCCACACCACAGTCAAGAAACAGAGAAGAGCTGGGTGTGGTAGAGAATGCCTTTAATCTCAGCACTTAGGAGGCAGATTCAGGGTTTTTTTTATGAGTTGGGGGCCAGCCTGGTCTGCATAGTGAGTTCTAGACCAGCAAAGGCTACATAATAATGCTGTCACTAAACAATCATCAACAAAAATAAAGTGAAGGGGGATGAATGTCTGTGCTCAGCCTTCTTTCTCCTTTTTATTTAGTTCAGGACCCCAACCTATGGGACGATGTTGCCCATGTTCAGGGTGTAGGGTGTACATCCCGTCTCACTTACACCTTTCTAGAATCTCTCATAGACACACCCAGAAATATGGCTCTGTGTGATTCTAAACCTTATTAAGTAGACAGTCAAGACTTAAGGGCAGACTTTGAACTAGACAGCCCAGATTCAAGTTCCAGTCCTGGCCCTGCATTACTAGCTGGGCGACTTCTCTGTGCATCTTCTTAAGGACAGAGGGACACTAGGGCTGGGGAGATAGCTCCCTTAGCAAGGTGCTTTGTCACACAAGCAGGAGAAACTAAATTTGATTCCCATATGTAAGTAAAAAGCTGGTTGTGGCTGTGAGCCCTTGTGACCCCAGTGCTTGTGAGGCTGAGGGAAGAGAGAGTATAGGCTAGAGCAGCCAGCTTCCTTGGGCTCTTTGGCCAGCTAGCCTGGCCACCTTAGCAAGCCCTGGTGTCTCAATGAGAGACCTAGTTTAAAAAACAAGGTAGACAGCTAATAAGGTACGACACCCTAAACTGACCTCCATAGCACACACACACACACACACACACGTAGGCACTAGTAGAATATCTTTCATGCTTTAATGATGAAAATTAAATAAACGTGAAATTTGTAGACTATGAATCTATAGTAAGTGCTAGAAAGTTCTGGCTGATAAACAAAGGACATTGAGCCCATATAGTTCATGATCCTAGAGAAGCTAAGTAATAAGGTGAACCCAAAGAAAAACATATAGATCTACCTGGAAATTGGAAGTGGACAAGATCGCCTGACAAAATTGGGAGCATGGGGGCAGGGGCAGAAGAAAGGGGAAAAGGGGAGGGTTGAGGAGAACTTGAGAGAATGGAATAGTCGAGATGGAGGAAGGACAGATATGAGAGCAAGGAAAGAGATATCTTGATTGAGGGAGCCATTATGGGGTTAGCAAGAAACCTGACTCTAGAAAAATTCCCAGGAATCCACAAGGATGACCCCAGCTAAGACCCTAAGCAGTAGAGGAGAGGGTGCCCGAACTGGCCTTGCCCTGTAGTCAGATTGATGATTATCTTAACCATCACCATAAAACCTTCACCCAACAACAGCTAGAAACAGAGGCAGAGACCCACATCAGCACTGGACTGAGCTTTCAAGGTCCAGTTAAAGAGTGAGAGGAGTGAGAATATGAGCAAGGAATTGAAGACCATGAGGGGTTCATCCACTCAGACAATTTGCCTGAGCTAATGGGAGCTCACCAACTCCAATTGGACTGGGAATGAACAAGCATAGAATCAAACTAGTCCCTCTGAATGTGGTTGACAATTGGGGCAGACTGAAGGGCCCCTGATAGAGGCATTGAGATTTGTCTCTACTGCATGTACTGGCTTTTTGGTATCCTATTCTCTTTGGATGTATTCCTTGCTCAGCCTAGATGCAGTAGAGGAGGGCCTTGGACTTTCCACAAGGCAAAGTGCCTTACCCTCTCTTAGGATTAGAGGGGGTGGGGTGAGAGGGTATATGGAGGGAATGGGGGGGGAGTGGGAATTTGGATTGATAATTTTTTAGAGTAAGAAAAAAAAGAAATTTCTGGCTGTTATTATTTGACCCATGGACATCCTGATGCTCAAGCAATAGTCACCATACCTTCCAATACCCAATACTCAGTTACTGTAACCAATACTTATGCCAATACCAATATCTATGCCAATCTACACCCAGAGTTCACCAAGCTGTCAACATCTGTACCGATAGCCCCCAGAAAACAGTGTCTGTACCACCCACCCAGAGGCACCTGACCCCACATTTATAGGCATCCCCACAAAAGTCACAATCCTTGCCCCCCTATTAAATGTACTCCAACCCACTCCTTACAACTCTGAGGAGCATCCCAGGGAACAAATCTCATCCCAAGCCATGAGGACGGTGAAGATAGGACAGTGGGTTGGTCCTCGTGGGACACTCACTCACCCTCTCCCTGTGCCTAGACACCAGAGAGAGCGGAGAGCCTTGGATGGCTCCTTGGTCCCTCATCACCTGGGCATGGGAACCACAAACTGGCCCAGGATCTCTGGGATTCTTAGTATAAATGTATGAAGTAGAAGCAGCAGGTAGGTGTGGGCACAGGCAAGAGATCAGAGCATAAAGGAGAGGAGAGGCTGAGGAGTCCCCAGCCCAGAGCCAGCCCCACCCCACCACAGCCTGGGCTGGCTCCTGCGGCAAGCTAATTAGCAGCTGTTTAGGGGCTCTGAACACCCTGGAGCGAAAGCATTATTTTTCTTAATGATCTTGCACATTAAACAACTTTGTTTCCTGCATCTACCACCCTCCCGATGCTAGAAGGAGCTGTCTGCGCATATCCCATAAGACCTCCTGGACGGCCAGCCTTCTGCTCGGTTCACAGCTCAGATCCATAACTCAGCCCCCTGCCTTGCACAGCCCTGCACATGGGCCCATCTGTTACGAGAAATGCCCAAAACTGCACTTCCCTCCCCACTGGAGAGGGACACAGTGATCAGCAGCACCAATTGGCGGGAAGCTGTCAGTGCCCTGGCAATGTCACAACCTGTCCCGAAGGTCATCTGCCAACAGCCCCATGCCTGCAGCTTCCCAGATGTCTGCATCTCTGTTCTCAACTGTTCTCTGGCCTCAGGCTCCCACCAAGCATAAATATAACCAAACTTATCCATTTTCTAAAACCTCCAGTGGTTGTCACGGAGATTTTAATGACCAGCTCAGATGCCACCCTCAAAGTTTCCTTCCTCAATCAAGTCAAGCAAGAATGTCAGAAGTTTCTGAGCCAGGGCTGGTGAGGCGGCTCAGCACTGAAGTGCCTGCTGCCAAGACTGAGTGTGATCTCTGGGATTCATATGATGTAAAGAGAAAATCAGCTCCCAAAGTAGCCCTCTGGCCTCCACAAGAGTGTTGTGGCACCCAAGCACACGTGTGTGTGTGTGTGTGTGTGTGTGTGTGTGCGCACGCGCGCATGGGCTCGCTTGAGTGTGCTCTCTCTCTGTGTATGTCTGTATCTGTCTCTGTGTGTATCTGTCTCTATCTGTGTTTCTCTGTCTCCATCTCCATTTCTGTCTCTATCTGTGTGTGTGTCTCGGTCTCTGTGTCTGTCTTTGCGTGTGTCTGTCTCTATCTCTGTGTCTCTGTCTCCATCTCGGTCTCCGTCTCTATCTCTGTGTATGTATGTGTGTGTTTCTCTCTGTATCTGTCTCTATCTCTGTGTCTCAGTTTCTATCTCTCTTTGTGTGTGTTTCTCTTTTTAGGCATCCGTACTAGGAACTCAAGGAAAAGCAAAAGGGGTGAGGGCTGATCCCCTGGTTGCCATGTTCAGAGGAAATCTGCAGCCCCAGCCTACCTCTCCAGGGTCTATTAGCGTCTCTTGACCCTTGTTCTTTTACGGGAAGCTTTTCTTGAGGCATTTATTAGTTTTCTAGGGTTTCTAAAATGGAGCCCCACAGACTGGGTTGTTCAAATAACAGAAATTCACAGTCAATTCCAAAATGGAAGTGGGCCATGTTGATTCCCTCTGAAGGTCTGAAGGACCACCTGTTGCCAGCCTCTTTCCTCAGCTGGTAGTGGTGACTGTGCCTTCCATGTGTTCACACTGCTACACGTGACTATTCCCAAACCTCTCCTTATAAGGATACCAATCACACTTATTAAATGCTCAGCCTGAAAGTATGACCTGATACTAATTTCATTGTAAGGAGCCCCCTTTCCAAGTAAGGTTGCATTCTGAGATACTGGGAGTTAGAACGTCATTATATAGATTTTAGGGTGACACAATTTTAAGTCATAGCCAGGAAGCAGAGGAGAAGCCTCTGGGGGAAATCTACAGTTACACCAACTTTTCTCTGGGGAGTTCTTCATTCTTGGGAAGGAAACCATATTTTCCTGGCCTCCCTGGGAACTTTGTGATATGGGAATTTTTTACAGGACCACGGAGGATCATTATCTTCTGTATCCACGGCTCTTTAGTTAGAAAGAAGACTGTCCATCACGTGACCCCTGTACCGCGGTATCTACATCAAGACTGCATCCCCTCACACCTGCTTCGGCCTGATCAAGGGCAGGGATATACTTGTAGGCTGACTACCTAGGATGAATCACTGTTGGTACCAGTGACCTAGTACAGGAAATGTGGCCAATCCCACCCTGCTTGACCACGGGCACCATTGTGCAGGAAGTGAATCAGCTAGTGATCGGAGAAGCCCGGGAGGCCTGCTGTCACCTGGGTCAGGGCCCAGAGGATCAGGCAAGCCAGCCTCAGCCCATGTCCAGTCTGCAAAGAGGAAGCCACAGCTAGCAGAAGAGGGAGGAGCTGACAAGCAGAGGGCTTCTTGAGTGACCTGTGATTCTGTCACCCCAGATCTAATTCATGCACAACCCTATCACTCTTTTCCCTAAGTGAGTTGAATGGCTTCCTGCGCATTACAACAAGCAAGACTAATAGGGGCTGGACGTAAAGAGCTGAGCCACGGTTACCAGTTGTGTGGATAGTACACAGTTCTTACAGCTGCTAGCCACGTGTTCAGCAGAGGTCAGAGGTCACGTTTGCACTTCTGGCATACACATGCACACGGAGCATCTATGGCTTCTTGCAGACACATGTACACATACCATATGTCAGACTCACATGCAGTGTATCTGACACGTAGGCACACTTGCTTATATACCACGTAAGATGCTAACATGTGTACGCAAACACATACACAAAGAGCAGGGCAATGTCTGGGGTCCCCGAGTCTGCTTTGACAAGGGAATGGTTGTTGTCATTTAACAGGTCCTTGTAAGGCAGAGGCAGCTCCATCTTTCTCACCATCTCTTTCTAAAGGCAAAAGTCACGAGGTAGTTCTGAGACTAGGACCTTCTGGCCTTCATAGTCAGGGAGTGGTCTTCCTATTTGTCGTTATGACATTCTCAAGTCAAGGGGAGGAGGGGCACTTCCTCTATGGCCTCTAGATTTGCTCTCTCTGACTCCAGTTCTGCACATGGGTAGGAGGAGTGGGAGAACCCCACAGGATCCTAACCTGACCTGAAGCACCCTCCCATTCCACCGGCCCTCCTTCCAGCTCAGTGTCACTCCCAAACCCCACATGGGGATTTGATCCTCTCTTGAGTGCTTTGGTACCATGGCCGTCAAGAAAGGGACAGGGAAAGCATGAGGCCACAGTGTGTGCTTTGTCAAATTAAACTTCCCTGCAGCCACACTGGAACTGCCTGTGTCTGAACTCAGCCTCGCTGTTGCTCGGCCCGGAAGAATAGGAAGGAGGGAGGCCTGCTGTGGCCCAGGACAGTTCCGTGGACATGTGGCATGAGGTCCCAAGCTGGAGTAACCTTGGCTTTTGTGTATTGCTATGCTGTTACCATTCAGACATTTATAGCGCTTTCTCAACAAGGGGCCCGGGTCTGTCCTTCACCCTAACGCAAACAACTGGTACGGCCACTCTACCCGCGTGAGGCAGCATTTTGTAGACAGAGTCTTCACCCAGGTGGAGCTGCTCCGAGAGAGAGGCAATTGAGCCAAGTGATTAGATTTCACAGCCCCCCTCTCCCTGTTGTCCCCCACCTGCAACCTTCTCTTTGGTTCCCTTGCTCACCAGCTGTCATCTCACAGCTTCCTCTAGGGGGCACATCGCTCCCTCTGAGCTCCCCCTGCAGTACAAGCCCTATCCCACTGAAGGAATACAGGCCTCATCTTGTGAAAGACTGATATGTCATCACAGCTGCTCTGATTCAAGACAGAGGTAGCCATGTCCAACCTGGAGGCCACAGCTAACTAAAGACAAGCCCCCAGACAAGGAGACAGTTTAAAAGCTATTTCATCGGAATAAATGGAATCAAAACTAAGACCTTCACTCAGTGTATGAGTTAGGCTTCAGATGGGAACAGATGCTGCTGAGAAAGGAATCTGAATTGAAGAGAATTTAATGCTGGGCAGGGTAAGTTCACGGCCCCAAGCAGAAGCTGCTGGGGTAACGGAAGTGGACTGCACTCTTGGGAGTCAAGACCCCACGGAAGAAAGCCCAGCCCAGCAGGGAGGAAGCTGCAGAAGGCAGGCAGAGAACAGCCTTTCATCTCTCCATCTCTGGCACTCGTGTTCTTACAAAAGCTTCTCTGGGCCAAAGCCAGCTACAAGTGCAGACAGAGAAGCCCTTGGTGCAATTCACAGAGATCAGGAAAGTGAGGACAATGAGGGTTGGGGCAACCAGTGTACACACCCCTGGCCCCTAATTGTAGCATCCCACACTGAACCCTGAGTGCCTCTTACATGGAAACCAATCTGAGATTCACTTTTATTGATACAAGTAGAGAAAAAGGAGGCGATCCCCCTCCTCATGACAGCATGAGACCCCTAGGACACCATAACCCCACTGCTTCCTGTCCTATTTTTCTAGGGTCTTCAAGACATGAGCCTCTCCCAGGATCAGCCCATCCTGGTCTTTGAACTGGACTTAGTCTTGATGCCTTAGAACTGCCTGAGGTTGAATGACACTAACCACATAACAAGAGAGATTTCATTAAAGGGCACTTGACTGGTCTTGGCTGCCAGGAGACACACCAGAGGAGACTAGGAAGCTGCAGCTTCTGTGGACAGGAGGGTTAGAGTTGACACACAGGAGATGGGCAAAGTGTGTATGTGTTATCTGGAATTTCCACCCCACCCCACTGTGCTAGCTTCAACATTTCTCCTCCTAGCAATCCAGAGACCCCATGGACCTCAGTCCATTAGGAGGGCGTTCTGGAACCCTTCGGTGATGGGGACCAACTCCTGATGGATGGCACTTCCTGCTTCATAGATATAAATCCATGGTCACAACCAAAAACTGCCCAAGTTTGTCCTACTTCACTTTCTATTTCTGTGATAGACACCATGACAAAAGCGACTTGGAGAGGAAGTGTTTAACTTAGAACTCTCAATTCACCTCCATCACCTGAGCAGGTAACCCACACCATCTAGTCAGGGCAGGAGCTGGGGCAGACGCCCTGTAGGAAAGCTGCTCACTGGCTTTCTTAGCTCTCTTCCCTATGCAACATCTCAGGACCATCTATTAAGGTGTGGTGCTTGCCAGGGCCCTCCCATTCCAATAAGTAATTAAGATAAGGTCTCCACAGACATGACCACAAGACAATAAATCAAAGGCAGTTCCTCAGTAGAGGCCCCTGCTTCCTGGGTGTCAAATTGACACAGGAAACTGACTATAACAGTCTTCTTGCTGCATTGGTGACTTGGCCTTTCCTTCTCCCATTAAAGAAAGGACTGAGGAGGCCATGTATGCTACCCTGCTGAGCTCTCTGAGCAACCGCTGGTGTCTGTGGGGCAGGAATTGCAGGCCATGAAGGTCTTAGAAGAAGGCCGTAATAACACACGTTTATCAACGACTTCACTGGCTGAGCAAGGAGGTAAGTTTTCTCTGCTCATTTTCTCATGCAAAATTCATCACAACCTTATCACTATTTTCATCACCCTCATTTCACGGGTGAGAAAAGGAAGCCCTAGAAAGGTCAGATGCTCCATAGGAACGTCTCACCAGCAGGGACTGGGTGTGATGAGCAGAGCCTGCTCTCTTAGCCTCTACCTAATTCTATTCTGCCCTCTACAGATTCCCTGCGAGTCCCACGGCCACTTCATGCCTTAAGAGTCCATCAATTAATTAAGGCAGTTCACCTTGAGGTTAAGCTGTGCCTACGTTCAAGACACTTGGGAGCCTACAACATCCTTATGAGTGCTTTACCAATTTGCTCAAACTTGTTGTGGTAGCCTACTAACATCATTTTACAGAAAGGGAAACTGAGGCAAGGCCTGGGGAGATATCTCAGTCAGTGCGAAAATAAAAACAAACTGGGTATGGGGTGTGCAATTGTAATTCCAGCGCTGGAGAGACTGAGATAGGTGGACCCCAGGGGCTCACTGGCTGGTCAGCCTCACCAAAGAGGTGAGCTCCAGGGCAGTGAGAGAACTTGTCCTCGAGGGCAAGATGGACCAGCTCCTTGCCTGAGGTGACACAGCAAACAAATGTTTATAGCCAGCTTCCTGCTGCCGAGCTGTGGTCCTGACCACCACGTCACATGACCTTCCAGCCACCTTGCTGTGCACCTGTAGGATGCACAGGACACGGCCCACGGTTTCCAACCCCACCCCTGTTCTGACTCCCCAGCTATCCTGACCTTCCAAATGTGGCCATGGTGAGAACGTGATTAATGAGCCAATTATTTCTGTGGAAGACATTGTGCAAAATAAATAGGCCATTTCCCTTCAATTTACTGTTTTAATAAATAAATAGTGTTCCATGCTCTGGTTTTGTTTATTGCTGCTCATACCTGAAAGTTCGTGATGGATCTTCTTGTTCATTTCTGAAATTAATCAGATCTGCCTGGTGACTTTGAAATATGGGATCACATTTGTCCTTCCATGTTAACACCACACCAGCCAGGTGGGGACAAGCAGAATGGTGTGCGTGGGAGGAGGGCAAACAGGGGGCCTGGCACCCAGAATTCTCCATCTGTGTCAATGGGACCCCAGGATCTGAGCACCCACCATTGAGACCTCACCACCAGGGAAGCCCAGGATGCAGCTGCAGGTTTATAGGTCAGGAAGAGTCACCACCCATTAG
>JABTXL010006999.1:19460336-19480227 GCA_025134845.1 Neodon shergylaensis
CCAATTTAGGGAAAATGAGTAAAACCAGGCCACCAAGCACCCTGCCGAAGGATGGCTGCGTCCTCCCTAGGACCACAGTGATCTCTGGTGCTATGGGACTGGCTGGCTTTTGTAAACCCCAGGTGCAGACAAGGAGCAAAGGTAGAAGCTGTGCGTGAGATGCTCACTGTTGAAAGGACACCTCCTGCTGAATGGGCAAGCTCAAGTTCTAGACAGTCAGAAGTCAAAGAAGTCTCACATACCAGTGTCTGCCTATGGCGTGGACCAGTGGTCTACACTGGGTCGTGCATCTCTGTAGGAGACCAAGAACACACAGGGGAATATTAAACACTCTACAGGTAAGAAAGGAAGACACTGGTAGACTGGTGACTGGGGAGAGCTAGTGAGTGAAGGACAAATAGGTTCATGTGTATGTCTCAGACCCCAAGACCGGCGCCATTACTGTTCATTACTGTTCTTGTCTAGAGGACAGGTACAGAACTGTCCCTCTGTGTCACTAAGCGTGTACTGAATTCATCCAACAAACAACACCAAACATTTTTTTAACTGAACATTGGAACTGGAGAGATGGCTCAGCAGCTGGGTGCTTGCTGCTTGTGAAGAGTTCCTGAGTTCAGCTCCCAGCACCCTACACAGTAGATGGCTCCTAACCATGTATAACTCCAGTTCCAAGGGATCCAGCATCCTTTTTTTTTTTTACCTCCATGGGCACCAGGCACACATGGCATTCCTACCCACATGAGGCAAAATACTTTTATACATAAGATATTCTTTTAAAAATGTAATTGTACTCTACTGAAAATGCCACAAATTTTTCTTGCTGTTATTTCCTAAAAACTGTTGTGTTACAACTGCTCAGTATTGTTCTGGATGACTTATCCTGAGATAATCAGAAGTACGTGGGTATTCTGTGTAAGGGGTTTGGTGCCAGTCTCTACTGGATAGTGAGTAATGATTGACCTCTGTCTGTGTGTGTGTGTGTGTGTGTGTGTGTGTGTGTGTGCGCGCGCGTGTGTGTGTGTCTGTCTGTCTGTCGGTTCTAGGATAGTCAGATAAGCAGTGGTGATTATGACCTGGACTTCCTTACATAAAGACAGTATTTCTTAATGGCAAATAAGGGAGAACGTCCTGTCAGAAAAAAAAAAGAGTTGGGTCCTCCACTTAGAGCTGTGGGGTGTGTGCAGTGGAAGTGGTCAGGTTGTCAGAGTCAGAGAAATCCTGAACCATGGCGAACGGCTGGGAGTGAGGGGTGACATACTCCAGTGGTCGCGTTGAAGCTGGTAGTGAGTGGGTCACACGCAGAGCGAGGAGTGGAGGGCTGGAGCCAGCTGAGGATATGGGTGGAGAGGCAGCATAATAACAAGAGTCTAAACTATGGCCACTTAGAGTGGCTTTGCGTACAACACAGAAAAGGAGCTTAGGACCCGAGGACAAGCCTATGAGTGGGCCCTGAATATAGGGGCTTCCCTACAGAAGGCTAACATGGCGGGGATAGCTCTGTGTGTGTGTGTGTGTGTGTGTGTGTGTGTGTGTGTGTGTTTTCCCCTTGAACCTGAGAAGGTTTTACCAAGCAGGTCTATGTGGCCGTCTTCTGTGTGGAGGGCAGGTGTAGAGAGAAGACAGAGACAGCAGTAGAGTCGAGCAGTCCTGGCAGCATTGGAGACAGAGGGGCCTCTCCGGTCTAATCTGTTATCATTCCACTGCAAGAAGGAGAGATGACTGCTGCTATTTTGTAAAAAGAACCCTGACACCTTGTCTTGTTGAACAATCATGCTGAGAAGCCAGTTAGGGCCAATTCACTCTGAGGACCAGCATCAAATAGGGACAAGTGAACAAGCTCAGGTTGCTATAGACCTTCTTCCTAAGCATGCACAGCTGGCCTAGGGGTGGGAGGGATGTGCTAAACCACAGATTCTGTCCCAAGGGTTAATTGCCTAGAGAAGAAAAGTCTTTATTTACTTTGTAGCTTATCAAAATATCTCAATGGTGTGCACGGTACTTCAGATGATGCTATCAGGGACTCATGAAGTATTAGCCATGGCTGTACTCTTCTGTCCTATCTGTTAGCCTGTCAAGGTCACCAGTGTCTCCAAGGCACAGTGGGACCAGTCATTTGAGGGAATACTAGATTATTGGGAGCTGTGAACCAGCATGGCCTGGCTGGTTGGGGCTGGATCCACTGTGGTTGGGGCTGGATCCATTGTAGGTGGGGCTGAATCCATTGTAGGTAAGGCTGGAACCATTTTGGAACTGGATCCATTGTGGGGGGGGGGGCCTGGATCCAACACTGAACCTCCCTGAATTCTCTCTCTCCTTCTCTCATTTCTCCCGGCACCAAGCCACAGCAAGCCTGGGATTTAGTGATTTCCCTCAGCTCTTCACGTCGACCTGATTTAAGAAACCCTCCCTATGAGAGCCTGAAATGCCCTATCCCAATTCTGTCTATAAACTCATGTCAGCTGGTCTGACCAATTGTACCTCGGCCATCTGCTATCTGAGGATAGCTAGAGTCCCAGGGGATAATATGTGCGTGCTGGTTAGCAGCACAGGCAAAGACATTCTAAGAAACAGTCCATACGGCTAGACAACAACGCTTTTGAAAACCTAGAGAAAGTGTGCAATTTTCCAGCAACTCACAAATTGCAGAAATTGCTTCAAGAAAACATCAAAATCATGAGTGGCTAGGGGTGGTAAATTGAAAAGTTTTTGAAGTCCTCCCATTAGAAAACAACTAAGACCACGTAGTTTAACACCAGAGTTCTAGCTAATCTTTGAAAATAGACATTTTTCTGATGTGAAAAATATTTCAAAACTCATTCAAAGTGAGGAGCACAGTCAACCAACTTTATAAAATCCACAAAATATTTATGTTAAAAATTAACAGGGAGAGTAGGGGAGATGGCTCTGTCGGTAAGTGCTTGCTCTATGTTAGGACCTGAGTCCAGATCTCCAGCACCCACATGCATGGCAATGCATATCTGTAACACCCAGCACAAGAGAAGAAGAGACAGGCAGACCCTTAGGTAGTCTAGTGAAAACAGAGAGTTCCAAGCTCAGCAAGAGACTGGTAAGCAATCGAGAAAGACATCCAATGTCAGCCTCTGGCTTCCTCGCACCTGCTTGCACGTGCATACATGCGTGCGCGTGCGTGCGTGCGCGCACACACACACACACACACATGGGGAGGGAGAGCCAGTCAGTAGATCAGTAATCTCAGTCCCTCCCTACTACACAAAGATTTACTATATGACAAGGAACTCCGTTTCTCTGCAATAGCAATACATACTCATAACTGCTGAGCCACTTCTCCAGCCACACAAAACACACACTCTTAAGAAGAGAGGCAAAGCCAAGTAAGATGGGAAGACACACGGAGATGGCAAACCGAGGGTAATTCCAGTGCCAGCGTCCGTGTGGAAAGCTGCTGCGGCTTGAGCATGGTTAAGAAATCGTACATCAATAGATCAGCCCCACTGTCTCAGTGGGAGGGTGCACCCCTCGTGGTCCTGACATCCTTGCTCATGTTCTCCCTCCTTCCGCTCCTCATTGGGACCTTGGGAGCTCAGTCCAGTGCTCCAGTGTGGGTCTCTGTCTCTATCTCCATCCATCACCAGATGAAGGTTCTATGGTGATATGCAAGATATTCATCAGTGTGGCTATAGGATAGGGTCATTTCAAATTCCCTATCCTCATCTGCCCAAGGAACTAACTAACATCGCCTTGGGCTCCTGGGAGCCACTCTAGGTTCAAGTCTCTTGCCAACCCTAAGGTGGCTCCCTTAACAAAGAATTGTGCTTCCGTGCTCCCCTATCCAACCTTCCTTTATCCCAATCATCCTGTTTCCCCAAGTTCCCCCCATCCTCCCCTTCTCACTTTTCTCTCCCCATCCCTCCTTACCCCCATCCCACCCCACCCCCAAGATTCCAATTTTCTCCCTGGCAATTTTGTCTACTTCCCATAGCCAAGAGGATAATTATATGTTTTTCCTTGGGTTCACCTTCTTAATTAGCTTCTTTAGGTTCACCAATTATAGACTCCGTGACCTTTATTTATGGCTAGAAACCAATTATGAGTGAGTACATCCCATGTTCCTCTTTTTGGGTCTGGGTTACCTCACTCAGGATAGTGTTTTCTATTTCCATCCATTTGCATGCAAAATTCGAGAAGTCATTGTTTTTTACCGCAGCGTAGTACTCTAATGTGTATATATTCCATACACCAAGGCCAGCTGGACTGTGACTGAAAAAGCATGGGATAAAACCGGACTCTCTGAACATGGCAAACAATGAGGGCTGATGAGAAGCCAAGGACAATGGCACGGGGTTTTGATCCTTCTTCATGTTCTGGCTTTGCGGGAGCCTAGCCAGTTTGGATGTTCACCTTCCTAGACATGGACGGAGGGGGGAGGACCTTGGACTTTCCACAGGGCAGGGAACCCTGTCTGCTATTTGGATTGGAGAGGGAGGAGGAGAGGAGTGGGGGAGGGGGAGAAGGGTGGGAGGAGGGGGAGGGAAATGGGATTCTGGGAGGAGGCGGAAACTTTTTTTTTTCCTTTTCTCAATTAAAAAAAAAGAAAGAAAGAAATCGTACATCAAAACAAGCAATACCAGCTCACTCCACACCCTCAGACAACTGTCACTCTGCCTTCCTGGTGTCGGCGACCCCAGAGAGGTCAGTATGTGAGCTTTACGACCTCCTGTCCTGCCTGCGATGACACCGTGGGTGACGCACTAAGAGGGCAAGTGCAGATGCGTGGCTTTTCCAGGGTCCTCAGGGCTCATGGACTTCCTGTTTCACCAAGCACAGAGCGAGGACACTTCTGTCCCCGCCACCAGCTTCCCACTGTCTCCTCCACCCACCTGCCACTCCAAAGCAGGCCACACAGGAGTTTTCTGAACAGCCTTGCAGGAATCTGCTTAGGGTTGATGAGCGTGTTGACCATTGACGAGGTTTCTTGTAGTCCAGTGCACTTGGATGGGGATCAGGAAAGGGGAAACCCACGGCTCCAAAGACCTCATCCTTCTGCACAGTGGCCATTCAGAAGTAGTGTCCTGCAGGGCGAATCAACTTAGAAACCTGCACACGACAAAGCATCTATCCATTTCCGTTTTAAATCTGTACTTCCAAGAAAACAATTCAATATCATAAAACAAAAAATACATCCTTGTGATGTGGGATTCCCCTCTGCATGCTGTGATTACCATTGATTAATAAAGAAACTGCTTTGGACTTATAGCAGGGCAGAAGAGAGCTAGGTGGGGTGGGGGTGGGGAAGGAGAGACTAAACTTAATTCTTAGAGAAAGAAGGCGAAGTCAGGGAGAGGCCATGGAGCCGCCAGAGGGGAAAGACGCGAGCTGCCAGCTGGAACCTTGCTGGTAGACCACGAGCCTCGTGGGAAAATATAAATTAATTGAAATGGGTTAATCTTAGATGTAAGAGCTAGCTAGCAATATGCTTAAGCTATTGGCCAAACAGAACTGCAAAGAATATAGTTTTGTGTGATTATTTCAGGTCAGGGTGGCCGGGAAATGAACTAGCAGCCTCCTACATCCTTTTGGGATCCAGTGTCTTGGTCTGGCCCAGAAATTGGAAAGCACTGGAAATGTATGTTCTTTGAAGCCACCCTGAACTATTCAGTGTCATTGTGTTTCCCCTTGGGACCTCATGAGCTCATCCAGCTTCCCTGTCCCTCGCACAGATACCCAGGGTCTCCAGGCACTTGGCCGGACCCTTTGCTGCTGCTCCTTGCTCTATGGTTTGTAGAAACTTGGAAGCGTCTGTCCTGGGTAAGATGTGACCCTCAAGTTCTAGACTTTGGATCTTCTCTGTCCCATACCCCAAAGCGCATGGGGCTGCCAGACACACCCAGTTAGCATGGCAGAAGCAGAAAGTTTTGCACGAGATGGCGTCCTCAGATGTGTAGGCAGCTCTGCTGGGAAGCGCTGCCTGACTCGGGGCTTCTCCTGGATTGCTGACTGTGCTGACGCCAGGTTTCCAAATCACACTGCTCATATACTGAGCTGGCCATTTAGCGTCAACACACAGACCCAATTTGCAAACCCAAATGGCACTACCCTCTTCATCATGGGCAGGAGTTATGAGGCTTGAATGAGGCACCATCTGCAGAATGAGAGAAAGTGTTCACGCGGGCAATGTGTGTGGAAGCGTGATCTATGGACAAAGTCAGTGGCTTCTGCACGCATCTTACATCGCACTTCCCGAGCAGTTTTACTAACTAGCTGTCCGAGTGGAGCGTGGATTTTCTTCATAGCACCTGCCTGCCCCCTTTGGTGGCAGTTTCCAGCTGCTGAATCATTGATTCTTCACCCAAAGGCTGGCTATGTCCCAGATCCCAGTGAATCCCTGCGCCTCCACCAACACCACTAAGGGATCCAAATGGACTTTCCTCTGCGCCCCTCTGGACACCCTGTCCTTGACCAGAGTTCTGTCTGGGAGCCATGATTCCTGCTGCTCACAGCAGGGTCATAAGCCAGACATTTCTGGTCCCATTGACTGTGCCTATCTTGGTCTCTGATAGGAACTGATGAGACTACATCTTGTCCTATTGCAGCATAGCATCCTGTAACCTGTTGTGCACTGCCATGAATTTCTACTCAAAATCTGGTTTCTGCCCTTGGGGCTTCCCTGAGATTCCTTCTTGAGCCCATTTGTCCCTCCCTTTCTGGAGCAGCACTCACAAAACAGTAGAAGAGCCACACAGTGAGCTGTACTACAGAGAAACAATGGTAAAGAAGACCATGTAACTTGTGTGCCCAGAACAAGACAGGCAGCCACCAAGGCCTATCACAAGACACACTTAGTTTTCCTTGAACACAAAGAAATCAAGGTGTATCATATGAAAA
This sequence comes from Neodon shergylaensis, assembly GCA_025134845.1. Taxonomy (NCBI): domain Eukaryota; kingdom Metazoa; phylum Chordata; class Mammalia; order Rodentia; family Cricetidae; genus Neodon; species Neodon shergylaensis. The sequence continues at coordinate 19,467,201 of JABTXL010006999.1, forward strand.
CCTCCACCACTGCAGAGAGGGTACCACAGGGAGCTCAAAGTGACAGGGGGTCCTGAACCCAACTGTATTCTCAGTCCCCTGTGCATCTCTTATATTAAGCTGCCATGTTCCACAAACACTCTTGCTTACCTCAGTGGTTTCAAGGGACTCAGATGGTGTTGGTACCACTCTCTCAAATGCAAGGCATTTTGCTATTGTCCCTGATAACAATTGCTACTGCCCTGTTTGCTTCAGTCCACTGTGACTTCATCTACTCTTGACCATGGGCAAAAGTGGGTGCTCCCAACTTGGTCTGGGTATCAAGACATTTGTACAGTACCTGGACTCCCACACTAGGTCTCAGGGCCCAGTTTGGCAAGCTCTTCATTTGTGTGCCAGGACCTAATAAGTCTGCTCTGTGTTCCCAGGCTCTGTGCACACAGACACTTCTGGTTCTCCTCTCCTCCCCTCCCCTGTGGCTCTCCCGCACGCCAGGAAGTCCTGTCTGCAGATGTTATGCATCCACTGTGAGAAGAGAATACAGCTGATCATGGGACCCACAGAATCGGGCTCTAGGGTCCTTCCCAGAAGCACACAGCTGGGCCACAGAGCTTGCTGGGAGTCCTAAGCATACACCTAGGAAGCTACAGTTTCACACACTTCTGGTGCGACACTCAGAGAGCTGCATTAGCCAGCCAGGAATCCTCACCAGAAGGGCAAACCCACTCAGAACTAGAGTAGAGATCAGGTGGCTTACTAAGAAAAGAATCGTTTTGGGTCCCAACTCTGGAGGCTGGCAAGTTGAAAGTACCAGTGAGGACAGAGGTACAAGTGTGTACCAGCTAAAGAAACACAACAACAAGCAGCTTCCCTTGGAAAGGGAAGGTCATGCCCTCAAGAGAGTCATTTAACCCTCCTATGTTTTAGTCACTTTCCCTCTCGAAGTCATTTCATTGAGATCAAATGTCACCATTAATTCTGCTGGTCCAAACCTTCACCCCATACAACAAAGCCCTTACGGAGCCACGACAAGTTAGGAGAAAGGCTGGGCTGGAGAGGTACTGGGAAGGCCTTTTGTCAACTGACGATGTGGTACTGGGAAGGTTTTTATCAACACAATGTCTAATGTCAATGATAGCAGCTAACCCACAGATACCTGAGAGCCGGGCACTGAGCCACCATCACTGGAGTCTCACTACTCCCAAAATCAATGCCATTAAATTATTTCCATTTTTGCTGATGAGAAAACAGAACCACTGGCAGTTGGAAAGAACCCCCTTCCTATCAGAACTATCCTCACCTTATAGTGATTCTGAACAAAGATCATCAGTCACTCTCCTCGGCTCAGGCGATCAGCCATGTTTCTGAGACCCAGGGTGTCTGTGTCTCTCTCGTTATTACCCCTCATACTCTTCCCTCAATCTCCAGATACGTGAGCTCAGGCCCTCCTCAAAACACTAAGTCTGGCTGATTTCTGCTGGTGTCAGTCTTGTTCTCCTACAGGGGCGTTTGGGCTGGGGACAAGGAATTGTTAACTCACAACAAATAATTAGCAGCCCCGTGTGTGAGTTAAGCCTTCACTAGCACGTGTATGCAGCTTCCTTTCCACATGATGGAGTACAAGTGAGTCTTTAAAATAGAGGACACAGCTGTGCCCCTGTCCATCCCTCTTGTCCCTGTCACTTCTGCTGTCGATTGCAATGGCCCCTGCATCCAACTGTCCAGGGAACCGAGTAACATTCTCAGCCTTGGTTACGTACTTGCGACCATCTGGAGAGATTTAAAAACGATATGCAGTCCCACAGAATCTTTGGATCTGGGCTGCACTGGGCAGTGTCATTCAAACCTCACCGAGCTAAGGCAAAACTTGGTCCCTTGGGTGACAACTGAAATCCCAGGCAGCTAATCACAAGCCCCGCTACTCTGAGCTAACCAGAAAGTGAGGAACAGCCAGCGGGGTCGTGGAACACCTGACCCAAATTTTATCAGGCCTGGTGGAGCTGCAGCACAGCTTGCAGAGCTCAGAGGCAGCATTTGCAGATGAGAACTGAAGGTGTTTGATCCACAGAGAGGTGAAGCAATTTTGAAGACCACAGATGTTGCTGACAACGTAAATGCCTCCGTGCGTGGCGCAGGAGCTCGGAGTGCAGTGCGCAGCCACTGGACCGGAGTCAGCTCATTTGTGCCTGGCGTTGGAAGGCGAATATTCTCCTCCTGGCTACAGCGTCCTCTCTAACAACCCCATTGCCCTGCACACACATCCAAAGTCTGATGCCGGAGCAGAAAATAAAAAATGCTTCGAAGCAGAAATCCCTGAGATTGAAATCTTCCTTGACGCTCCTCGCCCTGGGTCTAACTGTCCCCCTTTGAGACTTTCTTTATCCACAATAAAAGATCATGAATTTGCTGAACAAATATCTATGGAGCATTTCCAGTGTGCAGGGCATTGCTTAAGATTCCAGAGATAGAGCAGGGGACAACGAAGATGACAACCCTTGTTTTTCTTGGGGTTTGTGTGCTGATCAGATGAAGCACACAGTAAATGAACAAATAATAATGAAACTATGGGGGAAACACTGCGAGATAATAAAACAGGGAAAGGGAATGAGGTGGCTGGGTTTGGAGTGCAGTTTTATAGAACTGTCAAGAATGCACACATCTGTGAGGGGCTGGAGAGATAGCTCAGAGCTTGCAAGTGCTTGCTGCTCTTGCAGAGAACCTAGGGTGTATCATAACTGCCTGTGACTCCAGGGCATCTGCTACCCTCATTGGCCTCTGTGGGCACCCACGCTCATAAGTGTGCATGTGTGTGCACATACACACACAAATAAATAAATAAAACAAAACTCGTTTCAAAGAGACTGGCACCCTGAGATGATGGCATCATACAAGAGTAGCAGCCAGAAAGACAAAAGAGGGGCAAATGTTCAAAGGCCTGAGGAGAGGGTGTGCCCAGGATGCTGCATTTAGCCAGTTATGTACTTTCTAGGATAGATCTAGAATGTGTGTATACATGCACATAGGCAGATACATACATATACAAAGACAACAGACTTTGGGGAAGACTAGAAAGAAACTAAGGAATCCCTACCAGAGTTGAAAAGCTTAGGGAACACTCCTCCTCATAAAGAGGGCTGCCATGTCTTCTGGGTAACACAAAGGAAGCCATGTATAGCTCTGTTGGTGGCTAAGACAAATGCTCCTCGCTTTAATGACAGAGGCCATTGTCTGGGAAAGAATAAAGTCAAACTTCCTGCCAGGAAAAGCGTCCTTTCTCAAGTGTGTCTGTGACGTGCCTCACTTCTCAGATGAGTCCCAGAGAAAATCAGCCATGGCACCGAGTGGAAGGCAGTTTGGAAACATCCCATCTACAGGCATCCTGACCCCTCCCTCGCAGGGACACAGGAATTTTGAAGCCATTGTCAGCCTAAAGCACTCAAATTCACACAACCTAAAGGGGTGGAGGAGTTTCATTTGCTGTGTGGGGACCAGGAAGACCAGGGACTTTAAAGTACCAAATGGACCAAGGAGAGAGGTCTGCAGTCAGCTTCTCCAATGCACTGCTCCATGTGGACTGGAGGCCACAAGTAACTCACTGAGTCACACAGACAGAAGCTCGCATCAAATCCTCATAGGCACCATCAGGATCCAGCCTCAAGCAGGTGGAGCCAAGGGAAGCCCAACCTTTCTTTGTGGCATTCAGAGGTTGAAAGGGCCAGAAGGGCATTGTCCCTTGACCTGTCACCATCCATGAGTGAAGCCTCAGCACCAAATGATGTCACATGACCTGTGCCATGACCTCTCCCAGACTTGTGATGTCCACAAAGGGCGGAGGGTGAAGTTCCTTTTATCACAGCCTGCACCAAACCAAAGTGCACAGCTTGCAGTTAGGTGGTGGGAGAGAAAGGAGAAAGAATGGGTCTGTGCACGCAGAATTCTGTAGCCAGAACCAGAGTGACATTCTCATTTGGGCTGTGTCCCCTCAGCTAGAACCTAAGTTGATTCTACATAATAGCTGCAAGGGAAGTTGTGAAATGTTAATATGTTTCTGCTTCCTGTATTTACTTTTCTTATTACTGTGACAAAAATGCTTGAGAAAAGCCACTTACAGAAGGAAGGGTCTGTGTGGGGTCATGTTTTCAGTGCTGGCGCTCGGTTCGCTGTCTCCTTTTTCCATTTTTATTTGGTGCTGCTCACAGGGTGAGCCTTCCCTCTGCAATCAAATCTCTCTGGAAACACCCTCCCCTTGTAACACATGAGGAGCTGCGTTTCCATGGTGACTCTAAATCCAGTTGACAGTGAAGATGATCATCACATTCCCATACTCACATGACCCCCAGCCCCATTGCCCCCATGGCTGCAGAGTAGAACCATTAGCAGAAGAGGGACCCATGCGCTGCACAGGTGGAGAGAAGCCTATGTGAGGCCGCTTCTTGTCTAGACTTCCGCCCTTAGCATGCAGCCCCCGCCGTATGTGAGTGATGACATCCAGGCTGAAGAAGGTCAGGGTGAGGAGGAGTTGGCTCACACCCAGCTGAGGCGCTTCACTTCACCTGGCATTTCAGAGGTTGTGTGGGAGTTATGGCTCAAGAACTCATGCAAAATCATCTAAAAATATCCTTCTCAGAATTGATATTCCACCAACTGTTGGTCCAGAGGTTTCTCGACCAGCTAGCTTCACAGCTGAAGTCTGGGAGCAGGAAAGGGGGTGCATTCCAGAGCAGAAAAGTGGAACCCTCAGGTCATGTTCTGCATCATCTACGCCACCCTTGGCAGGCAGTGTCGGGCATTGTTGGAAAGCAGAGGATGTGGGTTGGAATCTGCTGGGGACTGAAGCAGCTCCTTTTTCTGATCCCAGCTTCATTCAGCTTGGCCCTTCCTCCTCCATCCCTTGCCATCAGCGCTTTTGTGGGGACCTTTGCCCAGAGAGACTTTATCTGGGGACTAGCCCTATCCATGCCATGAGCTCATCCAGCCTGGGCACAAGGTAGCCACAAAACTCTGATTATTATTGACAGAAGCATTTTATGATGATTCATTCTGGGAACATTCCCAAGAACCCTTGCACCACACAAGTGTCTCAGGATGATCCGTCAATGGAGAGAAAGAAAACCGAATATGGCCAATGACTTTTATCTCCCATCAGTCAAGGTTGAATTCACTGGACGTTTAACCCCCAGACACTTCTATTTTTCCCTTGTGGGACTTGGGGCCTGAAGGAAGTCTTATAGAGGCATCCACAGGAAAGTCCCATGGTGGGAGATGAGCATCCATGCACCTGTCTGAAGCAGGGAACTCTAGAGCTGTGTCTGTGAAGAATTCCCAGTCTCTTCTGTGGTGGCTTGAATGTCAACCGTCCCCCATAGGCTCCATTGTTTGTATGCTTGATGTCCTGATGGTGGCACTGTTTGGGAAGGTTGTAGAACCTTTAAAAGGTGGAGCCTCACTGGTGCACTCTCTCTCTCTCTCTCTCTCTCTCTCTCTCTCTCTCTCTCTCTCTCTCTCTCTCTCTCTCCTTTCTGGATGCAGATGCAGTGTGACCATCAGCCTCCTGCTCTAGCCACCTGTCTATGCTCCCTGCCTGCTGCCATGTCTTTCCACTAAGATGGACTATGTTTCTCCAGAAGTGTGAGCCAAAGTAAATCCCTTCTCCCTCATGTCATGGTGTGATAACAGCCACAAGATGCTAAGACTGCTGTTGTAGGTTGAATATCCTTCCGCTCCAAAAGTGCTAAAGTGGCATTGTTCCCTCACAATGTTAACATGTGAGGTCTTTGGTTACGGGGTTATTAAGCTGCTCCCTATGGGTGGGATTGGTGTTGCTACAATAAATGAGAAGATCCAGCCCTTTGCTCCTGATGCAGCAAGAAGATCCTCCCTGGAGACCAGCAACTTGCTCTTGTATTCCCACACTCCAGAATGATGAGAGATACACTTTGTCCTTCATACATCACCCGCTCTCCAGCATTCTGTTATAGAAGCACAAAATGAACAAAGACACCCATGCAAAACTAGTCGCTGCAATGGTGGCTGCTCCTTATAGAGAAGGTGACCGTCAGAAGTGGTGTCTATGAAGAGTGTGATCCACAGGCGCTGAATCACTGGCACCTGTCATCACCGTGTGTCCTAGTCAGAGTCCGCTGCGGGGACAAACCTCTGCCTGAAAACAGCTTAATAAGGGAAAGGTTTGTTTAGTTTTATGCTGCCAAGTGGCATTCTATCATGGAGGAAAGCCAAGGCAGGGACCAAAGCAGAGGCTATGCAGGAACACTACTTAACTGGCTTGCTCTCACTGATCCTGCTTCCTTACATGACCCAGGACCACCTGCCCAGGGCTGGCACTCCCACCATGGGCTGAGCCTTCCCATGTCAATCAACATTCAAGAGAATGTCTCACGGACATCCCCATGGGCCAATCTGATGGAGGTAGTTCCTCAGTCGAGGTCCCCTCTTTCCAGATGACTCTAGCTAATGACTGACAACTCTAACCAGGATTCCACAGCTAATGTGACTCAGAGAGTCACCAGTTCACTGCTATAGGCCCCTACCTAGAAGTCTGAAGCACTGAGCTATGCCTTGGGTCCAAACACAGTCCCTCTGTGGGGATTACATTTCTAGTCCAGACAGGACCCAGATGGAGCAAAGCCATCTTAATCACACTGATACATCTTGCTCCAAGACTCATCCTAATTGCAAACCCTGCACATATGAAGGAGCCAGGGCTGGTGACAGCTTCTGTCTGAAGCCCTTCTGAGACCAAGGGCAGTTTCCAGTAAGCTGCTCTTGGGCCTGCTGTTCTGACAAGCCCTGCCAGCCTTCCAGGAAGCACACTCTGTGCTTCTTGCTTTGAACAATATAGTCAAGAAATGCAATTAGCAGCTAAAAGCACGGATGGCGAGTTGGGTTGTCTTATCCCTGGGAGGCCATCAGTCAAGAAGCAGACGTAGGCATCTTATACCACGCTGCTGACAGCTTTGTTTCTTAATGGAGTTGGCTTATCAGACCCCATGGTGGGCACAGCACAAGCATTTAACTCTGAAGACACAGATCAGAAATAGTAACAGTACAGCCCTTGCTCTTAAGAGATTGCATAGGCTGTTTGAGCACCTGGAGGAGTCTTTGGTGGTCAGAGATAAAGTGGAGTGGATGGGGCATGGTGAGGCATGGGAAAGCACAAAGCATGTGGGGCTGACAGTGAGAATATTTTTGTTTTGTGTCTTAGTTTTCTCATCTAAGAAACGGAATGAATGATTGCTGATCCTCCTTACGGTAGCTCTGAGGGTGAAATGAGACAACACACACAGAACGTATGAACAAGTCTCCAGCATACACAGAACCCCCAGGACTGGTCAGTAGTATTAGCTTTTACTCAGGTGGTTTATGAATAGGACTATGACCCAGATCCATGTTAGATACAAAATGTTCCCATTCTGGCTCGGATCTCCCTAGCGTTAACATAGTCATTTTATAGCCCAAAGCAGGAGATGAATGTGTCTTCCTAAGGCACCTGCTGCTTTAGCCAGTTCCTCAAGTGAGAAGTATCATCTGCGCCTTCACCCCCAGCAGAGCCACCCGGAGCATCCAGAATAACAGGGCTCTGCTGCTGCTGTGCGATTACCATTACACCAGGCTTGAAAAGGCACAGCACTTGCACCAAATTTGCATTTGCTGTGTGTGTGCGCGTGTGTGTGAGCATGCGTGTGTGTGTTGTATGTACATGCACACAAATATGTGGAGAACAAAAGTCAAAATCAGATGTCCTACCCTACTGTTCTCTACCTTATTAATTAATTAATTAGTTTATTTGTTTGTTTTGAAATGTAGTCTCTTGCTGAACCCTCATCTTGCTAATTTGGCAAATACCTAGCCAGTGAGCCCTTGGGATCCTCCTGTCTCTGCAACTCAAGTGCTGGGATTATGGGCAAGCATCACTGTGTCCAGCACACTACATGGATGCTGGGGATTCAAACTCTGACTTTCATGTGTGCCCAGGAGGGGGGTTACCCACTGAGCCATCTCTGTCTTAAATTTGGCTTGAAATTTTTTGTTTAGATTTCTTTATTTAATTTTATGTGTGTGAGTATTTTCCCTTCATGCACCGGTACCTGGGCAACAGGCTGCCCCCTCGGTGCTCAGCCTCTCGTCGGAAACAATGCAGCAAAGAAGTAACTGTTATTTATTAAGTGCCTTCTCCAGACAAGGCGCCGTACTCAGTGGGTAAAGTACTTACCCAGGAAAGCACTAGGACCTGAGTTCGAATCCCTAGGACCAACGTGAGCATATGCCTGTAGTGCCAGCATTCCTACAGCAAGGCAGACAAGAGGAGAAACCACAGAAGCCTGGGCTGGCTAACCTGGACTGCAATTACAAAGGAAGACCTGGCCTCAGACAATGTAGAAGGTGAGGAAGACCCTGCAAGCTGTTCTCCAACCTCCATGTCACACAGGTAGTAAATAGCAGAGTCGAGACAGAACCACTATTTCCTCTTCTCTCATACTCCTGATCTACTTCCCCAAGGGACCCATAACCCAGGAACCAAAAGGTTGGGTCTCTGTTATGATACCTTTGGAACAAAGTGTTGTAGCTGCAGGCCCTTGGCCCAGCCAGGTCTGTGACAGATGCATTTTCTGGGCACTTACCTGCATTGTGTTTTATGCTGTAGCCTTGAGATAGAGACCTAGGCTGACTCCACTTCTCAAGGACAGAAATGTCTAGCACAGCAGGCAAACTTATGGGTAGCACAGAGGAGTAAGGAGGGACTTTGCATGGTTGTAGCTACAACGGGCATTGCTCCAGGTGGTTTGGGGATGATCTCTTTGTCGAGCTCACCTTTCAAGTGTGATAACACTGACCTTGCCCACATATGATGTTCCATGGAAGAGCCTCCCCTGAAGAGAGAAAAGCTTCCTTTGTCAAGTTTGAGAAACATCTTCACTGTGGAAGAACAAAGCAAGAAGAAGAAAGGGCAGGCACCATCACTGTCTGACAAAACGGGCTTTCTTGTGAAATTGTGTTCTCTCAGAAGTTCAGAGACCAGCTCCTAAACACATTTCTGAAGCATTTTTCATTTCAGAGAGGACAATTAACCTTTGCAATTAGCTTCATCAACAGGAATTTAATATCAAATATTTTGTTGCTTAGCAACAGGGAAACAGCCCCCAGTGGGACTGCAGTATCTCTCTGCTCCTTGGGACTCATGAAGCTGCAGGGCTGGACTCTCAGGTGCTGCAAAGATCTTTGCACAGATGTCATCCTCACCCAAGGTCCTCCTGTCACTGACCTAACCCACAGGGTTTCCAACCTCTCAAGGGTGACGGAGACAGAAGAATGCTAGGACCTCTGGTCACCTACTGAAAGCTCCTTGGTCAAGAGGTGACTCTCCGCTTCATACCAGAGATGGGGCCTGCTGGATGCTATGCTGAGGCCCTTTTTGTGCTGCCATGATCTGAGTTTGAATGTCTCCACAAGCAAATGTGTTTGAAGATTTTGGTCCCCGGATGATGGTTTTTTAGGGAAGGTTATGGCCTGGCTGGTGAAAGTATGTCACTGGGGTTAGGCCCTTGAAGGTTTACTTGTTTTGCTTCTAGCCTGTCTTCTCTGTCTCCTGTCCATGCTATGTGAACAAGCCATCATGAACTCCTGCCGCCATGCATGGAGCTATCTCTGATAGCATGTCTTTCATGCAGGGACAAACTGAAATCTCATATGCCAAAATAAACCTGTTTCTGTCTGTTGGGTGCTCGCTTACAATGTTATAAATGTAATGAATCTACATGTCTGCTTTCCATTCTATATTCTATTATATTCTTAAATAGAATATTTTTATTTATTTTTTTAAGGATTCCATACATGGATACAACATGTTTTAGCTATATTTATTCCTACTCTCCTACCTACTGCCAATTTCATATCCTATTTTTAAAAAATAAATAGTCCAATTTGTGCTATCCATAAACTCACAGTTGTAGGCTCATCTACTGGAGCATGGCCTACTTATCAAGGGCCACAGCCTTACTGAAAGTTGACTCTCCCTCTCCCAGAAGCCATTAACCACTAGTAGCTCCCTATTCTGTATTTTAAACAGAAAGTGTGGGTCTCCAGTTAAATAAATCACTTGTTTGAGGTCTCCCACTAGTGAGTCTCAGCCTCAGGATGCCCTCATTCTAGGGTGGCCAGCAGGTAGAACCCCTTCTCTGAGTTTGAGCTCTCCTGTTGGGCCAGGTAAGCTCCTCCCCAGTTAGCCATCAATTGTCACTAGCTCCTCAGCTAGGACTGGGATCTCATGATGCCTCCCTCCCTCGTGCTGGAACTTTGCCCAGCTTGCTCTCGTGCAGGTCTTGTGCAAGTAGTGACAGCCACAGAGTGCGTGTGTGCAACCGCCACATTGTGTCCTGGAAACATTGCTCTGCTGTAGCCTGGCTCTTCCAACCCTGTGCCTGCTCATCATGGATGATCCCTGAGCCTTGGGAGGGGATGATATAGGTGCTCCATTTAGGGGTGAATACTCCACAACTTTATTTTTTTTTAACCTTTCAGATTTATTCATAGATTTTGTGTATGTGTGTGTGCGTGCGTAAATGTTTTTCTAGCATGTATATATGTGCCCAGAGAGGTCAGAAGAAAGTGTTAGATATCCTGGAACTTGATTCAGAGATAGTTATGTACCACCATGTGGGTGCAAGGAAACACATTCGGGTCCTCTGCAGGAGCAACAAGTACTCTAAACTGCTAAGAAGGTTCCTCAGCCCAGTTTTATTTATTTTTTTTTTTGGTTGGTTGGTTGGTTGAGTGGTTTGGCTGCTTGTATTTTGAGACAGTATCTCAGCAGGTAGCTCTGGCTGACCTGGAACTCACTATGTAGACCAGGCTGGCCTTCTGCTTCTGTCTCCCATGTACTGATAATAAAGGCACACACCACCGTACCCAGCCTCCGGTCTCTTATTCTCTGCACCCACTTCTTACAGAAAGATGTATCAACAGCATTCCATGTTAGACCAGCACTACCCCATACTGTTTATGTTTCCTGAGTCTCTTGGCTGCATCTAGAGACCATTGGACTCCACTAATCAGGTCTGTGACAGCCCAAACCATATATGCATCCAGAGACTCCTTCCAGAACATGCCTCCATTGTCGAGCTACATGTGACTCTACCTCCCGGGAAAAGGTCACTGGAAAGATAGAGTGAGAAGTCTGTCACATCTTGGGTGCTTGATAAACACTGTGCTGAGGATATTATAGCTCAGTTGGCTGAGTGCATGCATCCATAGTAACACCTTCACAAGAACCCTCCAGTGTGACATCTCTATCAACATCCCAGTACTCAACTCCTAGCTCTCTGGAGTGACTCAAGCAAGCTGTGCCATGCCTGGATTAATGAGTGCTTCTATGATCTGTTTCTGCTGGGCTGTTCTTTGAAATACTTTTTAAAAATCTGATTAGTCCGATTTGGACGGTTTAAGCACCAGCTGCAGGAAACCTTGTGCACTGCTATTTTGAAACAAGCACAGAGTCACCCCTTTTCCACTGCCTTTGACACTGAACAAGTGCTGCATTGTGCAAGGTGGCAGCTTCAGTATTAAAAATAATCTTTGGCAAGTAAGGGCTACTTACCATCATCACAGCTCTTATACCAAAGTCTTGTGACCTTGTCCAACCATCAGCTTGCTGTCCACACTGACATCTCTAATGTGTAAAAGTCTGCAACAAGAAGCACACTTCATCAAGATAGAGAGCTATTCCCTTGCCCAGACATTTTTCTCCAAAAGGAAAGATGTATCCACACAAACTCTCATATACATTTGAACCAGCATGTTCATAAGTGAGAGCCCAAATGGATATCGCTGATGATGTGTCCTGTCTACAGCAGTTCCTTAGCATTGCTCTAATAAATTAGAAAAAAACCAGTAACTTAACATAAATTATGTTATGAGCCATAGCATGATTCAGTAATTAATCGGCCTCATTTCACAAGGTCAACCCATCACAGCCAAGAGCTTTGTTTGGAGAATTAGACCAAGATGTAAGGCATGTTGGCACTATTGCCTAGTAAATAAAGTGGCTGGTTTTTGCTGGAGATTTCTCTGTAGCTTATCCCTATATGTTACAAATTTGGGATTTATCTCCTACAGTTCAGCACTATTTGATCACTATTGGGCACAGTTTCTTCCATGCATTTGAGGTTTACTGATTATATATTTGAATTATACATTCTAAAATAGTGACTATATAGTATCTGAATATAAATCAGTAAAGCAAACATTGTTTTAGAAATGTATCAGCCTCATCTAAGCCACAGACTACCTGAGTTCAAGTTCTGGTTGTGCCTCCTGCTAGCACTTTTCAGTCTCAATTTTCTCACCCACAGTGTGGGGATAATAACGCTTGGTCTCCAAGACATGAGAATTCAATGAAATAACTGGTGTTTTAAACCATGTAAGAAATTCTTAATAAATACAAGATTCTTATTTTTTTTCTTATCCTCACTTTAGGGGAGAGGGGGTCACATGATTATGGACACCCAGAAATGAATCCAGCCACCTTCTGAGTTTCAGAATGTACAGCTCAATGTACCAAGCACCCTTCTGGAAGCTTATGAGAGTCAATACATAGCAGGAGTGTGTGAGTGAGAAAGGACAGAAAAGAAAAGAAAGAGGAAACTGGCATTGCTATGAAAGTTCTCTTTCTCTCTCTCTCTCTCTCTCTCTCTCTCTCTCTCTTTCTCTGTGTGTGTGTGTGTGTGTGTGTGGGCCAAGTGCACATGTATGTGTGTGCCAAGTCACATGTGTGTATGCCAAGTGCACATGCACACTGGTTGGCCCATAAGTGTCATATAGGATGCAGAAGGGAAGACTAACAAAATAAGAAGAGTGAGAAAAGAGAGAATTCTAGGTTAGGATGTGCCTCAGTCTGGTCTCCACAGAAAGGGACTCAGCTCACGTTAAGTTAAGCTAAGACACAGGCAACCTGTGCACTTTAACCAGGAGATAGAACATGCTTGTCACTCATCAGCTGGCTGAGGCTTTCATCACTCTACATACATAGGCACTG
>JABTXL010006999.1:19492159-19515852 GCA_025134845.1 Neodon shergylaensis
CTCTCTCTCTCTCACACACACACACACACTACATATATATATATGGAAGAGCCGGAGCGGTAGCTCAGTGGTTAAGAGCACTGGGTGTGCTTCCAGGGGATCAGGGTTCAGTTCCCAGCATCCACACCGTGGCTTACAAACATCTACAATACCAGTTTCAGGAACCCAATACCCTCTTCTGGCTTCCATGCACACATGTGGTACACAAGCATACATGCATCCAAAACACACATACACATAAAATAAATCTTTTAAAAAAATGGAGAAAAACTGAGGAAGACACATAATCTCAACCTCTGGCCTCCACATGCATGTGCATACACATGTCCATGTACCAACACACACATGAACACCACACACACACACAATGAATCATGTGAAGGCCAGATTGTCACCACCCTAGCCTCTGGACTGGATTAAGCTTCTCTGATACAGAATTAAGGGTCTCCCTCGTCTTCTTGCTTCAAGGTACCCCTGCTAGGCACCCTGCTGGCTATGGGGAGCAATGTCAGTAACTCTTCCTTGTAGCAGCTTGGAGTCTGAAGAACAGTGAACACAATGCCTGTCAGTTCCAGAGGAAGCTGAGATCCTGTAAGACCAAGTGTGAATGCCAAGTCCCAAGCCTCAAAATGCAGCATCACGATGAAGATATGGGAGCCAAGAATTCAGAATGAGGTTTAAAAAAATAGAGTTCAGAGAGTGCAGGACAAGGCCTGCGTGCCCCGGAGCCCCTGTGCTTGTCCTGATGCTGACATTCCTGGGCTGTGTTTCCCCTTTGAGGGAGGAAAAACCTCAGGCAGGAGACTAAAGGTAAGAGGCAGTTGATTTTAAAAGCTCTGAGATCTCTCTGTGTCTACCACAGAGCCCTATATTCAGCTGGATGGACCAGCCACTTGCTTTGCTTAGGTAACCAAGGTTGCTTGGTTCCACTGGTGAGGACACTTTTCTCTGAGCTTAGGAGAGGCAAGGAGATGCTGGGGGTCATAGGTTGGTGGCAGTGAATGCCCTATATTCAAAGATTTTTCTCTAAAATCTAAATCCTTGTGGACTAAGAGGTTGAAGCCTTGTTCTTGGCAGTAGCACTCAGGAGCCCCACACAGCAGGACAACGCAGGTAGAGCTTAAATTGATGATTAGTTACCAGGGGATAACTTTCCCAAAGAAGCCAGGCTTGGTTTAACCACCTGTTTCTCCTTAGCCTGAACCACCGCTGAAGAAACACCTGTGTTCTGGGCCCCAGAGCCCACCACCAACTCAAAGCAAATCAAGAGATTAAACCACTGGGAGACAGGTTAGATGCTTGTGCATAGACCAGAGAAAAGAACAGGAAGCAGACCTTGCCCAGGGCAAAGGGGAGGGGGAGTCAGACACTGTGCTGCTGCCAACTTTCAGCAATAGGAGAGGCAAGTGACTGCCTGTGGCCACCAGAGTTGATCCTGACTTTCATGTGACCTTCTGAGGATGATCATCACGGACTGCAAGAAATAGCAACTGCATCCTTTCTCCCCGGGTAGCTGACTTTTCCCTGTGGGTTCATTAGCTTCAAATGCAAAATTGAGTGGAGTAGTAAAAATATATACATTAGCAACAGCGTCTCATTAATATGTTGGAAAGGTCTGATGCAAATTGGAAAGAGGCATCCGGAAACTCTTTGACAAATGGTTGTGCGGAACTGAAGACTCCATTTGGAAGAGCGCTGACAGATAGGTGATGTGTGGGGTATGTGCACAGGGCTCCTCCTTCTCCGGTTATGCAGACGCATCCTAGGAAATGGCTTTTGAAATGACTTCGACATGCAGATGTGACTCGCACCCATCAAATTGCTGATTCTTTTCCCTCCTATCCAATGTGAGCCAAAGGAAAAGCGATGGCCCCTCACCTAGTCCCCTTGGACCAGTGTGACATGGCACCTCCTCTGATGGCAATCAGAAATGTGCACCAAACACCATGAACTTACTCCTCCTTTCTCACCTGAGTTTCACTTCTTAGAATTGAATCCCCAGATAAGTGTATGTGAGGGACCCCACAACTTTTCATTTCAAAGGAAAGAAAAGGATTAAGGAAGACATCGCTGGGGCTAGAGAGATGGCTTGGTGGCTAAGAACACCTGCCGCTCTTCAGAGGACCCAGGCTCCATTCCCAGCACCCACATGGCAGCTCACAACCATCTGCAACTCCAGTTCCAGGGGCTCTGATGTCTTCTCCTGGCCTCCATGGAAACCAGGCATGCACACAGTAAGCATACATACATGCAGGCAGAACATTCATACACACAGACTATGATGACAGCCTGTACCATCACTGCTGCTGTCTAGGAGAATGGCAAATTCATAAAAGGCAGATGTTTATAAGATTAGACAACACCTGGGCCTTTAGGCTCAAACAGGAGAACCTTGGACTATTCTGTATGTGGGGGGTTGAGAAAAGAGGGGACATGAATTACTTAGTATAACAAAGTAAGAGGGACTCTGGAGTGGTCACGTGGCTTTGGACAACATGACACAACTGGAAGACATCAAATGGAAAGACAGTTCTGGGGAGAAAAACAGCACCATAAAATCTGGTAGGAGGGCCTTGGCCCTAGCTCCGAGAGGCAGCAAATAGGCCTCAAGCCAAAACAATGGTGCCTGTGGTAGTTTGAAGGAGAAAAGCTCCCTGCAGTCTCTGGCACTTGAGTACTTGGTTCCCAGTTGGTGCCACTGTTTGGGAAGGTCAGGTGATACAGCCTCCCTGGAGGTCACGAGTCTCTGGGCAAGGCTTGGAGATTAAAAGCCTCATACCATTTCCATTTTGTTCTCTCTTCTTCATATGTGTGGTCTGAAGGTGTGAGCGCCCATGTTTCTGCTCTTGCCACTATGCCAGTCCCTTGCCACCATGCCACCTGCTTACTGCATGTCACCTTGCTATGATGGGATCGTACTCCTCTGGAACCAGAAGCCCAAATACATTCATTGTTTTATAAAGTGGCCTTGGTCATTGTGATTTTACCACTGCAACAGCAAAGTGACTAATACCATGTCCAGTCTTCCCTTTCCTGGGCGCTTTCACTTCCAGGAACTCCCCTGCCAACCCTAACTCTTTAATAAACGTTGTTACCCAGCAGACATGTAGGAACTGTCTTCTGGGAAATCAAGGCGTGCCTTGGTCATGGCTGAGATAGAATGGATGAGAAGGTCCTGGAAGAACAAACAGGAAGGATGGGAGATGAAGAGAGAATTACAAGCAAGAGTTTGTGGGGGGGAAGGCCATTAGTAAGAGACCAGGAAAATGGAAGTGTCCCCATAAGGAGATTGTCTCATTTTGGTCCAGAAATCTCACACAGAGAAACCTCACTTCCAGCCAAGCAGCAGCCTGGGTGAGCTGTGATCTGACACCACAATGCGCAGCTCCTGGGAGCCAGCCTGGGTCTGGTTTTGTCATGCAAAACTGCCCTTATTTGCATGGAAGAGACTGCATCACTACACAGCTCATGCTAACCTCCCACAGCTATATGTTAGCCCATGAGAGCTGCCATCCATTACACAGCAGAACAGCACCTAGTAACACATCCTATCCACACAATGAAGGCTCTGGAATGGAGAGTGCCATAGTCAATGGTCATATTGCTAGGCAAGACCTTTCCAAAGTTATTATTGCATTTATTGTATTATGTAGGTGGGTGTGGTTGTAGGTGTGGGTATGCACCTGCCACAGTGCACATATGGAGGTCAGAGGTCAACTTTTGAAGATGGTTCTCTTTCTGCCATGTGGGACTTGGTGATTGGTCATCAGGTTTGGGGGCAAGTGCCTTTACCCCTGAGTCATCTTGCTGGCCCACTTCAGGAAGTAATCTCTTTTAAAATAATTTTTAATTCTAATTAAAAACACAACTATGTCATTTCCCCCACTCAGTCAGTACTCTCACTACTCACTACCCACTGCTCCTCTGCATGGTCTAAAGGGTAAATTGATTCACTGTCAATTACCATATTAGCCAACTCATCACAGAAGCACTAAGCAGAAGACACTGTTGACCATGCCATGTACCAGGGTGGTGCTAAGACACCCAGGATGCAGATGCAACCCAGAAACAACTGCAGCAAGTGTCGCCAGTGGTTATCTATGCTGCTGGGAATGCCAAATAGTCTGGCTTCTTCCTTCCTATGTCTATGTCTTCCTAGTGTGTCTATAATGGGGATATGCAGTCAGCTGTTCACATCTAGAGTTTCTCATGCCCAAACTCAATCAACTGTACAGCCAAGAAAATTTTGGGTAAAAACATGTGTAGACATGTCTTTCTTGTCTTTATTCCTCTACCAAGAGTCTAACACCATCATTCAAGGCGTTTACAATGCATTGGGTACTTTAGTGACCCAGGGCTGATTTAAAGAATATAGAAGTGGATGTGCTCTATAGAAATATCATATATTCTAGGTAAGGAAGGGGCTTGAGTAATCCATAGATTTTAGTATCCAAAGTGGAGGGGAATCTTCAAAGCAATCCCCCAAGGATCTGAGGGACAGCTGTATCTTTTGTAAAATGTGAAATCAAACTAGCTAAATAAATCACTGTTTGCCAGTACACCTGCAGGAAGGATACAGACAAGGAGAGCAAGCTGTGCTCAAACTGTCTTCTCAAACAGTCCTCGGCCCTGGCTCTTGTCTTAGCCTGAGAGGACAAAAAGTAGAAATACTTGCTGGATAAGACCCAGGAGCTAGGCCTCCAACCCCTACTGCCCTCTGGAATTAGGAAAGTCTATGAGATATCAGAGCAGAACCATCATTGGGGCAGTTCCTGTCCCACCCATCATGACATACAAATTTTCTATGCCCAGTGTTCAAGCACCTTGAAGAAGATGCCCACCTAGAAAGGGGACACTTCCGGTCTGGAGAGATGGCTCACTCAACAAAGTGCTTGCCAAAAATGTGTGGAAACCTGAGTTGGATCCCCAGGACCCACGTAAAAAGGCCAAACATGGTTGCATGTATTTGTAATTCCAGCACTGGGGAGGTCAGGACAGGCAGATTCTTTGGGCTCACTGACCAGCCAGTCTAATTGAATTACTAAGTCCCAGCCCCTGAGGTATAATACCAGAAGTTGACCACTGGCTTCTACATATACTCATGTTCTGTTTATTAGTCAGGCTCTCCAAAGAAACAAAACTAATAGAATGAACACACACACACATATATATATGAAATCTGAATGAAATTTATACCCTGGGAATGCCGAAGCATGCATGGGCAGCCCATATATGGTGGTTCTGTTGAACTTGTCCATATTAGGTTTCATGGTCTAAGTTGATGAGGACGACTGACCAGGTCTCTTCCTCAAGAGGGGAACAGATCTCATTACAGATGGTTGTGAGCCACCATGTGGTTGATGGGAATTGAACTCAGGACCTTTAGAAGAGCAGGCAGTGTTCTTAACTGATGAGCCATAAAAAAAAATATATACTTGCTGAAAAGTTTTTACACCCCATACGCCTCTCCACTGATGCAATAATCCAAATCAGACCAAATCAAACCGAATTAGAAAAAGCCCAGGTTTAAAGGATGCCAGTGCTCCCAGGTGGCCTTTTAGGTCCCCAGGGACGGAGACAGGAAGAAAGACCAGAAAAAAACCATGTGATTGTTCTCTGGGGGGCAGTTTAAATAGCCTGTGGGAGTGGTCTTGAGCATCTCTAGGGAGGGGTCACTGTTTGGTGGTCTTTCTCGGAGGTGGAGTCTGGACCACAGCAACTCCCAGGGGAGGGGGCTTGGAATGGAACTTCCCACCAAACATTTCAGACTCCTTGGGTATAGGGGTGCCCAGGGGCTGGGGTGAAGCCTTAACCCAAACAATCCCATGACAAAAAAAATAAAGGAAAGAAAACACAAATATTGTATGTGTGTATCTGCACAAACATTCTGAACAAAAAGAGACAAACACTCATGTCAATTATAATCCTCATTTCTGCTCTGGTCACGTGGCCTTAGCTGGTATTTATAACTGCCTTTCTCTACCACCCATTCTTCGTTTCCTCTGCCCTCGGCAAGCACCTCAGCAGGTCTTGGTTCTTTCCTGAAGCAGTGACTCCTACCATCCCTGAAGGGTCTGAGCCCTTTGTCATCCTGCCTGTACTGCGTTGCTCAAGTGTCCCATTGACTTTAATCACAGGACATGATAACACCAAGAGATGCCCTAAAGGATCTTCTGCACTCCAGACGTTATCTTCTTTACCTGCCTTGGGAAAAAGCAATCTAATTCCCCACTGATAGTCTGGATCAATCACATCTACTAACATTGTTATTCCTTTTTTAGCCTGCTGGCTTGATCCAGTCAGGAAAATCCCTTAAAGACATGCCCAGCTGTTTGGTGATTCCAGTTGTACTCATGCTGACAAACAAGATTAGCCCTTACACATTCATACCTACACACGTACATTCATGTACACCTCACATATTCATACCACACATGTGAACAAGCTTATGTACACACACACACACACACACACACAAACCCCTCCAGAGAATAAATGACCATGCATCTTCAATATCTTGCCGGCCAGCAGCTTTTATCCTTTCAGAGAGTTGGAAGAGCCAAAATTTCTGAGTTGGAGCCGTGGCTTGTTCCTGATGCAAGACACCTTCTTCTGAGTTCTCCCTGGCCTCATGAATCTTGGCAGAGAGCTGCCCTCCTATGGTGATGACTTTAAGCTTTTTCCAGATATACTTGCTAATTAAAATGTGAAACCGTTTTTATCCCCTTAATTAAGATACAAGATGTGAAGTGTAATTTAATTCTGTCCATTGAAAGAGCACCGTTATTAGCGCCACAGATTGTTTCTGTTGAGATGGCTGTGTTAGACAATGTTCTTGGTGCTCCCCGACTCAGTGGAGCTTCTGCCTGTGCACTGGGCCCTGACACCACTGAGGGCATTTGGCAGCTGTGATCTGACTTAAAAGGCCCTGAGTAGAAGCAAGAGGTATCACAGACACCTACACTAGGGTCTTTTCTTCAGCTTTGGAACCATACCTTGCTTGTATACCTCAGAAAGCTGATCAGGAAGTGTCTGAGCACACACCTCTCATGTATAAACACTTTCAGGGAGGGGAGCTCTACACCAGGAAAGCAAAAGTCAAGCCAGAGTGAGGGGCAGGTTGCTGCTGAGGGGATTGAATGGGCCCCCAGGTCACAAGGGAGCACATAAAACGTGGGGCTGGAGAGATGCTTGGTGGTTTCAGGCACTGGCTGCTCTTCCAAAGGACCAGGGTTTGATTCCCAGCATCTAGTTGCTAACAGCCATCTGTAACTCCAATTCCAGGAAATCAGATGCCTAAGTCTGGCTTCCATGTGCACCAAACACTTACATAAAATCCAGATATACAGGTAGGCAAATACAAGCAAAATATGAATAAATAAACAAATTTTAAAACAGAGTACTTGTCCTTCAAAAATAATGCAGAGCTGTCCCACCCAAGAGATGAGGAAGCTGTGTCCTATTACCCTCTCCTTAAAACCGCACCAGGCTAGACAGAAAGGGAAGAGAAGGCATGCAGCATGAGTAGAACTCATTGCCTTCTTGATAGCTTTCTCCCTGACTAAAGGGATGCAATCCCAGAGTGGTAGCCAGCACCCACACTTGGAAGCCTGTGGAGAGGTTAAGAGTAAAATGGCAGAGGTTGAGTTCTCTGGTCCAAAGGCAGAGACATAGGGGCTGGGATGGGGTTATAGAATGGTGGCTCCGTTACAGAGTGCATGCTTGGTGTGCGTGAGGACCTGGGTTCAATCCTCATCACTCCTTGTTTATAATAATAATAGTAATAAATAATAATAACAACAATAATAATAATCACAGACAAATGTAGGGAAAGATAAAAACATTCAGAAGAGGGCAGGTCCAAGATAGATCGATGAATTCATCCTGAAGAAAGCTTGCTCCCCCATCACTGAAGTCCTGACCCCATCCTGACCCCATAGCTGGCCTCTCCAGAGAGACCCGTGCCTCCACCTGCAGTCAACTGGCCCTGACCCGGATGGGAAGGCTGATAACTGGGTAATGGAAAGGAATCATTGTGTGGGGGTCAAAGTCTGGGAAGTCACAGGTGATCGGAAATGATGTGGAACAAGGAGTCAAAGGTCAAAAGGGAGAACCTGAACCTTGATAGAGCCTGAAAACAATAGGAATCCAGTATGGAGAGGCAAGGCAAGGGAAGCCCGTGTCACCCACAGGCAAAGCAGGGTGGGATGCTCCATGAAAGCCATTTCCCAACACCTTTTCATCCGATACTGCACTTGTAGATCACCCTGGACCCACTGCCTATGGGAGGCCAGTATAGTGTGGGGGAGGGTAAGCACGCTAGTGTTGGGGGATAGAAGATTGTGTCTACATAGGATGTAGATGCTACTACTTTATCCTACGTTCTTTGAATGAAATTCTCCACCGGAGAACACACACACACACACAAAACAAAGTCAAGATATGAAGAGGAATTCCTTTTCTGCACTGGAATTCCCCAAGCAGATTGGTTAGATCCGAAGGATAAAAAGCACGCCTGTAGTCACACAGCTAGGGACTGAAGAGAAGGTTCTCCAACCACCAAAACTCCAACCTGGCATGCCAGGAGCCAAGTCCAGGGTGTTGCATCCTGCCTGCAGTAGGTAGATGTTCACATCTTTCAGGTCAGCAACAAGCATGGTTGGAAGTTGGACACTGTTTCCAAAGCAAAAATAAAAGAAGCTGTAGCTGAGTCCCCATCTCAAGACCTCGGTTTCTAAAATTACACATGGAGAAGGAAAGGACAATTTGCAGTACAGCAATAATTTCTCAATAATTTCTTACTTTTAGTCTTATGAGAAAATAACAGGAGAAAAATAAGCCAATGTTTCCCGAGTCTGTGTGTGTTCCTTGCGTCTATTGGAGTGACAGAATTCTCCCCTGGATCCTGAGGGACAGAGTGGTCCCCAGCTCACTTCTCCCAGAGTGAGATGGTTGCTACCTTGGGCCTCACAAGTGCTCTGCACACATGCCTCCTGCCAGTCACTCTGGTCCCAGCTATTGAACAGCTACTGTGTATTAAACACTGTCCTGGGCTCCGGGCAATTTAGAGAAAGGAATTGCTAAATCTCTCAACAAAACAGGCTTTCATTCACACACTGCACGACAATGGTTTTCTCCCAACTCGATTCCTTCCTCGCTGTCTGTGCCCTTGGTCTTGGGGGACAGGGTGTATCTTCTTTCCTCCTCTTTGTGGTCAAGCACTTTTCCATGGCCCAGACTTCTCCTAGAAGAAGCCACAGATTTCCTCTTCTATTTTACCTTTTCTTTTAGCATGAAACAAACAAGAACCCCAAACAAAACTGCTATCCTTAGATCTATGTAAGGTGTGTTCTCTTTACCACACGTATTTGTATGCCCAATCCCTTGTCTTTCCCTTCCTCCCTTCTTCCTTGCCTCCCCCACCCCACACATAATTCCTTTTCCCTCTCCCTTCCTCCCTCATTTCCTTCCTCTTTTTCCATTTTTTCATCCAGACTTCTCACTCATCCATCCACCCAGTTTTCACTTCAAAAGCAGTCCCTATGAAGCAGTCATGGAGCTAGGTACCAGGGATGCTGAGATGACTAAATACAGGTCCAGCACTGCTTGAACCCACAGTCTAGTGGGGACAGTGAAGAGCTCTGTAAATGTTTATAAAGAGTGGGAAGGCAGCAGTCCCAGGGAAATGACACAGTTCTGAGAAGCGTGTGGGAAGTTGGCATTGAAAAATCTGACATTTGAACTGAGTTATGAAGATAAAGAAAAGAGGGGAAAGGCCACCCAGAGGAAATGACTTTGTGGCTTAAAATAACAGGACACAAATAAAAAAGGAAATGTCAAGAGCTCAGTTTGATGATCTTTTTAATAAGTGGTATGGGGGAGACCGGATGTTCATACGCAGAAAGATCAAAATGGACCACAAGTCTCTCAACGTACATGCACACACACACACACACACACACATCAATACCGAATGGATCATGGACCGAGGGCTAAGCCCTGAGACTGCGGAGACTAGCAGAAACCAGAAGGAAGGTTGGAGAATGATGGTGCCTGTGACTCATTTCTTGGGTAGAACTCGCAAAGCACAGAGAACTAAAGTGCAGACAGACAGACAGACAGACGGACAGGCCACCCTGTGCCTAAGCAGAGCAAGGAGAGCATGATGAACGAGGACTAAAGCCCCACCTGACAAGGGACTGAAAATCAGAGCACGCAAGAGCCAAAAGAAAAATCAGATTTTTCAAACAAGCATGTGGTATGTGGACTTTGCTCGATTTTATCTAAAGAAAACATAAAAACAGCGAAGAAATTTATGGAAAACAACTCAGCATTGCTAATTGGGAAAATGCAAATCGAAGCCATGAGGAGACACCATCACAGCCCAGCCAGCAGGGCTCTGATCAAGAAGATAAAAACAGTAAATCCTAGCAAGGATGTGAGAAGGGGTCCATGACTCCCTTAGGGCAAATTTAAGTTAGTCCAGTCACTGTGGAGAACAGCATGGGAACACTGTCCTCAGAACACCAAACACAGAACTGCCATGTGAGCCAGCAATCTATGAAATGGATTTAGACAGAACTGGTAATGAACACGTTAGAGAGATGCATGTACTTTTTATTTACTGCAGAACTGGTTTGCAGGAGCCAGCATATGTCATCAGTCACCTGAAATTCCCATCAGTGAAAGAAAGGATAAAGAAAATGTGGTATAGGCACACAATGGAATATTATTCAGCCATTTGCTGTAATGGAGGAGGAATTGCAAAACGTGCTAAGTACACCAAGCCAGGCTAACACCAGGTATTTTCACTCATATACCGAAGCTCAAAAGATTGATTCCATAGAAGGGAATAGAATAGAATTTATCAGAGGCTAGGAAGGATGGGCGTTAAGGAGGGAGTCGCTGTAATGGAGGAAGGGAAGGACTGGGGAAAGGACACAGTCAGATCAAAGGAACACATTCTAATATATGTGTCCCATAGCACTAACTCAGCAGGTGACTACAGTCAACAGCAATTTGGTGTGTGTTTTAAAATAGCTATAGGGCAGGATTTTGAGATTTCTCAACACACATAAATAAGTGTTTAAGGTGATAGATGTGACAATTGTCCTATTTTGATCATGACACAATATCAAATATATCAAAATATTGCATTGTACCCCATAAGTATGATTTTCATCTGTCAGTTGACATGTAATGTTTAAATGAAATATATCATTGACATTTTCTTGTCAAAAAATGAAAGCAAAAACAAAAATAAAAGACAAACCAAAAAACACTGATGTGGGAGTCCCCTCTGTATACTGTGGATGTGTTTTATTATCAATGATTAATAAAGAAGCTATTTGGGCCAATGGGTTAGCAGAGTAAATCCAGGCAGGAAATCTGAACAGAAATGTATAGAGAGAGTGGGCAGATTCAGGAAGATGCCAGCACTGGTAAGCCACAGCCTAGTAGCAATACACAGATTAATAGAAATGGAGTCTGAAATACATATATTATTGTATTTTCTTTGAATTTTTTGACTGCAGAAAAATATTTGATTCTGGGTACTACTGAGTTAAACCAACATAAAGGTATCTTGACTTCAAAATTTGGGTCTAAGGATATGTTGCTTTGAAAAAGAGGCTCTGCTTTTGTTTCCATAGAGTATGGGAACCTGTGGATTCCTTCCAGGCTAATATAGTTTGATGGAACAAGACCCTCTGAAAGGTTTCTGTGAACCCTAAAAATACTTTGCCCTACAAAAAGCAGGAAGCAGTTTGGAAAAAAAATTATGCCCAAATTCCAAAATAATTGTTTATAAATGTTTGCCTTCATTTAAAATTTAAAAGGGGTTGGGTATAAATTGTTAATGATCACAGTCAATCTCTTTCTTAAAAAAATAAGGGAAATATGATATAGAGATGAATACTTTGCATTGGTATGGATCTTGGTCTATTGATACAAATTTAAGGTTGATTTGTATATAAATGTTTCTGCCCTTGTTTAAGGTACTGTGTTTGTGTGGCTCATTTAAAAATGTAATATATAATTAAGAAATACAGTTTAATAGTCTTCTATAACAGCCAAATTTTTAGTCATGTTAGTTAGATTTTCTATATAGAGAGAGATATATTTCACTTATATATATAATCTTCAACAATTTAAAAACCTACAGAATATGGCATTTGAAATGTTTTAAGAACTTAGACTTTTCTCAGCAGTGAGACACAGCTGTTTCTGACAGCACCACACCAATCTACTTCAAGAAGATGATGGGCATTGAATAGACTCCTTATGGAATTTGTTAGCCATTTAGATGAGAAACTGCTCTTGCCTGGACTACTTAATGGCCTGCTGTATAAGCTGGACATGAATAACCCACAGGAAAATGACTGCTGAACTTGCCAAAAGGTGAGACAGTCCTTCATGGATCCTGCTTCACAACAGAGTCTGCCAGACTTTATGCAGGACACAGACAAAAGTGACTGACAAATTGTCAATATAGGCTAAACAGCCTTTCAAATTTCCTGCTCCATGGAAAAGTCTGCTAGATATTATGGGCCTGTAGGCTGAAGATGGATGCCCCAACGTTACAGAAGAAGTTTGGATGACTATCCAGGCAGTGAGATGTCTCTGTCACTTCTAGACGTTTGGAAGTTGCTTACAATGCACTTTCTGTTTACTTAGATAGTAATATATCCTTCTGGGGTCTTTGAAGAGTTGAAGACACAGTTAAAGTTATAGTTTTCCTTAGTTATGATAAAAGATAAGATAGATAAAATAATGCAACTATAATTCTTGTTTGATAATTATTTTGTTATATGTAATTTTACTATGTTAAAGTTAAAACCTTCCTTTTTATTCAGACATAAAAGGGGAGATGATGTGGGAATCCCCGCTGTAAGCTGTGAATGTATTTTATTGCCATTGGTTAATAAAGAAGTTGATTCAGCCAATGAATTAGAAGAGTAAAGCCAGGCGGGAAATTTGAACAGAGATGTATGGAGAAAGTGGGCAGATACAGGGAGATGTCATTTAGTTGCCAAAGAGGGAAACGTTGCCCAAGAAGCAAGAAGTAACAAACCACAAGCCTCATGGTAAAATATAAAATAATAGAAATGGGTTAATTTAAGATGTAAGAGTTACTTAATAAGAAGCCTGAGCTAATATGCCAAACAGTGTTGCAATTAATATAGTTTCTATATAGTTATTCAGGTCTGAGCGGCTGGGAAATGAACGAGTGGTCTCCGTTTACAAAACCTCATGCTTAGTTTTTAACCCCAATCCCTGGAGCCCTGTGATTTTGAGGCCAATCTAGTGTACATAGCAAGTTCCAAGCCAGCCAGAACTACATAATGAGACCTTGTCTCAAAAACAAACAGATAAACAATTAAATCTCAGTTAAAATTAGAGCAAAGGGATCTGGAGAGATGGTTTAGTGATTGAGAGTAATTGCTGCTCAGTCATGATTATGGGAGTTTAAATCCCAGCATCCATATTGGGATCACAACTGTCTTTAACTCCAGCTCCAAGGGGTCTAATGTAGCTTTTGGTCCTCCATGGCCATGTGCCTGCATGTTCACATACACACACATTTGAACAAGAAAGATTGGAGAGACAGATGAGAAAACCATAAGACTAAAAGGAGACCCTCTGAATTGGAGAATCCCAACATCACACTGAGGTTTCCAGACTCTGCTGCCTGGAAACCATCAGAAGAGGAAGCAGTGGTTTTTAGAAATGGTTCTGGTTGCAGAGAACTGGGTTATTCAGGGCTGCACAGTGGACCGAGTGAGAGACAAAGCCTTCTGAGTGCTGATGTGGGATAAAAGAAGAGTGTTGGGAGAGAAGGGTGCATTTTTAAGATGTCTGCCTCAAAAGAGCTGAGATTAACAAGTACTTTTTGGGATACAGCCAATAAGCTTGCTGAGATTTGCTTGTGGCCCAGCTGTCTACCAAGGGTTCCAATTCCAACTTGGCAATCAGAAAAATTAAGACCTCTGCCAGCCCAAACTTAGTGAGTACCCCAGGAAACATGCTGGCTTCTGCACCAAGGGCCCCAGAGGCACCATGGGCCCAACGGTGAGGCTGTCCCACTGGCTTAGAATTGGAAAATAACCTGCAGCCCCCCACCTGAGTTACAGGTTCCACACACAGGGGCATCATTGGAAGACAGCATTGGGTGTGATAGACCACACTCTGCCTTTCAATTTCATACCTCGAGGATCCAACATTGTGTTTTCATCAACAAGCAGCCCCCTTCTTAATTCCAGCTTATTCCGTTGATATTGAAAGATTCTCACTGCTCAAATATAAAAGATTACTCCAGATTGACAAATAGCTTCAGAGCAAAGAAAACTTAATTTTTCATTCCGAGGAAAAAGCTGTCAAGAGCTTTTTAAAATGGTGATGAGAAGAAGATGAAATGCGTCCCACACGGACTGCGGCTGTGACAGTTTAGACAGGACCACGTTCCATTTTCTCACGACTGTTAGGTGACTTCATGATTACATTCACACAAGTGAAGAACCTGAGACACTAAGGGGTTAGGCCATTTTCTAATGTCACTCAGCTGCTGGCTTATACAGACAGGCTCCAAATCCAAGAACCTGTTCCATGCATTACATCACTTGAGAGGGATGCGGTGTTAAGGGGGATGGGCTATACATAGATGTTGTGTTTGAAGAAGAAATGCCCCTGTAGGTTCACCTGTTTGAACATTTGGTTCCCAACTGGTGGCACTGTCTTTTAGGAAGTAAGTGCCCCCCCAGAAGGAAGTACATCACTAAGGGGTGGGCTTTGAGGCATTTTAGTTTGTTCTCACTTCCTGTTCTTCTTCTGTGTAGGGATGGAATGTGATTACTGTTTCCTGAAGGCCACATGGACCTCAATGCTCCTGCTGCCAAGCCTTCCCCGCCATGGACAGTATCCCTCCATAACTGGAAGGTAAAACGAGTCCTTTCTTCTCCTTCTTACTCTATGTCTGGGTGTTTTTCCTTTTCATAGCAACAGAAAAAAAAACCAACACCCGAGGACAGACCTGAGAGACACTCAAGCTTGCAAATATGACATGTCTTCAGCCTCCTGCATGGGCAGGTTTTATTTTTAAAATGAAGGTGGGTGGGTTGTGTTGATCCACTGTTCCACACTTCTCATTCAAGCAGGAGAAGGGCAATGACTCTTGGCCGTTGTGTAACTTACCAAGTTTATATTCAGCATTCCTACTTCATTAGACATTGGCAGACACCTGTGTGTCCCCAGTGTACGACAGAGCCTGGACTATGAGTTTACAGTGGGGCGCTTCTCTTCACCAGGGTGCTCTTCACTGTTTCCCCTTACTACAGCTCAGCTAAGTAATGTTGTGTGGGGAGGGGAGGGCTGGTTACTTTAGAACAGCGTGTGTGTTAGTGTCCTGCTGCTGTGACGAAATGGTTGAGATCATCAGCTTCAGAAGGAGGAAGAGTGGTTTCAGGTCATGGCTTCCGAAGTTTCAACCCAGGGTCATTTGACCTTGTCGCCTGGGGATGTGGTGGCACGGTTCATCACGGCGAGTCCGGATGAGGAAATCGGTTCTTTTTTTTTCCTATAGTGAAGGTGTGTGTGTGTGTGTGTGTGTGTGTGTGTGTGTATGTGTGTGTAGAAGCACATGTGTCACAGCACATATGTGGAAGTCCAAGGACAATGTTATGTGTGAACCAGGGTCTCTTATTCTTTTTGCAGCTGTGTATTATCAGATTAGGGGGCCCATGAGCTTCCAAAGATTCTGTCTCTGCTTCCTAACTCCCTGTAGGAGTCTGGGATTACAGATTTGCACTAATACATCTGGATTTATGTAAGTACTGGGGATCCAAACTTGGGTTCTCACACTTGCACTGCAGGTGTTTTATCCATTGAGTCAGCTCTCCAACCTGAAATATCTATTTATGGAGGGTGGGAAGAAGGAGAGAGACAGAGTCACAATAGCCCCTTCAAGGACATCCTCGCATGACCTAAAATCCTCCCACTAGACTTTTAAAGGCTGCTTTATTTCCCAGTAGCATCACAGGTTGTGAAACCAAGTTTTAATGTGGATATTTGGATAACATTCAAGATCTAAACTATAGCCATATGGTGAGGATCTGAATTAACTTGCCCAGTTTTGATTGTCCCAGTTCACCCATCCTAAATCTTTAATTAAATGGATTCCTTCCCTTTTCCCAAATTGTCTTTTGAGGAACAGTAGCTTCAGGTGGGAAGCTATTCTAGAATGTGAAACTTCCTGTGTTAAAACAAGTTTGGAAAAAGCGAAAACAGGGATCTCTTCTTAGAAACTCCTCTCAGGTGGATAAAGTATGCCCTCAGGAAGGAAATGGATAATCAGTGTCTCCCAAACTTCCTGGACTGGGGAGGGTCTTCTTGCCTGGCAGATGGGGAGTTCAACAGCTTCATTCTGAGGGGAACCAGACCAGGGGCTCACAGTCAGAAACACACTGTGCTGTGCGAACAGCACAGGCCCCAGCTGACACGAAGCTAGTGTCCATCTAATGTGAACAGAAAGGGGGTCATTTTTGCTCACGATGAGCGCTGTCTCTGGCCGGCAATGACCTAGAATTCTCATTTCCTCCGCCTGGCTGGAGACGGGGGTCAGATCACCTCTGACATTCTGCTTTTGGGGAGGGTTTTTTTTTTTAAAGACATTCCCAACTGTCTACCAAATGTCCTATTTCTTCACTTGTGACATTTGGGAAAGATGAATCACTCAGTATAGACATGTTCCCAGCCCTCTCCTAAGTGCACACACGTCGATGGGAGGGTCATCCAGAGAGTCCTTTCAAAGTTCATCCTTGTCCAGTGTGACTGCCTGGTGTGTTTGACTAGGAACTTTCAGCCCCCCCTCCGAATGGGAGATCTGCCAACAGCCTCTCGCGGGATATCCACAAGCTGATGTTATTTTAAAGTGGAAGAACGCTGAATTTTGCTGTCTCCACTTATAGAACCAAAAATGAATGTTCCAACAAAAAGGGCCGTGCTTGTGAAAATAGTGATCTAACTTTGCCATCTCCTCCTGTGGAAGTAAAAATAATTTTCACAATGCCCATGAAAATGTACCACCCCACAACTCTTCCAGTAGGGCATGTCTGATTTTTTAGAAATAATTTACTTAAAAAAATAATTGCTATTCTAGTTTCTTCTTTGTTCTATTCTGATTCTTTAATCTTTTGTTATAAAAAGAATAAATTCTTATAAATTTTTGGAAAATAGAGTCATTAAAAAGTAAAAATAGAAACCCCATCACCCAGGGAAACCCACTTTCACTATTTATATATTTATTTTATGTGTATTCCATATGTATTTCTTTCATTTTATGTTTCTTTCCCTAGAAATATATTTATACTTGCACATACATATTCATAAGTGCATGCATATACATCATCCTGGGAGGAAATACATATGCAAAAATCATTTTCTCCAAATCGGGATGGCAACATATGTAATTTTCAGGGCTGCCTCTTTCGCTTAGTGCTGCACCCTGAGTCATTTACAAGGCTGGACTTCACCATTCCAAGTCGCCTGAGGCATAGGCTCCTGCGCACAAGGATGAATTTACAAGCTCCTGTCAGATCTGACTGGTGAAGGCTGTGGCATTACTATCAATGCTTCTTCTAGAAAGCAATTAGAGTTGGCATTGCTATCGCTACCTAATGTGTTTATATCGGCTCCTGTAATTGTTTTCTGAAGCCATAAATTTCTCCAGTTAATTATAAACAAATTGCTCTGCTTAATTAATGGGCATCACTAAGGGGGATCATCTAATATGCATATGAATGAACCTTGTGACAGCCTCACAGGGCTGGATTAACGATGTTGGGATGGTGGGCCTGAGAAAGAAGGGATCCTCCTGAGATCAGGTCTGGACACAGCCCCAGGAAGCTGAGCAATTAGATGAGTGGAGGTGTCACCTCGGGGGACCCAGAAACAGCATGGGGACAGCTCAGCACCCAGGGAATCTGAGGATGAAGCTCTCTCAGCAGCACAGTTCTTGCCACCTCCGAGAGCCAAAAGCTGACCTGGGAGACGAGCCCAGGACTCCAACATCACAAGCATCACAAGTGGTAAAGCTGTGGGGAAGGCTCAGAGGGACTCCTGCCCTGCAGACCTGGCTTATGTGAAAAAGGCCAACAGCCTCCAGTTGAGAGCAGCCGCTCTCCTTCAACTGTTGCCATTTTTTTCTTCAGAGAGAAAGGGGACTGGCTTTTGTTAAGCATCCATCTTGGGCACTCTCTTCACAAGAGTTGTTACTCCATCCCACAATCGAGTAAACCGAGACTCACAGAGGGTTTCCTATTTGTGCAGCATATGAGGATGGAGGCCAGGATGCAGAGCAAGATTGTGCTTATGGTCCAGGACTGCAATACTCAGAATGGAGGTTTGCTCCTGTTTTAGCTGAAGCATCACAAACTCTAAAGCATTATAGACTCTTGGCCTTGGCCTTTTATCCCCTTTACCTTGGAGAAAAGACAGGAGTTGGAGTCCAGGACATTGATCCAATGGCCAGTGCTATATTCTATCTTGATAATCTTGTTGGAATTCAGTGATCAATTTAGGAGGCTCTGGGACAAAAGCAGGAAGCAGATCCTTGTGTGAAGAAGATCCCTACCAATAAACCCATCATAGCCAAACCCCTCAAAGGAACTTGCTTCCCACCAAAGAACCAGACAACTCTGGCTCCCGAGTCTCTGAATCTTACTAATACATTCCCCGAGGGTGCAGAAACAAACTTCTAATGTAAGGAGAACCGTTTCAGAAGAAATAATGTGTTGTAAAATATATGTAAATGTAAATATGGATGTACATATATGCATCTGTGCAGAAGAGGCAGTTGGTTCATTCAATAACCCATTCATTCATGTATATTTATTTTTCGAATCTTGAATTTATTTTATCATTAGTATTTACATACACTTATTCACTCATTAATCTTTTCAGCTATTCATGTCACTAACCAATTACTGAACCAGTTTTTCCTGTGCACCTACTGTGTGCTGGGTGCCAGACTACATTGTAGATGTAGAATTTAGTAAGACAAGATTCTGCTCTTCAGGAACTCATCGTCTGATGGTATAGACAGTCATTTCCATTCATAATTGCATCGGAAAGTACTATATGCCCCCGGAGAGATCTGTATGATGCACTGGGGGTCTAGAATTGGTGAAGAGAAAGAATCTTGACAGAAGAGGGCCTCAAGCAAAGGGGAGTCAGGAGTTGGGGCGAGGGAGCATTCTGGATGTGAACAGGAAGATGTGCTCGTCGTAGTCTGTCTCACATGACCCGAGGCTTGGCCTCTGGGAAGGATTTGTTTAGACAGAAGAAAAGGCCAAACTTTCTTTAGTTTATCCACCTGCCACTGGAAGGTGCAGGGGTCATTCTCATGCCTAGAAGCTGACCTAAGGTGAGGTGGATTTGGGCTCCGGAAGAGTCAAGTGTTGCCTGCAGGGGCCCCGCTTGGCCTGCTTACTCCTAAACTGCCACAGACATAAATCACCAGGATGTGGAAAGGGTTTCACTCCGAGTAGTAAAATGGGTTATTTGTTTGCAGACGGCAGATACTGTTTACCACTTAGAGGTGGAAATGTCCCAGCTTCTCTCCAAGGGCCCCAGAAGACTTATTCTCAATTTATGTAGCATCTTTCCTCCAAATAGCTTTATAAATTTTTAATCAAAATTGTATTTTAGGAAGTGGAAGCTACTGGATTTCTCCCAGACTGTCACATTTGAAAGGAATTTTATGAAGCCCAAATGGGATTTTTTTTAATGCCTATATTTCTCCTTCAAGTGGGCTTCCAACCAAGACTTTCAAATATTTTTTTCTCTCTCTCTGTCTCCCTTTTAAAGGGACCTTTTAGTATACAATGTCATATCCGAAAATGTGACATTCAGTAACTGACATTCTATTTTAATTCACTTTGACAAAATAATGAACTCTATTTGTAGGAGCAAGAGACTCGTATGACAAGGAGATATCTCTGGAGTTTTGCTATAAATGAAAAAATTTATATCCCATTTTTTTCTGAAAAAGTGTCAAATTTGAGACTTTAAAAAAAATCGAAAATGATGCTAAATGTCTAAGAACTGACAGGAAGCCCCCGCCATAATCACATATCCTGCTACTCACCGGCTGGATTTGGGTTTTTTGTTTGAGCTGGTAACACATGCCATCATTTCCCAGACTTCGACTTTCTGCTCCCTACAACTTAGCTTCCATGCCTGGAGTAAGAAAGTAGAGCCTCTTTGCTTCATGACATCCTCGGCTCCCTGCCAATGCCTAGCATCTTGGGCTTGCCTCTGCTGGTGACATTTATGGACTCTGGAGCAGATGGGAGGTCATGGGACCCGTGATTAGCAACCGCAAGGCAGAACCCAAGGCTACAGATGTAGCTTTCCGTCTAAAGAAGAGATTCCTAGAGAGGAACAAATGCAGACACACATTCACCTCTCTGCTTTTAACGTAATGTTTAGCTATAGCCCCTGGTCAGTTTTTAAGAGAAGCAAATTGAAACAAAGCATGGAAGTCAGGACCACGAGAGGTGCACCCATCCACCGAGACAGTGGGGCTGATCTATTGGGAGCTCACCAAGGCCAGCTGGACTGTGACTGAAAAAGCATGGGATAAAACCGGACTCTCTGAACATGGCGGACAATGAGGGCTGATGAGAAGCCAAGGACAATGGCATGGGGTTTTGTTCCTACTTCATGTTCTGGCTTTGTGGGAGCCTAGCCAGTTTGGATGTTCACCTTCCTAGACCTGGATGGAGGGGAGAAGACCCTGGACTTTCCACAGGGCAGGGAACCCTGACTGCTCTTCGGACTGGAGAGGGAGGGGGAGAGGAGGAGAGGGGGAGAGGAGTGGGGGGAGGGGAGAGAGGCGGGAGGAGGGGGAGGGAAATGGGAGGCTGGGAGGAGGCAGGAATTTTTTTTTTCAATAAAAAAAAAGAGAAGCAAATTGCATGTTGTATCTGGGACCCTTGAGTTGTCGGGGCCATTCTGGAGAGATGGGACTGGAGACATGGACTCTAATGGATGACCAGATATTAAGTCAGAGTGCAAGCTGGGCACAGCGACTGCTCCAGCCTCTTTTGAGGGGAAGGGGCAGGCATTCACTGACAGAAACTGCTGAAGGCAAGGGTCCCAGCTGAGAATACTGGTGCCAGAACACGATGCATTTTTATCTTTCATTTTCTTTCAGAAACACTATGATGATCATATACAAACCCACCACATATAATTTAAAGTATTTGAGTAGGAAGTGAAACTTTCCTTCTGGCCTCCACCCCACCGTAGCTATCCACCCTGACATTTTCTGTCTGCAGCACAGAGATCTGGGTAGATAAATGGATGCCTTTCTATCTTACTTAGAATAGTAGGGGTGTCATACGTGCTGATTGTTGTTTTTGTTGCTCTTTTCAGTAAATGGGAAACTGGAGAGTGTGTGTTTCTCTTGTTATTACACTGCTGTGTTTTCTGACCCTGTTCCCTGGGGGAACACACTTCAAGGGCTACACAAAGCAGAAGGGGACTTCAAGTGGTGGTTGCTCCAGGAAACAGAACTTATGGGGACAAAGAGCACTGTGATTTTTACCCACCCCACCCTACTTTCCACTCTAAGTACCCCAGCTTCAGTCAAACAAGATTAACCCACTGTAGCGGTAACATTGACCAATCACCCCTTCTGTCACGAGGTCCTGCTGTATAGACACCATAGTGTGTGTGTGTGTGTGTGTACATGTGTGTGGAGGCATAGGTCTCATTGGGTGCCTTCTTCTGTAACTTTCCACCTTATTTTTTGAGTCAGGGCTTCTCATTGAACCCAGGGCTCACTGATTGGCTGGGAAGGCTGACCAATGAGCTCTAGGCATCTCCTTGACTCCACTCACTGGCCCCAGCTCTGGGTTACAGGTTTCTGTCTTGCATGCCTGGTTTTCACATGGGTCCTTTAGTTTATACAGCAAACATTTTTCTGACTTCATCATCTCCCTAGTCCCTGAGCTTCTCTTCATTGTTCTCAAACACAATACACCCTAAGAGTGTTTTTAGCAATAGTCAAATTAGCATTAATTATATTTCAAGTCATTAAAATTTCTCCTTGATTGCATAATGGTTTTAGATACCTTTTATTAAACAATGTTCCACCCATACATAATTATATATGATAAACAATAGCATAAACCCCCATGAACTTAATATTAGTACAAGAAATAAAATATTACCAATACTTTTGAATATCTATTTTTCCAATTATGTTTTTCTGCCTTCTATTGCCTTCTGAAGCAAGAGATAATAAATATTTCACTGGATTTTGTGTTTATCCCTTCCTTGCTTTCCTTTTAAGCAGTGGTTTTTCCTTTGGACGTCTGTTGTTTCAGTATCAGATA
Source organism: Neodon shergylaensis (assembly GCA_025134845.1). Lineage (NCBI taxonomy): Eukaryota > Metazoa > Chordata > Mammalia > Rodentia > Cricetidae > Neodon > Neodon shergylaensis. The sequence continues at coordinate 19,514,557 of JABTXL010006999.1, forward strand.
GCTTTATTCTGCTTGGGACAATCCCTTTGAAAACCCGTATAGAGTAACAATAAGGATAACGAAGAAAAAAAACAAAAGTACATGAAAATAGGAGACAGAGAAACTTTGTAGACTTTGAGTTTGTGTAGTCCCCAAAGCAAGCGAGACCCAGCAGCATTCTGTGAAACTCCTAAGAGAAGGGATGGGAGAAGTCAAGTAGAGTTTGAGCCTGGCTAACAGGTCTCAGCTGTCATCAAGGAAAAGAACATCCCTAGGAGAGAATAACAACCCCAAGGGGACACAGCTGTGACCAGGACCAAGGAACAACCAAAAGCATCCCAGCAGGGTGTACACACACACACACACACACACACACACGAGGCAGAGGCCCTTTTTAATGTGGGCACAGTGAGTAAAGAAACCAACAGAAGCAAACCAGGTTGGTTCTAGAAAGCTTCTGAGCCAGGTTAGATGGAGAGGGGAGAGCAGGAATGTTTACCTTGGGGCGCCATGTTTAAAGTAAATGGTCCACTGCCTTCTGAACAGCAGAAACAGCCATGGTCTGCAAAGCCTAGAGAATTTCAACATCTTTGTGGCCCAATTCATCTCCCAACCCTCACCCCCTAGGCACAAAGCAGCTTCCTGCAGATCGCTGCTCTGAAATCCATCTCACTCAATTGACTAACATGAATAGGTAAAGGTACATTCAAATACTGAACAACTAGAAAGCCCTCCTCAGATATAGAACACTATACATACATTATAACCAAATACACCTTTGTAAAATTAAAAGTGTACTGCCTGCAGTGCTGGAGACAGAAAGAGCAGAACCTGACAATTCTAGTAGTAATGCTAGGAAACCGGCAGAATTTGGAAATAAAAGAGAAAGCATTTTCCCCCAGAAATAAAGACTATATTAGAGTTTTTAAAAGAAAACCCTACACTGATACAGAAGATAAAAAACGAGAAGACAGTCAGGATGGTGGTGGCACACACCTTTAACTCCAGCACTCAGAAGTAGGCGGATCTCTGAGTCCAAGGCCAGCCTGGTCTACAGAGCGAGTTCCAGGACAGCTAGAGCTCTTACACAGAGAAATCTTGTCTCAAAAAACCAAGCAAACAAACAAAAAAGGAACTATGGAGAAAATGATAAGAAGAAGACATGCAGAGAAAAATTTAAACTATGGATGACTGATGACTTATAATGGAATAAATATCTAAAATGTAATTCAGTAACATTTAGATGGTCTTAAAGACATGACATGTCCTCCCCTTTTGTCCCCGGAGCTGCGGCCTTCTGGACGGGTGAGTGTGTGT
>JABTXL010006999.1:19524389-19536447 GCA_025134845.1 Neodon shergylaensis
ATAGATAGATAGATAGATAGATAGATAGATAGATAGATAGATAGATAGACAGATATATCTGATAGACTTGCCTCCAGGCCAGTCTCATGACGGCATTTTCTCAGCTCATGGTCCATCTTATGAAATGACTCCAGATTTCTGTCACATTGACAAAAACCCAACCACCACCATCAGACACCTGCACCTCCATCATTTTTTTCACATGTATTATAAATATGTAGATATTATTTTAAGATATATTTTAAAATAATGTGTTAAAGGGGTGTTAAGTTGGGGCGTAGTCCCCAGCCCCTAGCATTCATCCCAGCCTCCCTGACCTGGGAGTTGCTTTGGTCTGGACTCCAAATCCCAGCATGCCAGGTCCTGACCCTCCCCTGGGTCAGGACCACTCCCACAGGGTATCTATGTGAGCTCCCAAAGGAGAAACACTTGGTGTGTCCCCTGTGTCATGTCCCCTCTTCCGTGGCCACATTTGTGGCCTCCTGGTTCCCCCTTGGGACCACCCTAGAGTGCAGGAATTCCATTAAACCTGAATATTTTTTAATTTGGCTTGTTGTGATTTGGCTTGATTGGGATTTTTGCGTTGGCAGAGAGCTCGCATTAGGAAAAAATCCTAACAGGGGGAGGAGCTGGAGTTACAGTGAGCTGCCCCATGTGGGTGCTGGGAACCACACTCAGGACTTCGAAAGAGCAGTAAGTGCCATTCACTGCAGAGCCATCTCTCCAGGCTCCAAGATTGTTCTTTCTAATGCTGCCTTTTGTGACTTTATTTTTACTTTTAATCGTTTTAAATTTTAGTTCTTAAGTAACAAATCCCATTTGTTCATTCTTTTCTATTTTTTCTAACTTTCTACCTTATGCTTTTAATCTTTTTATCTCAATCTTTCATCTCATTTACTTTTATATGTTTAACCTTTAATTTTGGAATATATAGCATTTTATATTCACCCACTGTATTCTATTATTCTTTTTACATTCCTAACCTTTTGCTTTTATTGTGATTTATATTCTTTGTCACTATGCATTGCTCTTTCACTGTTGTGTTAATCTCCTCCTAACCTTTTATTCTCCTTTCCATGATTGGAATAATCTCATTCATTTTTCCCCCTTTCTTCTACGAAAAATTGTGATGGGAAAAAAAATCTTTCTTTTTTAACAATAGTTAGCCAGAATGTGTTCCCATTAATATGACAGCAGAAGGAAATCTCACCAGGTAAAGACAGGAGCTAGCTCCCTTGCATTTGTCAAACAAACATGCAAACAAAATTAGAAAACCTGCCCTCTGGGCTTCCCAGTTCACTGTTTGTAGAGTGAAGGCCATTGGTAAGAGAACAGCCAGCACAGCACAATTTTACCTCTGCCCTGCCCCCCCCCCTCGGACCCACCGGGTAGCCCTCCCTGAAGTTCTAATTCTCTTTGTGGAGATGACGTCAGTTATTTCAAGAACTGAGCCGCTTCCTAACATTCCATGCCCTTTAGAGCTGCCTGGAGACTCCCTGTGTTTAAGTCAGCCATCCCAAGTGTGTGAGACCCCATCAGGCCTTCTCTCCAGGGGTTACTCACCTTTTCCTTCTTCACCCTAAGGCATACACTTTCCTCTCTCTTCCAAACAAAGAAACACTGTTTCTTTAAGTCCATTTGCCTCCCCAACACATCTGAAATTCAAGGTGGTTAGTCACCTTCTCTGTGGGAACAATCCCCTCAAGGGACAGACAGGATTGACTGGCAGCTCTTGGCTCCACTTAGAAGCTTTCATGGCATAATTGATCCAAGCTAGAACAACTAGCAATAGGCGCCAACCCTAGGAAATACTTGTGGGGGGGGGAAGGGGGCTGTGTTTAGTGTTGGAGGTACAGGTCATTTAATGTCCAGAGCTTTACAAAGAAAGAACAATTATTCAGACCTTTAGATACTAGCCTACCTTCTTATTGAAGCCTGGCAAAAATCTCTCATTTTCATACAGTCGATTAAAACAAAGTCCTCAGGCTAAACAAAACACCTGAGTAAAACGCCCTGTGTCAGAACTCAAGAATGGCTGGGTACTGGGTCTGTTTGGATAGCTCTGGACATGATTTTTTATGTAGAGTCAGGTATCAGTATGCATTTGCTGACATAACTAACTTGGAAACTCAAAAATAAGGATAACACTCCTTTTGTGTGGTGTTGCATGGTATGGTTTGCGTGCACACATGTATAGAGGTCAGAGGTCAGGTCAGGTATCTTCCTCAATCACATCACTTTATCTTTTGGGACACTCTCTGGCTGTCCTTCAGATTCACTGATTCTGACAGACTAACCAGAGAGCAAGCTCCAGGGATCTGCCTATCTCAGTTTCCTCTGCTCTAGCCTCACAGGCGCAGGGCAGCATGCCGGGCTACATGGGTGCCGGGCATCCTAACCCAGGCCCTCTTGCTTGTGCAATGAGCACTCTGCTGACTGTCTGAGTTTCTTTTCTGTTTCTGTAATAAAATGTCATCGCTAGAAGCAAATTTGGAGACAAAAGTTGACTTTGCTTTGCAGTTCCAGAGGGCTAGCGTTGACAGTGGCAGAAATAGGGTGGCAGCAGGACCAGGAAAGTGGCTAATCACATTTCAATCACACGTGAGAACCAAGCTCTAAGATGTCAAAGCCCATTCCCCAGTGACACACTTGCTCCAATAGGTTTCCATTTTCTAAGAGCCCAGTGACCTCCCACACGGCACCACCAGCAACAGACCCTGTGTTCAAACACGTGAGCCATTTACACCACAATACCAACTGAGCCACCTCTCCAGCCAGGTGATTCCAATTTGTAAGACTATGTCCTTTACTCGCCATTATTTTTGGATATTTCATCAAAATGCATATCTGTTTATTCAGGTACTGGCTTTTGCTCTATTCCTTAAATACCTGTGAGGAATTTGGAAAGGTCATTGGTGCACTGGACATTGCCTTGCCTTTTGAAGTTTGCATAAGGGTTCCATGGGCTCAGTATGAACACTGCAATGTTCACCTTGAAAGGGGGCCTGAAAAAGCTTTCTGTAAAAGGTCAGAGTGTAAATGCTGGCTCTTTGTGCAACCACTGAGTTCTGCCGTTGTGCGGTATATTTGTCTCTGTGCTGCAATGAAACGCCGTGAACAAAAAGCATGTTGGAGAGGAAATTATTCAGCTTGCACTTCCGCACCGCTGTTCCTCATCAAAGGAAGCCAGGACAGGAACTCAAGCAGGGCAGCAACCTGGAGGCAGGAGCTGATGCAGAGACCATGGAGGGTGCTGCTCACTGGCTTGCTTCCCATGGCTTGCTCAGCCTGCTTTCTTATAGAAGGACCACCGGGCAAGGGATGGCCCCACCCACCCACAATGGACTAAGCCTTTCCCACCAATCACTAATTAAGAAAATGCCCCACAGCCAGATCTCATGGCAGCATTTCCTCAGTTAAGGTTCCCTCCTTTCGGGTGGCTCTAGCTTGTGTCAGTTTGACAATAGATTAGCTATCACAAGTGAAAGCAGTGACAGTCAGTCTGTACACAAGTGCTGTTAGACTCTAGTACAACTAATGTAAGGACTCTGAGATTTGAATTTCCTGCATTTTTAATTACTTATTTCCACATATATGCTACATATATATTATATAGTACTTATTTACACGCACACACACACACACACACACATATATTAAAGTCCATTTTCCCCTTCCATTGAACCCCCTCCCAAAAAGTCGGCCTCTTGCTTTCACGGGTGTGCCTGTGTGTGCCTGTGCCCCACTGCATTTAATTAGGGTTGTTTGCATTAGCATAAGCTGAGGCTTATTTACTTGTGCAAATGCATCATATGTCACAAAATATTAGATGTCTTCCACCCAGTTACAGACATAAAACGATTATTAGTGCGAGACACAATGGTGCATACCCCTAATTCCAGCACTGGGGAGACTGAGGCAAGGAGACTGTGAGTTTGAAGCCAGACTGCACTATGTACTCAGATCCTGTCTCAGAACAACACGAAACTGCCAGGCGGTGGTGGTGCACGCCTTTAATTCCAGAACTTGGGGAGCAGAGGCAGGTGGATCTCTGTGAGTTCGGAGCCAGCCTGGTCTACAAGAGCTAGTTCCAGGACAGGCTCCAAAGCTACAGAGAAACCCTGTCTCAAAAAAACTTAAAAAAAAAATACACATTCATATCACGGAAGACAGCCTTTGGTCAATTTTTTTCTGGTGGCTGTTGACTCCTGTTCTAGCAGCTACCCAATAAAATTATTTGGGGGACAATAGGTGACTCAGAGGGTACTTTCCAAAGGGGTAAGATAAGTATGCATCCTGCCTTGTGTTCTGTTTCATTTCCACCTGAAAGTCTGGCTAAGACTCCCAGAGGATTAGACCACCAGGACATTGCCTCTTTATCACAAAAAAAAAAAAAGGAAGAGAGCGCCATGGTGTTGTGAGCCACGATGGACTAACCAGATGACTTCTCTGCATCTAATTAGTGTTGGACAGAAGGGCTACTGATGCAATGCGCCTACAGAGTCATCATTTTTGGTAGACATCTCCAATATTAAACTGACTTATGGTCGATAACCCTAAGGATCAAGTTAACTAATTCAGTCACATAGTCATATATTTTGCGAACAATTTAGCTTTGAGAGGGCACCTGGAATCTCTATTTTTCAAGGTTAACTGCTCCGTGGGTGTTTACCAGGGTGCTTTATGAACAGGGTGGGCATTTTGACTCTCTTGCTGTAAATTTGTTTTCCAAACAAAACTTATTGCTGTTCTGCTCTGATGAAGAGATGTGGGGACTCAAGATCCATTTCAGTGGTGAGCTGGGGAGTATCTGAGAGCTTCCTCGGGAGACTCTCAACCTGTGGAGGACGCCGCAGGCTGCCCCCTTCTGTCCTCCATGTCTGTGTCCTTGTCAGGCTCCTCCGTTTTATTTATTTATTTTTTGGGTATGCGTGTTTTGCCTGCATGTATATCTGCACACCATGTGCGTGCCTGGTATCCACAGAGGCCAGGAGTAAGCATCAGATCCCCTGGACTGGAGTTACAGATGTTTTTAAGATAACATGTGGGTGCAGGGTATCTAATCTGGTCCTCTGGAAGAGAAGCCTGTTGAACCAGCCTCCACCACCACCACAGCTCTCTTGAGAACACATTGGGCTAGCCCCACTAACTGACCAGTAAAGTCATTTCCTTCACACCCTTAGCCCTGCATCAGGCTACATCACCTATCAAGGGCTGCAAAGAAAGTCACAGAGCAGCCGAAAGACTCCTGCGTGACTAGAAAACTGTCCAAGACAGAATCAGCTGTGGACTTCTCTCTTCTGGTAGTCCCTCCACTTCTTGGAGGTCAGAGCTGATGCCTGTCAACAGACAAAACTATCAAAGAAAGGTTTCCCTTGATTTCTGCAGTCCTCGTGTAAGGCTCTGTTCTGGACCCTCCCGAACCAGGAAGAAGCTGAGCATCAGGGATGCTCTGGTCCAAGCTGAGAAAGCATCTTTTCTTGATGGTCCTTTGGGATGATACTGCATTCTCACTCGGGAACAGCTGAGTGCTTACTAAGGGGCCCAGTGGGGGACTCTGCTTAGTATGCCACACACACCTTCTGAATTAGGATTCTGGAAGGTCCCCTGAAGTCTCAGCGCTGCTCCTGTATGTCTCTTGAGGGACTGGTTTTTGTTAATTTCCATTTATTTATGTAATGGGTCATATAGCTCAGTGGTTGTTCACCCAGCCATACTTTAAAACCATGGTGAGCTTTGACATCATGCAGATGCCAGCCAAGACTGATTTGATCACTGTCTCTAAACGTGGGACTATTTATCAGATCTTTGCTGTGGGACAATGATCTTGTATCCTGTCTCTTGTATTATTTTAATAAAATGCTGATTGGCCAGTAGCCAGGCAGGAAGTATAGGTGGGGCTACAAGAACAGGAGAATTCTGGGAAGAAGAAGGGCTCACTTTACAGTCATCACCTAGACACAGAGGAAGCAAGATGAGAATGCCTCAATGATAAAGGTACTAAGCCATGTGGCTAACACAGACAAGAATTATGGGCTAATATAAATTATTTGAGTTAATAAGAAGCCTGAGCTATTAGGCCAACCAGTTTATGATTAATGTAGACCTCTGTGTGTTTCTTTGGGACTTAATGGCTCTGGGATGGGGTGGGACAGAAATCTCCATCAACAGATGTTCCCAGTATCTTTAAAACATATGAGAGAGCACAGCTCCTACCTGTGTGTCCTCCCCCTGAGTGCTCGTTAGCAACCAGCTAAGAAAAGAAACATCAGTGCTGGTGCTTAGTCATCCGCACACAGAGTCTATGGCTTCCCTGAGTAGCATTGCTTTTCTGGACACAGCGCTAACTGGGGTCTCATTTCCCATCTGCCATCTCATTGTCAATGTGTGCCAGTCTAATCTTACTGTTACGTGTTCTATTTTAGATGTAAACTGTTTGTAGAGGGTGTGCTCAGCTAACTTAAGCTAAAAGGACCAGGGAAAGGTCAGTGGAATAGTAGAGTTTATTTCATGGCATGGGAGTAAATGTATCCAACCAATGGAGGGAAAACTAGGAGAGTCAAAACTTAAAACATCCAGCTCCCTCCCTCCTCCTCTTCTTCTCCCTCTACCACTCTCTCCTGCTTCCCTCCCTCTCTCTCCTTGCCCCCTTACCTTTTCTTTTTACATCAGTTTGACTCCCTCTGCCTTCGAGAGCAGCTCTCTTTTCCTTTCTGTAAGGCAACATGATCCCAGGACAGCCAGTCCATGCAAAGTACTTGCAGTCCCATGTGCCACGGTGGAATTCTCTGGAGAAAGCTAGTGAGTGGTGCAGCTGGGGTCTGCTAACTCCGCAGCATCTTTGCACCAGGGTCATTAGGGAGGATTATGACATTCAACCTGACTTCCTTATACCCTGTCAGAACCAAGAGGGAGGGAGCCATGAGCAAGCAGATGCTCAAGATGGTTCCAACAGCAATATTTGTATAAACCACTTTCAGCCTTTATAGATTAAGGAGAAATGTAGAAAAACCAATGGATTCAGGTTTGCAACACAAATCACCACTAGGAGTATGAGGATTTGGCCTTACTGTCGTTATAGCATTTGGAGACTGTGATGGCCACACTTGAGCATCAACTTGACTGGATCTAGAATCAACTAATAGACCAGCTTCTGGGTGCACCTCTGAGGAATTTTCCTGGTTAGATTAACTAAAGCGGGAAAACCCACCCTAAACACAGGGAGCATCGTCTACAGATGGACCAAACATAAGCAGATACAAGAGGGATGCTTTTGCTTTCTTCAAGTCTTGAGGACAAGTTTATCCACTTTGTTCACGATCCCTGTGCCGCCACTGTTGCCATTTTTCAATGCCATCAAAAGCCAGCTTCTTCAGCCTCCCAACCTGGACCACTCCAGTAATCCTCCAGTTCCTCAACAGGAGTTTGGGACTTCTGAGAGACTAAGCTCACAGGCTGAGCAGCTCCTGTATTCTCAGACTCTCCAGAGGGAAGATCATCATTGGAGTATCTAGACTGTATGTAAGTCAATCTACTTAAGCCCTGTTCTAATGGTTCAGTTTCTAAAGAGAACTCTGATACAGAGAACAAGAAGAAACTTGACACAGAAGTCGGCTAACACTGATGAAGTAGGTCACAGGGACATCTGGACATCTCTGTGTTCCTCTAACTTCTCTGGACTTCGCAATAATCCCTTCAGAAGCCGTTTCTGGTTTCCCCCTAAATGGCACACCTGTATGTGAAACCTGCCTGAGATGGCTGTGGAGAACCATAGACAAGGCTCTTTAGAGGCTCTTGGACTCGCTCGGCCAGCTGTTTTAGAAAACTGTCTCTGTCTCTGTCTCCTTTCATCGCCTGATGAAGGTTAATATTCAGGAGGATGCCTATATGTTTTTCTTTGGGCTCTCCTACTTATTTAGCTTCTCTAAGAACCTGAGTTATAGGCTCAATGTCCTTTATTTATGGCTAGAAACCAAATATGAGTGAGTACATCCCATGTTCCTCTTTTTGGGTCTGGCTTACCTCACTCAGGATAGTGTTTTCTATTTCCATCCATTTGCCTGCAAACTTCAAGAAGTCCTTGTTTTTTAATGCTGAGTAGTACTCTAATATGTCTTCATTACTAGACCTGGATGGAGGTGGGTGGTCCTTGGACTTCCCACAGGGCAGGGAACCCTGACTGCTCTTTGGGCTTACGAGGGAGGGGGACTTGATTGGGGGAGGGGGAGGGAAAGGGGAGGCGGAGGTGGGGAAGAGACAGAAATCTTTAATAAAAAAAATAAAATAAAATAAAATAAAATAATAAAAAAAAGAAAACTGTCGAAAGCAGAGTAGTCATTCTGTGTTGACAGATGCGAGTGATCGCCAGGGTTCAGTTCACAAATCGGATGATGCTTAGTGAGACGACACTGATCTTGACAAATTTCAGTCACTGTGGCAGAATCCAGTTTGGACAAGACCTCATTTGTCAGTCTGGCACCCAGGAACATCGGGGAGGTGGTAGCATTCATTGTAGCAGGTGATAGCAAGGAGTAATTTATGCTATGCAGGAGTCACAAAACTAATTGTGTGTGGTAGGGGCATTGTGGTGTGTGTGTGTGTGTTTGGGGGTACAGCTGTGTGTGTGTTCATGGGTGCTGAGGCCAGAGGTCAATCTTAGGTGTCTTCTCTTATCCTCTTCACCCTATTTTTGGACACAGGGTCTCTCTCACTAACTCAATGAGACCAGGTAATCAATGAGCCCAGAGATTCCCTAGTTCTACTTCCCTATAACTTGGACTATGGGTGTGCACCACCATGCTTGGCTCTTTACACAGGAGCTGGGGAACCAAACCCAGGTCCTTAGGTTTGCACAGTAAAGGCTTCCCCCACTGAACACCCTGCCCAGCCTCAGCTACCATTTTTATATTTATTCTGTGCTAACAGTTTCCTTAGACCTCATTCTACCACTGGAGAGTTTGTAGTTTCTGTTTTGTCTTGTAATGTTTTACTGCAACAATTATGGCATTCTCATATGCACGTTGAACTCAGTGAATATTCACAGTCTAAACACAAGAATACACCCATCGTGGAGATCAAGAAATGGGACCTGACCAGCACCCCCACAGTCTTTCCAGTCACTCCATCTACCCAAGGGTGGCCTTTGTCCCAATGCCCAACAGCATAGTTTTGCCTGTTTCTGGAGTCTAGTAAAGTAGGGTAATAAACAGCTAGTCTTTCTATGCTCTATAATCCTGCTTCTGAGATCAATTCGTACTGTTGTGTGGACATAGGCTGTTTGTACAGCATTCTAATGTGGGAGCATGCCAAATTGATATCTTCGGTCTACCAATTTCGGATATTTAGGGAGTATCCTTTCTAAAAACTACTCCAAATAGTCCTGTTCTGCCCATTCCAGAACATGTTATTGCTGTGTCCGTGAGTGTGTGTCTACTGGCTATGTAATTAGAAGGGAAACAGCTGTGTAATAAGGTATGCGCGTGTTCCACTTTGACACTGATAAACGCTTTACCAAAATAATTGTACCAATTTACGCTTCCGCCAGCAGCAGAGCAGAGCTCGCTTTGTCCCTCGTTCTCACCCGCCTCAATCTGGAATGTCATCTTTTCCCTCTTTAGTCAGGCCTGTGGGCGGAAGTGGTTCGCTGTGGCTTAACTTGCATTTCCTTGTTAATGAAGCTGAGTCTCTTTCCCATGGTTGGCTTCATTCATTTAATTAACAGCCATTTGGATGTTCTCTTCGTGCAGTGTGTACAAGCCTTTGCCTATTTTTTTTTTCATGTTGGGTTTCCTTTCTTTAGTTGGTAGCTGAGAGCTTTCTCTAAATTTTGCAGCCATGTTCTCTGTTGGCTACAGATATCAAAATACCTATTTCCACTCTGGCAGGAAATTTTTACTCTCTTTCTGCCTAGCAATTTTTCTATCCTTTTACATACTCAAAAATAGTATAACTGTGACCCCAGATTTTCTTCTAAGCCCTCATGGTTTTTATTGTTTATGCTTATAGCTACTATCCATTAGTATTTGATTATTTCATTGGTGTAAAATAATTAAATCAAAAATACCATAATTTCATATAATCCATGGAGTAACATTTACTATACGGACTCTCTTCCTTGTGCACTGCCTTACTCACATATCAAATGTACTTTTTCTGGGATTAATTTGGTGTCATTGGCATTTCTTTTTCTATCTTTGTAACAATTCTGTATTGTCTAAATGTCTATATATGAATAATTACATTTGTTAACTGTCGGGGACCAGCCTGAACAAAAATACCACTTGCTAGGGTAGGGTTGTGGGGATTTAGAAGTATTAGTAAAGAATACGAAGATGTGTGTGAAAATAATAAAACAGAAAAACATAGAATATTACCAGGAGGGAGTTCCAGTGAGTACCAAAATTGTCCGCATTTAATTTCCGATTGCTTAAAATACCCTGACCCCAAGATTTATTAAAAAAAACTTAAAAAATGCGTTAACAAGGAAATGAACAGGTCAGTTGAAGGCCGCAGACTACAGCCATAGTTAAACATTCTGTTGCTAGAACAAAACAAGTCATTTTCACACCCTAGACCAAAATATGCTGTAGGCAAACCACTCCCTGGTGGAATCTACTGTTAACTCCTTAAGGAAGGTGGAACCCTAGTTGAATCCTTAGACTTTTGTTTGAGGTAGAAACATATCTACTTCTCTATTCTTGAAATACAAGGTCTGGATATTAGTCACACCTGTTGACAATGACCTTGAGAGAACAGAAGTCTCTGATCTCAATCTAGGTGGAAACTTTGTTTGAGGTAGAAACACAATAACCTTGAAAAAATAGAGGTAGTTTCCAACTCTCTGACCTTTGGTCAAGGTGGAAATAGGCTCACACTTTTGGGCTGGTGTGGGAGAATTGTCTGTATTCTGTCAATCATGTTATAAATAAGCTCTGATTGACCAGGCTGGAAATATAGGCAGGAAAACCAGACAGAAAGTAGAAATGATGTAATGAGAACAGGAGAATTCTGGGAAGGAGGAAGTTGATTCCTCCCACTCCTGCCCAAACCACCAAAGCAGCAGGATGTGATCTGCCTCACTGAAAAAGGTACTGAGCCACGTGGCTAACATAAATCAAAAAAATGGGTTAATCAAGATGTTGAGAGTTAGCCAATGAGAGGCTAGAGCTAATGGGCCAATCAGCTTTATAACTTATAGAGATCTATGTGTGATTTTCTTTGGGGCTAAACAGTTGTGGGGTACTGGGCAGGACAAAGACAACAACAAACAGGACCCTCCGTGTTACATTGGGCCTCCACAGTTATCTAGTAGTGTAAAGTATTCATTCTTCTCCAAGATTGTATATTCTTGATCCTTTGAGTTCCCATATGAATTTTGCAATCCATTTATCAATTTTAGCCAACAGAACAAAGCTACCTGGTTTATTACCCTTGTCTACAGATATTTTGGAGGAGAAATGACATCTTGTGGTATTGAGTTTTTGATACTTGAACATGATATATTCCTTCATTCATTTAAATTTTCTTTAATTTCTCTCAGTAATATTTTTACTAGACCTTATCCTGGCAACACAATAACTATTGACGATATTACAAATCGGATATTTTGTCTTCATCTTAACTTGTAGAAATTTCCTGGTAGAAATACAATTGATTTTTGCATATGATCCCATATCTGACAAATTTGCAAATCATATTTATTAATTCTAATAGTTTTCACATTGTCTAAGGCTGATGTAAAAAATGACCACAAACTTATTGTCTGCTTCAATCAGCAGCAATGTATTCTCTCACAGTTCTAGGAGCCAGCAGTTCAAAATGAGCCTCAATGACTGGAAGCAACATGTCACAGAGCGATGATGCCTTTCCCAGCTTCAGGGAGCACCAACTGCTTATACATCACTGAAGCCTCTGCCTCCATAATCATATGACCTTCTCCTCTTCTGTATCTCACAGTGTGAAGGTTAGTGCTGATTGCCAGCTTGATAGAATCCAGAACCACCTGGGAATACCTGTGACAATCACCTGGTGTACCTGTGACAATCACCTGGTGTATCTG
>JABTXL010006999.1:19545110-19556775 GCA_025134845.1 Neodon shergylaensis
AGTCAGGAGGCCTGGGGGCGTGTCCTTGGGTACAGTCAGGAGGCCTGGGGGCGTGTCCTTGGGCAGCTTGTTGACCTGAAATGAGGGGCAGCAGGAACTGGTGCTGTGTGATGCTCTGGAGCCAAGCATGGCCTTCAAAATAGCCACAGCTGCCTCAGGAAGAGCACATGACCTTGGACAAAAGCAAGTTACAAGGCTCGTTTCTAGACCCATGCGCCCTCTGCAGCCACCACTCCTGGCAGCTGGGAGGCTGATTGCCATGGGGGAGCCAGTGCAGGCATCATAACATGGAGTATGCCTACAGAGCATGTCCTTATCCGGGGCAAGTACACAAAAAAGGCCAGGCAGGGTGTTCAGGTGAGATCACAAGACTTCCGTGTGGGATAGTAATAGGATGACTTTGTCCTTTCCCATAAGACCCCTGTCCCAAAACACTGCCCTATCTTACTTCTCTTCTCCCTCTGCATCTCTCTGTCTTCGTGGGCACACACACACACACACACACACACAGTCATCATTCCTCCTCCTCAGGGCCCAGACAGTGGCCTCTAAATCCGTCTTCTCACATCTCTTCCTGCCCCCTTCCAATCTGTGTGTCATCCCACAAACAGAATGGTCTTTTAAAAATACACAGTTCTGATCATGTGTTTCCTGTCCTTAAATTCCTTTAGTGTCTTCCTACCTATCACATTTAGAATAAAGACCAGTGCACGTTCGTATGTCTGTGTGACTGTGTATATGCATGTTTTGCATGTGTGTAGGTGGGTTTGCATGTATGTGTGCCCATGTGTGTACATGTATGTGTGCGTGTGAATGCATATGTACATGTGTGTATACATGTATGTGTGTGTGTGCATGTGTGTATGCATGGATGCAGATGCTTAAGACTGATGTTGGGAATTGTCCTCGATGTCTCTTCTGCCTTAGCCACTGAGGATGGGCCTCTCAATTACACTCAGAGTTCTCCAACAGGACTTGTTTCCCAAGCTAACTTGCACTGAGGATCCGCTGCATCCCCACCAAGGCTGGGATTATAGGCAGGTCACCACACCCACCTGGAATTGATGCGAGTCCTGGAGTCTGGTCCTCACACTTACCCAGCAAGTACTTGAACCACTGAGCCATCTCCCAGCTCCCTGCTAGGCTTAGAGACAGGGCCTTTCACTGAACCTGGAGTTTATTAATTCAGCTAGTAAACTGGCTGGCCGGTGTGTTCTAGGGATCTGCCTGTCTTCATTCCCCTCTCCCATCCTGGTTCTTACATGGATTCTGGGGATCCAAACTCTAGCCCTCACATGTGTGTCAGTGACTTTACAGACTGAGCCATCTCTTCAGCACTATGGAGCAAGCCAGTAACCTGGTCTGTGAGTCTTTACAAGGCTCTCCGAGGCCCCAGACTGCTCTCGCCCTGGCTACTCCTGTCCTGCTGGACCCCAACAGCCTCTAGCCGCTGTTGCACACTATGACCAACTTACCAGCTGTCACATGGTTCTATGGCCACTGTACAAGTCTCCAGTGACGTTCCGTGACAGACAGGCCAGAGCACTTTCTCTTAAACCATGTAGCATGAGTCAATGCATACAAACTCCTATACTCAGTTCCTGATCTGTGGTGTGGATGGGATCAGATTACCTGAAGCTATGGGAGCCTGGGAGACCAGCCACGCTGGAACACATGGTTCTGGGCACTCTCCAAAACACTAGCAATGGCACAACTAATCTTCAGGCCTCAGCCCGACACCTTCTCCCAGGGGCTTCCTGGGAGCCAAACCAGGCCTTCTAAGCGCTCCCACAGCTTCCTGTCCCTTGCTGTCACAGCAAATCAAAACACTATCTGTCTGTCTTCAGATTCCTCACAACAGAAATCTGCCTGTTTGCTCACCACTGCCCCAGGACCCAGTCTAATTTCTCAGAATAAGTATTCTTTTATTCTGGGACAGCTGGGAGGGTGTGGATACAGGATAGAGCACATGCATTCTGTTACTGTATTTGGAGATGGAAGCAGAAAGCAAGAGGAGGCACCCGAAATGTGTCCCAAGAAGATCTAGCGGCTGATGATCAATGTATGAATGGTCCCCTTCTACCTCCCCAGGCTTATTGTGATACATTCTGCATGGCTGTGATATGACATTTTCTCTTCTGCAATTCAGTGGCACAGCATGTCCATTAAAGGCCAATTCTCCATTGTGTTTGGGCCAGTAAAATAGCACAGTGATGCTCTAGAAAGATCTTGTGTTATGAATTTAGAGGACCAAATTCAAGCCCTGTATTGTCACTGAGTCTCTATGCCACCTTACATTATAACTTGGACCAAAATCTATACTTGACTCATTTGCAAAATGAGACTTTGAGATGTGTGACTCAGTCCTGGAAAGCCATGCCCAGCCTATGCGTGTATCTTGTTAATTCAGGTCTAGGCCACATAGGACAGTATTCTTGGGTGACATATCCTAGAGAGAGCCACAAAGGACACCTCTCACACTGTGGGCCTGAGGCCACAGATACAGGAAGCTGTATGATGACAGGTAAGAAGTGGGGGCCCAGTGCCAGGCAGGGCCACAGAATAGATGATTGTGGGAGTAGAGTTGCTGTGGACCTGGGGAAGGAGTTGGGCTGCGGGGATGGAGCAGAGAGAGGCCCAGATGGAAAAGAGTTACCCACTGGCTTCCTCTCTGAGAAGTCACCTTGGTTGTAATCTCTGCAATCAGGAACTTGAAAATCCCCCATCTCCCTTTCCTTAGGTGAAGTTCAGGCTCTTTCTATTCCTGCAGCCAAATGGCTGTTGACTAAGTCATCTTCTCATACCGGATGCCAACTGAGCAAACCCTTCACCAGTCAGAGGGCTCCACGCACATCAGCTTCGTGTGTTTAAAAGACTTCTGTCTTCATCCATCTGCAATAGGCAGAATTTCATCACAATAAGGAAATGTCTGAGGCAATCCACTCACAGAGAGAAAGGGCTTATCTGGGTTAATAGTTTTGCAAGCTTTAATCCATGCTTGACTATCTCTGCCACCTTGGGCCTGGGGTGAAGGAGCACATCGTGGCGGGAGTTCAGGGAAGACAAAACTGCTCACCCCACAGCTGGGAAGCAAAACAAGCAAACAAACAAACTGAAAACCAAGAGGAAGAAGCTGGCATCTCAGTATCCTATTCCAGAGCATACTCCCAGTGGCCTAAAGACCTCCCATTGGATACTCCAAAGGTTCCATGATCTCATGATGGCACCATATTGAGGACTAAGTTAATACACGTGGGCTTTGGGGCCACATAAATTCCAAGCGATAGCAGCACTCTTATTTGAATGCACTAGATCAGAGAAAAGGATGCTCCGGAAAGGGTTTTCATTATACAAAATGAGGAAACTGAGATCCAGAGGGGCATCGGGGACTCAAGGGCACTTGGTAAATGAGAGACAGCCGGGGTGAAAAGCTCAGCTTGGCCCGTGTCCTAGGGTCTCGGCGGTGCCCTCGGTGGGATCCCTTTCTCCCATGACATCCACACCCTGAGCAAAAGCTGGTACAAAGTCAGCGTGCTCCGTGGAATTCTGCTGTGAAGCAGTCTCAGTTCTTATGATATGTGCCCAGAGAACAGCCTCAGGGGAGCCATAGCTGCTGGAGGGTGGATACAGTGTGGCCACAGCATGGAAGGGAAACAAGCAGGCCCCGCCCAGAAGCCCACTCAGCTCCCAAGCAGGCCCAGAATGAGCCTGTAGTCACGGATTTGCCTTTCCGAAGCAAGAAGAGAGACTCTGTTGGATGGGAGCCGTCTGTAGGGAGCTCTCCTTGAGGCAGATCCTGAGGTCTATGAGCACGGTGGAGAGTTGAGTGCCCAGAAGAATCATTCTGAAAATCCAAGCGCCGAGAGTGGTTGGGGAGGCAATTCCAAGACCAATCTTCAAAGACCTTTGCCTTTTCCTAAGTGTGGCACCGGAAGAAAACTGGTTTTAAGACATGATTTTTGTGTACGCCATTCCCATGAGTGCAAAGCCATATATCTTGGAGATATTTGAACTACAAGAAATTTGTCTTGTTAGGTTTTGGCTACCTCTGTGGCTACCAAGGCTGGTATAACACGAAGTAAGCTTGTTGCAGAGACAGATGGGGATTGCTTTAAAGTGCTCTCATGAGCCCATTTCTCAGATGATAAACTGGGGCATTGGACTCCAAGGCCCTGAGGCTAATACATGACCATCTTTAGAAACCAGGTCCAGGTAGCACGGCTCCGCTTTTGGGGTACAGCGAATGCTCTTTTGACTTGCCTGTGGACAAATCTAATTCAGAGTGTGGAAGCTGCAGAGGTCTATAATTTCCTGAGGTTCAAGGTCAAGAGTCTACCTCCATAGCTTATTAGCACAGGCTGTGTAAACACTTGCATCTTATCTGTCTTTGCCAAGGGATCTGGGGAAAAACATGTTTTCCCCTTGGTTCTAAAACTAACTTTTGCTTCCCTGTCTACAGAGACGTAGAGCCTTTGAGAAAGCAGGAGGCAGGGAGTCAGAGAACCCAGGAATGAACAGTGGACAAGACTCGTGCTTTCTCTGAGCTTTGGTCTCTTCACAATAAAACACAGGCAAATTAGATGGCCTTCCATATCTGTACTCCTCCTCTACTTCCAGATGATTTTCAAGGGCTCATCTGAATTTTCCCCACAGAGAAGCAGCTGACTTAAGCTTCAGGTGACACCATTTAACAGCTGGCACATGGCAGGCCCTCGGTAAATGTCCCAGAGTTAATTTAAGGGCTGCTTCGGGCATCTAGAATTTCTCATCATATCTACATCCATCCCATAATTCCCTTACACTCAATGAGCCATGTGGGCTGTGGTAAACCCTGCGGTTTATGAAAAATATCTCAGAGATCACATCTTGACCAGGGGGCATGAAATCGCTGGGAGGAAGAAGCCCAGAATGTCATTGAGGCTGACAAAGGGAGCGCAGAAAATCAAACCAGACCAATTTCACTCATGAATCTAAATGTGAAAATCCCAGACAAGACGCTAGCAAATTGGATTCAACAGTATATTAAAAGAATAATTTACCACAGCCAAGTAGGTTTCCCAAAGAAGGCAATGCTGTTTTAATATTAGTAAATCTTTTTATGGAACACACAAGTGGATCAAATAAGAGCCATCACATGATTATTTCAACAGGAGCAGGAAAACCCACCATGAAGTTTCATCACGGACTCCTAACAGGGCAATACTGCCAATTGTGGGGTGTTTGCTTTGTTTTGTTTAGAGGGAGGATGTCTCATCACCAAATACCTTTCTCATATTTGGAAAATCCTTACATTATGAAGTGTGTGTGTGTGTGTGTGTGTGTGTATGAATAGGAAAAGGTAGGTAGTAGGCAGAGGTCAGAGGTAACCTTCGGTGTCATGTTCAGAAAGGCCATCCACCTTGGACACAGTGTTTCCCACTGTCCTAAAGCTCACCAGTTAGTTTGGACTGGCTGGCCAGTGAGCTCCAGGGAGCCACCTGTCCCCACCTTCTCAGTTCTAGGATTACAAGTGAGTATCACCACACCCAGCATCTTTAGATGGGCGTCAGGGAATCAAATTCAGGTATTACCCCTAGAAGGAAAGTATATTGTTGACTGAGCAGGTCTCCCCAACCAACATTATGAATTTGGGTGGTGACAGAACTGCCTTCTATCATAGAAATGGAGAAAATGCCACATTCTTACTGTTCTGGACACTGGCCCCTCCCTAATAACAGCAGTGGGGTTATGTGGCAGAGTACCTAGCCTGTGTTCAGATGGTGGAATGAAGAAGCCAGGCAACAGAGCCTGTGCATATGTGTTGGGGTGAGGTCCCAATAATGATAGCGACATCATCTTCCTTGATCCCAGTGAAGAAGCAGGAGGACCACATCCGAACTGCAGGGCCCAGCATCCTCGGTCTTTCGAACTGTACTCATTCAAAGACAGCAGCAGCTATCCAAAGAGGGTGACAGCCATGTTGCCATACAGAGTCATGATCCGGAGCCAGCTGTCCATGCTTCCCTCGTCCCTGCTCTGGGACATCCAGACTCCTGCCCATAATTTTTTTTTCTGTTTAAATCAGCCAGACTCTGTTTCTATTGCTGGCACCTAAGAAATCTTAGCTATCAAAGTCAGTTTCCTTAACACAATGGAGAATATGTCATATTTTTCAAATCTGTGGCCAAATCTTAGTGTCATTCCTACAAAGACAGGAGTGGCCAGTCCTGCCTGATCCTCATAGCATGACTGGTGCAGTCATACATGCACCCCTCTCTCTTCTTAAAGCCATAGGGGTTTAATCAGGTCCTATTGCCCCACAGTGAGACATGCACCTTTTAGACTATAACTGGATGAGGCAGTTACATAATTTGATATACAGTTACTTAAGAAACCCCAACATTCAATTATAAACTATCTCTATTACCCCCAAAGGCCCACCAGATTTCTTTAGATTAACCCCCCCATCTCAACTCTAGAAACCATTAATCTAATTTCTGTTCCTATAATTTTGCCTCCCCCAGGATGTGCACAGAAAAAAGCACACGGTAGAAACATTAAACCACTTACACACTGCTTCTTTAACTTAGATGAGATCCCCCCATGCTCTTGTACATGTAGCATTCAAGTGTGTCGTACACCCCAAATCTGTTGGCTTCATTCTTTTAGATATTTCGATTGTTTTCAGCTTGGGACTATTATAAATAAAGTTTCTATAAACATTTGTGGATAGGTTTACAGGAACAGCTTTTTGTTTTTGTTTGTTTTGTTTTGTGTTCTTGGGTAAATATTTAAAGGCAGGAGCGCTGAGTCACATTAAGTAAATATTTAACTTTAAAAGTAGCTGACTAGTTTGTCCGCAAAGTACCTATGCTGGCGGTTTCTCCACAGCACGGTGGGAGGCGCGGCCTTTCCGCCTCCTTCCAGTACTTGGCAATACCTGGATTTTAATTTTAGTGACGTTTAGATAATATTGCAATCCTTCCTGAGTAAGATGTCTGTTCAAACTGTCCGCCTTCTTACTGTGCTGATGTTTTTATTGAGCTGCACGGATTCTTCTTATGTTCTCAGGACAAGTTCTCTGTCAGAGTCCAGTCACAGAGATGCTTCCTCCTGCTCTGTGACACACCTCTCCGTTTGCTGAGGACTGCCTCTCAAAATGTAAAAGCTTCGTTTTGACAAAATCCAATTTGTCATGTTTTTTTTTGGTATGATTCATATTTCTTAGTCCAACCCAGGAAATCATTGTCTAAATCTGGAATGCAGATTTTTTTCTGTCATACTCTCACTTCTGGTCTGGTAGTTTTCAGCTCTTATATTTGAATCTTTGATTCCTTCTGGGCTAAATTTTCTTTATCGTGTGAGAAGAGGGTTGATATTCATTTTTTTGCACAGGAATGTAAAAATCTTAGCATATGCTATTATATTTAGCATTGCCCTGCTTGGCATAATGAGATTCAAAGTACACGAGAGAGGTGTAGTTACTGGAAAGGAGAACGGCCACCATGTGTGCGCCAATGTGCGTTCATACCTAGAAATTCCAAAAGCTCACTGAGAGCACCTAGAATGAAGAAGAATTCAATAAAATGCTCTGTCTGTCACAAAATAAACATGTAAAAATCAATAACTTTTCTAAATAACAGCAATCATTTAAAGGACCAGTAAAAGGAAAGAGTCCTGTACACAGAGTAAAAGACAAGAAGCCCTTAGTTCATGGCCTTAGAAGAAAACACAAAACTGTCTACTGGGGACATAACAGAAGATAGCTAAATATAGCTGTGTCAGTCTCTTAGACAGAGAGCTCAAAAGAAGAAAGATGTTAATTTTTCTAAGGAAGTTAGAATAGTGAAGTCTGGGGGTAGAATATATCAATTTTGAAGACATGAATAGCGAAGAACAGATGATAAGGACATGTCAGGGGCTGGAGAGGTGGCTCAGTCCAGTGAAATGTCTTTCACATGAGCATGGGGATCTCGGTTTGGTCCCCAGCACTAGGGGGATGCCAGTGCTGGGGGCAGGAGCAGAAGGATCCTTTGGACTTACTAGCCTGTCAGTCTAGCCAACAGAAGCTCCACTTTCAGTGAGAGCTTCTGCCTCAAAAAAGAAAAGTAGAAAGTGGTGGAGAAAGACACATGATTTTGACCTCTGTCTCCCACATACACACATGTGGAGAGGAGAGAAAGGGGAGTGGAGGGAGGGAGACAATGTCAAAGGATGGGAATATGAGCTGTCCCCATCACACAGGATAAAGATATCACAATTAAGATTTTGTATTTAAAGACTCAAAATTAAGCCGAAGGATCAGTATGCTAGAATGGGCAAGTCTGTCCAAAACAGCGCTCAAGGCATAACTGATATCGTAGTCACCTAGGATCAGGGTAGGGTGCAGTTGTAGAAGGAAGCAGTAGAGTAGGTCACGAGGAAATGTTCATGGGGGCATTTTTCTGAGGTCCTAAGTCATCCTCACTAGAAGCGCCCTTCAGACATCAAGGCAGTCTGGTGGAATACGTGCCAAGGAGGCAAGCACACCCAGAGAGCAAGCGCACACACAGAGCAAGCGCACCCAGAGAACAAGCGCACACACAGAGCAAGTGCACCCAGAGAGCAAGCGCACACACAGAGCAAGCGCACCCAGAGGGCAAGCGCACACACAGAGCAAACGCACCCAGAGGGCAAGCGCACCCAGGGGACAAGCACACCCAGAGGGCAAGCACACCCAGAAACCCTCTACCACTGCAGCATCATGCTTATCATAAAAGGAAAGCTTGTCTAACAGGCTCATGCTTAGTTATATAGATGAAGATAGATAGATAGATGATAGATAGATAGATAGATAGATAGATAGATAGATAGATAGATAGATAGATAGATAGAGACAGAGATAGATGAAGTTCTATAGAGGAGTTTTGATAATAATCTGAGAGGCAGTATATTGGTGCCTGTGGTGGTTTGAGTGAGAAACAATCTCCACAGGCTCGTGTATTTGAATACTTGGTCCCCAGCTGGTGGTGTTTTTTAGAGAGATTATGAAACCCTTAGGAGGGACAGCCTTGCTGAAGGAAGTACATCGCTATGGGCGGGCTTTGAAGGTTAATAGCCCCTGTCTCTGCGCTTCCTATGTGTGGATGAAAATGTGATCCGTCAGCTTCCCTTTCCTGTCACCAAGCCATGTCTTCCCTGCCATTAAGGACTCTATCCTTCTGGAACCGTAAGCCTCAAGTTGCTTCTGGTCATGGTGTTTTTATCACAGCAACGGAAAATTAACTCACCCAGTGACTGGCACATTCTACAAGAGACAAACCACATTTTCCAAACACATGCAGCGTGCTCTGGATACACTTGCTAACAGCCCGGTGGCCAGAGCAGGTTAACTACCACCGAGATGGTGCACATCTGCTCTGCAGACAGGGTGTGAATCTTAACGATCACAGACCTGGCACCAGAACAAGATACCAATGGACAGAAAGGGAAAGAAAAGAGACATTCTAGAATTTGGATGTGAACTGATGGCAGGTGTAGTGTGCTAACTGGACAATGATCAGGTTTGCAGAGTAAAACCCAAGTTTCTTTCTGGGGTTGATAAACACAGCACCTAAAGGGGGCTGTGGAACAGGCAATTTGTTATGAGTCTCCACTCAAGAGAAGAGGCACATGTAGAAAGGAGCACAGGCGTTGCTCCATTCGCTTTTGCAGTGTTGGATGCAGTGGGTCTACTTGACGTTACCTGAAATAGAGAGTAACTGCAGTGAAGGAACTGTCCACCCGTGGAACTCTGCGCGTTTCAGTGTTTAGCTAACAGGTCAGAGCAAATGACTCAATAATAATAGTGCCAAAGAGGATGTGATGTCACAGGGACCAGACCAAACAAGGGTGCTTGGAGGAGGAAGGAGGCCGACGCTGGCAATAATGATGCCAGGAGTCTCCTAAGAGGAGAAAAAAGGTGGAAACTGTCGGTGACCTGAACAAGATCTGTGGAGGGACCAGCAGCACTAGGAAGCACGGTGCTAAGTGCTGGAGACAGTAACGAGAACAAGATGCATTTCTTGCCCTTCAGGAAATTACAGCCCAGTGGGGGAGGCAGACACGTGAATGAATCATTCCAATGCAGTGTGACAAATCTCATAATAGAACACCATTTTCCTAAATGTGTTCCACTGAACACTGTTTGGGGGGGATGTTAATCCTGTCTTAGAAACCAAACTGCTCCAAGCAAATGAAGTTGGGAATGGCTGCAGGCTAGACCTTTATCTCAGGAGCTTCTCAGGACATGCTAATATTTAAAAAGTTCTAAGACTGTCAAATAAAAAAAATCTGACTAACTTTGATTCTTTATTAACACACACAAAAATTGAAACCCTATATGAGTAGGAGAAGATTTTATATCGTGGCGTCTCTGTTCACTTCCTTTTGATCAGAATCTTTGTTCTAACCTCAGTTGGGGGAGCCCTGAAAGAATTTATGAATGAGTCAAGAGGTCCCTGGGGGCAGTGCAGTGTCCTTGCTTGGAGAAATCTGAAGCATTACATGGTAGGAGGAGATGCTGATAGAGCGGGCAGCCTGCCTGGGCCTAGCCCACTCCAAGTAAGATGCTCAGGATTTTGAGGATTCCAGAAAAAAAAAAAACCAATATCCCAAGGGACTGTAGATGGTCTATGATGGCCAGGTTTTGGGTGAACATTAGCCACCAACCCTCGTGCATTTGGCCTTGCTGCCTAGTTCAGAATACACAGAATAGAATAAGCCCTTCATATCCGCTTATTCTGCATTCACAGATGTTACCAATGATGCGCTGAGAATTCTATTTTAAAGAAAATCATACTGAGCATGTGCAGACTTCTCCAAAAAGTAATTATGACAACTGCTAACATATCATTTGCATTGTGTTCGATATTGTAAGTAATCTGAGATGGTTTAAGCACACAGGAAGAGAGCTCAGTACCATGGTGCATGCCAACAATGCCAGTCCTCAGGAGGCTGGGGCAGCAGTAACAAGAGTTCAAGGCCAATCTAGGCTATATAGTAAGATCCTGTCTCAAAAGTATCAAGTAAACAAGAAGTGCAGGAAGACATGTGTGAGCCATGTGTAAATATTCTATCTCCAGTATTTGGGAACTTCTTGACCTTTAATCTCTTCGGGCAGTTCTGGAACTAATTCTCTGAGGGATGCCTGTGCCGGGAGCCAGGAAGAGAGACAGAGGAAGAAAAGAACTCTCCGCAAATGCAGGATGCAGGATGTAGACCAAGTCTATGCTTTTGCCTCTGAGTGGTGAACTTCACAATCCTTTTGTCAAGAAGGGGGAGGGAGTGACCCTGGGAGAAGTAGGAAGCTGAGAAAGCAGTGGAACACAACCTATAAGAAAGCAGACAGTGGGGGTGGGTACTCTGGATCTGCAAATGTGAGGGCCTGAGTTTGAATCTCCAACACCCACATAAAGCCCAAGCATGGCTATATCTCCATTAAGGTGCTCCGGGTGCAGACAAATTCCGAGCACTCACTGGCTGGCCAACCCAAAACTATGAACTTCCAGTTCAGGGAGAGCTGCGGTTTCAAGGCAATAAGATGGAAGACAAATGAGGAAGACAGTCCGCCACAGACTCCCTGTTCTGGCCTCTATTGAGTGTGCACTTCCTACACACATGAAAGAAAGAAAGAAAGAAAGAAAGAAAGAAAGAAAGAAAGAAAGAA
>JABTXL010006999.1:19556785-19569820 GCA_025134845.1 Neodon shergylaensis
GAAAGAAAGAAAGAAAGAAAGAAAGAAAGAAAGAAAGAAAGAAAGAAAGAAAGAAAGAAAGAAAGAAAGAAAGAAAGCAGAAGGGGAGCTACTGGGAGGGGAAAGCCAGTGGGCTATGAAGGGTTCCAGGGAAGGACAGAGGAGAAGGAACTGAATGAGAACACGGTATAATGACAATGTATAAAACGCCATGATAGAACAAACAGTACCTTCCGTACTAACTTAACAATTTCATGGGAAAAGGAATCCCTTTGCTACCATTCCTCAAAACAGAGAGAGAAGATGTAGCAGGGTTTTTTTTTTCTAAAGTACTTTCATCGCCAGAATGTCTGTGGTGGCAGAATCCATAAAAGTTGTAGGACTGTTTAACGCTCAAGGCTACAGGGTGCTCTGAAAAACAAATAAAATAAAGATTAATAGAACTAGAAAGCTGCATCATCCACCTTGAGACGTCCCAGGGCTGAGATGAACCATCCAAGCCTGCCCAGTCTCCAGTACCAGAGCTTAAACTAGCCCTGCCACTGAGCCAGCTGCCCCTGGCCTCTCTACGGTTAGCCTTGCGGAGACCAATAGGTTGTTTGTCCATGTTCCCAGGTGCCTCGTGTTACCAAGAGTCAAGAAAAAAATCAGTCCCTTCATAGAAACAGCCATGGGATGCTACAGAAGTTTCCAGAGGGGAGACCCGAGGACGAACTTGGTCTCTCCATGGCATGGAGCTGACTTCTCACCATGTGTCCTGATCCTGTGTCCCAACAGAAGGCAGGATGGTTCTGGCTGTCTCAGGACCCCTGGGGAACCCTGTATCAGAGGACGTTCCCAGGACAACTGTTCTCACTGTATGTGGAGCTTGGCTGAGAGGTCTGGCTCCTCATTAATTTGGCAATTTCCCCAGAGGTGGAAAAATTAGGTGAAATTAAATCACCAGCTGGCTTCGCGGCAGGATCCAGTCTTCTTCAATTTTTCCTCGACAAGAAGGCACTGGGGGCAGCAGAGACCCCATTAATACTTTGTTGTACAAAATCCACGCTGCTGAACAAAATCACTCCATTAATTCATAGCCCAGGGATTCACAGGCACTTCCTCTCGGGCAGGAAGGGAGCAGCCAGAGAGTGAGACCACGGGGTTCTCTCTCATATTTGCTAACGGGAAGCAAGAGGAACCCTTACCTGCTGAAACAGTTATAGCCATGAGAATCCTGCCAGAAAGCTGGGAGGTGAAGGTCACAG
The DNA here is from genome assembly GCA_025134845.1 of Neodon shergylaensis. Classification (NCBI taxonomy): domain Eukaryota; kingdom Metazoa; phylum Chordata; class Mammalia; order Rodentia; family Cricetidae; genus Neodon; species Neodon shergylaensis. The sequence goes on from JABTXL010006999.1 coordinate 19,558,012, forward strand.
GGTCAAAGATGATGACAAGTGCAGACCTGGCCAGTACAGCAGCTGGGGGTGGGACCAGACAGCGTAAGACTCTTTAGTAAGCCATGATTCTGAAGCGTGGGCCCATCACGTCGGAGCCCCGGCCGAGGTCAAGAAGTAAAGCGAGTGCAGCTTTACTCGCAGGGCTGGACACGGAGTTCAAGACGATAGGCCAGAGTTCAGCACAAGGAAGTGGAGGCGGAAGGCTAGGCTGGTGAGGTATGATAACATTATGAGTTAGAAACAGCAAAATAGGTAGTAGTGGAAGTGGAAATGGTGGTGGTGGAGGTGGTAGTGGTGGAAGAGGAGGTGGTGAAGAAGGTGGTAGTGGTGGTTGTGGCAATGGCAGTGATTGTAGTGGTGGTTGTGGTGGTAGTGGTGGTGGTGGTGGTGGTAGTGGTGGTGGTGGAGAAGGTGGTAGTGGTGGTGGATATGGCAGCGGTGGTGGTGAAGGTGGCAACAGTGGTTATTTTGTCAGTGACTCACCCCTAGAAGAGTGTCAAAAAACCCCCTGTTCTTGTGAGATTTAGAGAAAAATATTGCACAGACACACTTTTTTCCTTGTAATTATTCCGTGAACCAAACTCTATGACAATTATTTGTAGCCATTTTAGGTCCTCCACAGCCCCGATATTGGAAAAGGAAGAGCACCACGACACGGAAAAGAAGCACCACGGCAGCACTGGGAGGACACATGTGGACGTGGCCCAGTGTGGGGAGGACACACGGGGACGTGGTCCAGCGACGGGAGGCTGCAGGGGGACATGACACAGTGTCGAGAGGCTGCATGGGGACGTGGCCCAATCCACTGCCCCTCTAACTTGGAAAAGACTTCTTCGTTAAGTTTCTTAGTTCCAAAGGTTGTTTAGGTCATTGTTTTAAAGGCTCAAAGAAAAAGGACATTCCACAACATCCCACCAGCTGTGGGGCTTTTGGTGTCATGTTCAGGGCTTCAGAAAACAATAGGCTGCATCCTTGGGTCTTATCTGACACACCAAGCAGTCAAGAAACAAACTAACAAACAAAAAGCCACAGTGGGATGAAATGAGCTACATGGGAAGTTTCTGGAGAGGACACTAAAGGCAAGTTTATTCCTACCAGGCTTGGAGCTCGTGGGGCAGGCACTGGGTTGGACTGAGCCATCCCCCAGCCCCTGAAATGCTTTCTCTCATCTGTTCTTCCCTGCTGGAGTCTCCAGATTACTCTTAAAGCATTTGTTATGCTCTCCCCACAAACCTACATGTTACCAATTCACCTGGGGAAACTAACACCTCCAGTCTACCGAATTCTAAGAGAGCAATGCATCTGCACTTGGTTAACTTCAGTGGGGTCCTCAGTGGAAAGTTTTGGGTCTTGTTCGATAGGCCTTGAACTGAGTTATTTACAGGTACCTCTTTGCTGCTGCTGGGATCCTGGTCTGTGCAGACTGTGTGGCTAAGTAAAATAAAAACACTGTACTTAACAGGCAGGAGGCTGTGTGCATGCGTGACTGGCAAGTCCTGTCAGAACATTCCAGAAGGTCTCCCTCCTAAGCACCCACCCTTGGTGTTGTGGCCTAGAACCCAATAAAATCTCATCCAGCACTTTACAGCCTATGTGTTTTATCACAGGTAGAATGGGTTGAGCTGGGAACACAAGAAACAGACTCTCTGAGCTGCCAACCCCAACACACCCTGCTGGCTGGGAGCCTTTCATAATTGCCCTGCAAGCAGAGAATGCTGAGACCACGAGGGACTGCGGAAGGGCTGAGAAGGGGAGAGAGGGCAGAGAGCTGACACTGTGAAAAACAGACAGTTGTGAAAAGCTATGGGACCAAGCTGCTGGGAGAGTCCCGGAAAGCCATTGGAGTTCCTAGCTCTGACTGCCAAGGAGCTATGGTACTAAGAGCCAAGGGTCCCAACAGCCTGAGCTCAGAGCCGGATCATTAGCTTCTGAATGCTGGGCCCTGGGCACTTAAAGCCCAGAGCTGTCGGCATCCTGCTCCACAGATGCTTGCTTAGCCATGCCCATGGCAGTCAGGAAACAGAAACAACCTACGTGACCTACAGCTGATGAATGGCTGAAGGAAATGCCGTGCAAACACGCTATCAAGTACTAGTCAGCTGGAAATAAAAATGAAATCACCAACTTTTTAGGTAAATGGATGGAACTTGGAAAGATCAAATTGAGTGAACCCAGACCCAAAAAGACCAATAAATGTCAATGTTCTCTCTCGTTGGAGGCTCTTAGCTCCAAATCTCCAGACTTACATATATATCTTGGGGTAACTGCAGAAAGGAGGAGAGTGAAGAGTGACATTGCTGGGGTGGGGGGCTGGAGAGCACCAGAGAGGGAAATTAGCAGGATACAGGTGATCTGATCAAGAAAACGGGAAGGGGAAGATGCATGCAGTAACCCGGTTTGAAGACTACTTGACAAGGTGTAGCCATTTACCCTTGGCATTTTATTGTTTTTTTTTTCATATTATTATTACTATAGTTGTATTTTGGTATTTATAGTTTCCCTTCATAACATGCTACCTTTCTCCAAACAGCTGTTTCCAACACAAGACTCTATGGACATAAGTTGTTGCTTTTCTGTGGCAATTGTCAAAAAGATCGTGTGTGTGTGTGTGTGTGTGTGTGTGTCTGTCTGTCTGTCTGTTTGTCTGTCTGTCTGTCTGTATCTGCATCACAGTACCAGAGAAAGCTATCAGGGCTCCTACTCTTCACTCTTCGCTTTTATTTCCTTAAGATAGAGTCTCTCACTAAAGCCACAGCTAGGCTGGAGGCCAGCAAGCCTTGGAGATCCTCTTGTCTACAGATCTGGAACGACGGGTGTGCCTGTGGCCATGCCAGGCTTCTATTGAGAATGCAGACAATCTGAACTCAAGTCTTCAGGCTTGCATAGCAAGTGTTCATCTCCCCAGCCCAGCTAAGGATTTTCTGTCTGTTTTTAAGATGGTCTAATGTTTTTCAGATTGGCCTAAAACTCCTTCTGTAGCAGGGGATGACCCCAAACTTCTGATACTTCTGCTTCCAGCTCCCTAATGCTGGGATTATAGGTGTGCGCCCTCACACCCAGTTAATGCAGTAATGGAGATCAAGCAGGACTTTGTTTATGCTAAGCAAGCCTTCTAAAGATGAACGGCATCAGAGCCCTCCCCCATTTCCTTTTCCTCCTCCAAATCCAGCAAAAAGATTTATTATTGTTTGTTTGCTCATTGTAAAAATTTACTTGCAATGATTTGTCTCTTGAAACAATTACATTGACCTTCTTAGCTTGAATCCTTGCTCAGCTTCCCAGTCTTCACCACTAACACTAGGACTTTCACAAAGTGCTGTAATTTAAGAGACCAGGGTTCCACTAGCAGTTAATGGGAGCAGCCACAGAGGCCCGCAGCCAAACATTAGGTGGAGAGAGCCCAAATTGGAAATCTCCACTGGGTCCCTTCCCTTGGAGCTCTGGAACCCTGTGGAAGAGGAGCCAAAGACACCAGGAGAACACAGCCCACAGAACAAGCTAAACTGGACTCAGGAGCTCACCGAGATTGAAGTGGCAATCATGGAGCCTGCATGGGTCTGCGTTAGGTCCTATGCTTATGTGTGATGGTTGTTAGCTTGGTGTTCTTGTGGGACTCCTAACAGTGGAAGTGGGGGTGTCTCTGACATTTTCATCTGCTCTTGGAGCCCTCTTCCTCCTGTTGGGTTGCCTCTTCTCAACCTTGATACTCAGGTTTGTGCCTAGTCTTGGTGTATCTTGTTACCTTATGTTTAGTTGGTATGGATGGGAGGCCTATTCTTTTCTAAAGAGAATCAGAAAAAAGTGTATCTTGGTGAAAGAGAGGTGGGGTAGGGACTGGGAGGAGTCTAGGGAGAGGAAACTGCAGTCAGGATGTATTGAAAACAAAAAAAAAATAGATTAAAAATAAATAAATGAAATTAAAAAAAAAAGAAAGATGTCAGAAACAAGGAAAAGATAAAGGCAATCCCTCTCTTCCTAACCTGAGACACCGTCTCCTCCCGGCCACAAACATCAGCACTGCTGCTTCTTCGCCACAGCCTGTCCACAGATTTGCCATTAGCTCCCCTTGTTTGGGGGTCTTCAGGCTTGGACTGAAATCATGTCACAGACTCTTAGCTTTGCAGATGGCAGACATAATACTTCTTGGACAATGCAATATTGTGAGCCAATCATTAAAAATATTTCTATTTATCATCTTTCTTTTGTATATTTGTCTGTCTGTCTATCTTTCTGTCTAACATTTTATCTATATACCTATCACCTTTCTGTCTATCTACTTGTTTATCTGTCTTTCTATCTATCCATCTATCTGTTATTGCTTCTGTTTTCCTGGGTAGCCTCTTCCAGCATATTTACAAATTAAAAAATAAGCTAAACTTCGTTTTTAACTTTAAAAAATTTGAAGTATATTAATTTAAATGTTGTTTGGAAGGACTATACACACACATCTTTTGATCCCTTTAGTAAATATTAAGTGATTGAACTGCATATATCTAAATGATAAACATTTAATTATATATAAGTGTATGTATGTTGTTTTCGTTTCAAGGGCAAAGTTGATCTGTCATAGCCCATTTTATCATAAAAAACATACTATTCAGTCCCTATAGATGTTTTTTGGGGATAAGGTCATGGACAGTTTTTCTTTTTTCAATCATGAAAGACAGAGAGGGTGGAGACATGGCTCAGTGGTTAAAGCACTTGCCGTATAAGCAAAAGAGCAGTTCTGATCTGCAGGACCCACATAAATGCTGCGGGTGAACTCAGTCCCCTGTTAATTCAAGCCTCAGAAAGTCGAAACAAAGACTCCCCAAGCAAGCTGCCTAGGGAAACTAGCCCTATCTGTGAGCTCTTGGTTTGTTGGAGAACCTTTGCCTCGGTGAAAAAGGTGGAAAAGCAATGGAGAAAAACTCAACATCAACCCTAAGGGTCCACACATACTCCTCCCACATGCGAGTGTATGAACCTGCACACAAAGCGCTCCCACACAGATATGAATACTCATGTACACCTATGCACAATACAGACATACATACCCGCTAAGAGGAGAAACTAGATAATCTTAAATAAAATGATGGCTAGCTTTATAGCATGAGCCCTCCTCCAGCGATGTCTGTGAAGATCCCATTGCGCCCCAGGCTCTGGAGAGAGCAGTAAAATGTCTACAGAGGGTTTGACAAAAACCTCAGCACACCAGCATAAACGGAGACAGAGCTGGGCTCTCTGGATGTCTCTGTCTCTATGAAGAACACTTTTTCAACCTTTGTTTGATGTATCTACCTGCCAACACTGTCTCAGAGCAAGGGGAGTAAATTCCTGCACTGTGACAGTACCTGAGATGATGTGGGAGAGTCTGGTGTTGCCAGCTCACGTGAACCCAGGCTCTGGCCCTCCAGCTGAGGTCAGCCTTGTGATGTGAACACTCTTCTAAATTTGGGATGGTGTCCCAAAAGTAGCTTCCAGCAGGGTGACCTGGACATAGCATCTCATATCGTACAAGACTGGCAAGTTTCCCAGTCTCCTTCAGAGCTGAAACTAAAATAGGCAACATGCTTCAATTTCTAGCTATCCAATGTCTGTACCATGACCTTATTATATTCCCTCAGTCAAGTCTCTTTTCATACCTAGTCTCTTCCTGACTCTCATAGCTAGGGTGGGATATCAGACCTATCTACCCTGGGGAAGGGAGTTGGGAAATTCCCAAGGTTCACATGTTTTTCAGAGTTCTGGAGGTTAAAACAGCAGTCACAGGACAGGGCTTCTCTGAGGGATGAAAACCAAATCAGTGACTGGAAATGGCACACAGGCATTAATGTTGGCCAGATTCTTCCAGAAGCACCTCTGAAATGATAATGGTGTGTGTGGTGTTTGTCAGAACCCACATCTGTGGAGGCATGGATGGTGTGGTATTGCACGGGGCAGGGGAATTTAGTGCAATGCATAGCCAACCAAGACCCAGATGATCCTACAGGGATTGTGTAGTCTCAAAGTGGTGCAAGGACCAGGGCCCTTGCATTCCCTGCATTGATTTGACACCAGATGCACAGGCCCAGGATGGATTTAGATGCACAGGCCTGGGATGGATCTAGATGCACAGCCCCTGGATGGGTCTGAATGCACATTCCCAGGATGTATCTAGATGCACAGGCCCGGGATGGATCTAGATGCACAGGCCTGGGGTGGATCTAGAGGGCTTTGAGGTCCTGTCTGTCCAGCTCCATCCCACAGTTCTCCACTTCTTCTCAAAGACAGTCACTCTTTCTTGCCAGCTCTCCCTCTCTACTGGTAACTCCTTGATCTAGCTCTTGCAGTTTGGCGGCTTCTATAGCCTGGCAGAGGAAGTCTGCCTACACTAGACAGGTGTGCCCAGCCTTGACAGTGAATGGCAGGGCTAATCTAGCCTATAAAAGACACCTAGGCTGCCTCCTGAGTGGTACAGGTATCCCAGACGCTTTAGCAGGACTAGAGTTGGGAGTCCTTTGGGTGTAAAAGTAAAGTACACTGTTGTAGATTCTACGTTCAACAGAATGAAGCTATGGCCTTTCTTAGAGGCTGGCTGGGGCAAGCTGTCCTTTCTCTGTTTAAAGAAGTGGATAGTGTAGCACTGCAGAAGAGAAAGAAATCTCCCTGAGAAAAAAACCAGTTCCAGGCTGGAGACGGCTCAGTGGTTATCTTCCTAGCACTTTCATTGGCAGCCTTGGGGAGGGGTTCGAGGTGTGGTAGCATCCTTTGGGATCCATCCTTCCTGATGTCCTTCCTTTGTCTAATCCCCTCCCTCTGAGTCTGGGCTCAAATGAACAGTTTTGAGTAATATCATATTATAACTGTAATATATCACAAAAGCACTCTGCTTTCATCTCACTGTCACTGAAGAAAGCCAGGTGCCATGTTGGGAGCTATCCCATGGAAAGATGAAAATGGTAGGGAACTGAGGGAACCACCTACAGGCAGGGAGTGGGTAGCCTCAGCCCCCCAGTGATGAGGAACTGAACTCCCAACAACTAGGAGGTCTTGGAAGTGGATTCTGCTCAGTTGGGGCCACCAGATGAGTCTGTACCCAATACAGGGGCTTAGGGAGAGGGAGGAAGAGTTAAGAACCCACATACCTTATCTCGACCCAGAGTTCATCCTGTGAGGTAGATGCCCGCACTTCCATTGTGTAGACCCGGAAAAGCTACAACTTGCCGAATGTCACACAACAAAGGAATGGGTGAGTGGAGATGTGCTTCCGAGACTGACAGACACTGAGGCCCACACTTCTGGTTATTGTAGAGAAAGACTGTGTTTGTTTCTATAAATTCTTATATACAGAACTTTGTAGACAGCTATTCCATTATCAACAAGCACAATGAGTCAGTTATAAGGAGACTACCACACTGAGCCAAACTTCCCCTAGAAGAGCTGTTGAGCCGCTGCCTCAGAAGCCCTACAGAGTCTACAGCACACCCTTGGGGTCAAATACTCCAGACTCCAAATGACCTAATGAGTACTTTTTCAATGACATAGCTGAAGCTGATGCCACAGGGGCCAAGGCCCACTTTTTAAAACTCATTTTATTGAGCTATACATTTTTCTCTACTCCTCTCTCTTCCTCTCCTCTCCTCTCCTTCTGTCCTCTCCCATGGTCCCCATGCTCCCAATTTATTCAGGAGATCTTCTTTTTCTACTTCCCATGGAGATTAGATCTATGTCCTGTCCATCTGTCTCAATGCTGGGGTTCTGGGGGGCAGTTGGGGACTCAGCTGGCCTCAGTCCTTCTGGGTTCAACCCAGATACCAGAGTCACCACATCTTATTTTCTCCGTGGAACTCCTGGACCCCAGTTCCTAGCATGAATTTTCTGCTTGACTCCCCCTTCCCTGCGTGCTCAGATGCTCACACCTGTACCTCAACCCTCCCTACCACCCCAGCCCTTGCCTAAGCCTGCACCCTGGCCTGCCTCACAATCCAGTACCCAGTGTACCTGAGTCTCTCCCCAACTGATGCACTGACCCTGGGACAAAGCCAGCCCCATCTGCAGGATATGCTGCTCTACAAATCAAGACAGACTCATTCAGGCTGAAAATGGCGCCTCTCCTAGGGATGGTGTCTGAAGACAGATGGCCTCTACGGAAGTGAAGCAGCAATACAGAGGCAGGAAGAGCATCGTGGGGCAGATTAAAAGATGGTGCACACAAATAAGCATGGCAGAACCAACAGCTTAGACAAAGGATACTTCTAGCTCCAGTGGGATGGTAAGAGAAGCTGACCAGTCCAGCAGGGCATGACGGGAAAGTCAGTCTGTCCATGACCGCGCACAGAGGTCAGAACATGGATCTTACGGAACTACTATGGCTCTACACGGTCTAGAGTGAGGACTGCGGGGTGCAGGGAGGAGAGGTGTCAGTCAGCATCGATCCCGAGCTTCTTTCCAAGATCACAGTAGAGAGCTCAGGAAGACCATGGGCTAACTGAAGCGGCCATCGGAAAAGCTGAATGAGGTGATGGACGAAGGGACAGGCCGAAAATGCTTAGAGCAGCAGTTTCAAGCAAATCTCATTTCAATTTGGTCTCCCATCTGTGATGATTATAAAAATATAGTTCCCAAATTGCCTGTAGCATCTCAGGAGTACGGTCTGCAGGCAGACACCTGCATGTCAGCATGCGTTTGGAGTGGCATTCTGGATCCGGGGAGGGGTTCCTGGTGGGGTGGAGATTGATCAATGAAAGGAGACGAGAGGCAGAAAGGACTCGGCTGACCTGTCCAGACCTCTCTGGATGTGCTTGACTGGACAGGGTCAGTGACGTACTTGAGGCTCCACGCTTGGGCTGGATCTGGAACTCTATTTTCCTAAACCTCTGCTCAATGCCGTGAGTCATAGAAGTCTCAAGAGTGTGTCCTCAAAGACAGCATAGAATAAAGAGGTCTGTGCCATGGGCAGGGAAATAAGCAAAATGGGTAAAGTCCAGGCAGGAATCCTCTCTAGGAAAAATAACCTAGTAATCTTTCCCGTCATTAAGTTAGAGAATGCAAAAGGAACCGAGACCATCCCAACAGGAAGAAGACATTAGCACCCTCCTAAGTCCATCACTCAGCCATGTCCCATCAGCTGAGCTCAGTTCTAAGCGTATGGACTTTCTGTATATATATATATATATATATATATATATATATATATATATATATATATATATATATATATATATGCCTTGTGTGTGCCTGGTGTCCAAGGGGCCAGAAGGGTGCATCGATTCCCTGGAACTGAAGTTAAGGGAGAGTTGTGATCCCTTCCATGGGTACTGGCAGCAGAACCCTGGTCCTCTGTAAGAGCAGTAAGTGCTCTTAACCACTGAGCCATCACTTCAGCCCTATTGTCACACCCTCACAGGCCCAAGACATAGCAAATGCCTTAGCCATTCGGGAGTTCTAACCTTCCTAATGTTGTGTCCCTTTAATACAGTTCCTCATGTTGTGGTGACCCCTGAACCATCAAATTATTTTCATTGCTACTTCCATAACTGTAATTTTGCAACTGTTAGGAATCAGAATGTAAATGACTGTGTTTTCTGATGGTTTTAGGGTCATCCGACACCCCCAGGGGTCACAACCCATAGGTTGAGAACCACTGCCCTTAAAACCCCTTTAGCCTACTCCTGGGCTCCTTGCTTTCAGATTCCTGCACCTGCTGTCCAGCCTTGACGTTTCCTCTGCCTTTTCTGATTGGACATAAAGCCTCCCTCTTGGACCTCTGCTCTCCGCCTGGCAGTGAGCTCTGTATTTCTTTAGCATCCCCTATTGACCTGCTCTATCTCTAGAGATGAGACTCATAGGCCAACCTGTTCCCAGAGACTCACAAGTAAAAAACAAAAAAGTTAGACATTTTGTCTAGAGTCTTGTGATGCTTAGTTCTAGCTATTGATCTGACACAGCCTAAACTTGCCTGAGAAAGAAGTTTCAGTGGATTGCCCAGATCAAGTTGGCATGTCTGGAGGGGTATCTTGGTTGAATTGGTTGATTTGGGGGCGCCACCCCACTGTAAGGAATACTGTCCTTTTGGCAGAAGTCCTGGACTCTGTGGGATTGGAGAGATCAAACTGAGGCAGGCTAGCAAGCAAGCAAACAATCACGCATGCATCCATTCCTTTCTCCTAGAGACTGTGGGTGTCACATGACTCGTTGCTTCAGGTTTCTGCCATCTTGGCTTCCCTGCAAGGAACTATGGTCTGCAAGTGTGAATTAAAATAGGCCCTTTCTCTTTCTCTCCGGGTTCCTTCTTGTCACGGCAACAAACAAAGCTAAGACAAACCTTACCTTCCTACCCGGAGAAAATGAATGATGTGATGTCAATACTCTTTGCCTGTCTACTGGGAATTCAGAGCTGGAGAACAAAAATGAATAACCACAGAGTCTGCTTCAGTTAGCAAAATAAGGGGCGGGGGCGCAGGATGATTCCTGGCTGGAAAGGGAAACTGTTAGCTCCTCATTGTGATGACGAAAAACAACCTAATGGGGGAAGGATTTACTTTGACTCAATTTTAGAGAGTTCAATCCACAGCCACGTGGCTCTGTGTTTCAGGATCTACCATGTGGCAGAATGCCATGGCTGTAGGAATATGTGGCAGAGGTCAGCCGTTCACATGGTGGTAAACAGCAGAAAGCAAGCTCAAAGGTATCTCCCAAGGACTCCCCTCCCAGGGAGTGGCACTACTTGGGAGGGATCAGGAGGTGTGGCTTTGTTGGAGTAGGTATGGCCTTGTTGGAGGAAGTGTGTCACTAGAAATGGGCTTGGAGATTTCAGAAGTCCAAGACAAGCCCAGTAACTCTACTGCCTGTGGATCTGAATGTAGACCTCTCCTCAGCTGTTTCTCAAGCACCACGTCTGCCTGTCATGATGGACTTAACATCTGAAAATTAGTCCCAGATAAATGCTTTCTTGTATAAGAGTTGCCATGAGCATGATGTCCCTTCACAAGAACAGAACAGTGACCAAGACACCACCTATAGGCACATTGCTCTTCTGTGAATCATACAACCTGGCTACCGCTTGGCCTATATAGAAATCCACTCAAAGGTTCTCTTCCTTCCCACTCAGAAGTTTGAGCATAAACCCCAATTCCCAGTATTCCAAGAAGACTCGTTATAGACTCTATTCCTATTGTTTGCATGAATAACCTGGGCCACTGTAAACATGTGTATCAGTGTCAAATCTTCTTGGGATCCCAAGTTACCCTATTAACACAGCAAACCTCTCTTCTAGCCTGCAGGTAGGAGTAGGGTCCCTGTAAGAGTAACACATGGGACCCTTCTGTCTTATTATTTTTTTGCTCATGTAAGACTGTAGCCCACTTTCAAACCTCCTTTGAAATTTGGGGAGATACCATGTGTTATCCCTAGCATTTGTATTATGAGCATATCTCTCTGAGCTCCAGGTGAGCCCCCCCATTTTCCATGAGGTCTTCTGGCTTGAGGCTGACCCACAAGTCACTCTCAAGCTCATGTCCAGAGCTCACCCCATGAGCAGAGGCAGGGAGAAAAGCCCACTCCTTGACACTATCTCGCACATTCACCCAGGAGGTCTAAGCTATGTGACTTCCATGCCACCTCTGAAAACAGCCCCTAGAGATGCTGCCTGCAGACCTGCCCTGCTAGAGTTTGGATACCTTTCCAGCAGGCAGAGATGGGCCAGACAGCAACCAGCTCTCTCAATCACTAATAGCGTCAGTCAAGCTCGTTCATTCGCTTGTGTGTGTGTGTGTGAGAGAGAGAGAGAGAGAGAGAGAGAGAGAGAGAGAGAGAGAGAGAGAGAGAG
>JABTXL010006999.1:19578672-19592973 GCA_025134845.1 Neodon shergylaensis
CCACCTTGGGTAAGGATGAGAGATGTCAATCACCTGCGGTCCTGGAGGCCACCTTGGGTTAGAACCTGGCCCCCTGAATATCCTGGTAAATTGCTAGAATTAGAAGTTTCTAGAGCCCCAAGTGGCACAGAGATTTTCGATGAAGTAATTTATTAAGGAGATCAAAGAACATGATCCACTTAAACATATTTTTTACTGGATTCTGGAGGAAAAAGAAAAATATATTAGCTAAATTTCACAATTCATTTTAGACTCTTCCAATGCTTCCAGATCAGACTCAGGTTTTTTTTTCATATTTGTTTCATTTCTCACAGCTGGCGGGAGGGAGCCTCTGGGTAAATAGACTGTAGACGTACAGTTGGCACCTATTTCCCTCCTGAGTCTCTGGACCTCAGCAAGACAGTCAACACCTCGCTGCCTTCATTTCTTCATTTCTGAAATCTAACATTTACGTTTTGACTATTCTTTGAGGAACTGAAAAATGTAAACCTTCACAGATTGAATAGGAATTGTATGTTAAAGCCTTCTAAGGAGGCTTGAACTGCATTATAGAACTCGGATTTTGGTATGTTGTGAAACAGAACATCTAGACAGGAAAATACCCAAAATGAAAAATGTACAGCAAAAGGGAAAAATCTGAGCATCTATGATAAGTCACAGCAGAACACCTAAGAAATTAGCATCCAGGTAAGATTTAAGTCAAGGCCCAGAAATCAGGACAGCACAGGGAATATTCTCTTCATGTGATTTGGCCTCTTAGTAACTTAATACCATGAGCTGAGTGGCTAATAAACACCAGAAATACACTGTTCACAGGTCTAGGGGTTAGGAAGTACAGGATAAACATGCAGCAAATTTGGCGTCTAGGGAGGACTCACCAGCCCCTGATCTATGGCTGGCATCTTCTTGCCGGATGTGTCAATCATCTCACTGTCATTATAACAACACACCTGGGATAACATATTGGTTAAAGCTTATTGGGGCTCATGGTTTTGTGAGTTGCTGTCCTACATGGGTTTCTATTCCTGCGATAAAATGCCATGGCCAACAGCAGCTCTGTGGAGGGAAGTGTTTCTTACACCTTCCAGGTTAGAGTCTCTAGAAGCCAGGCCAGGACTCACCAAGCGGGAGCACAGGTAGGAAGCATAAAAGGTAGCTGCTTACTGGCTCGCTCTCACAACTTGCTCAGACCACTTTCTTATACCCAGAACCACCTCACCTGCCAGGGTGGCACCACCCACAAGGGGCCTGCATCCTCCGGATCAATCCATTAATCAAGAAAATGCCCCCATAGACGTGTCCATAGGCCAGACTGATGGAGACAAACTGTCAGTTGAGGTTCCTTCTTCTCAGATGACTCTACTTTGTGGTAAATTAATGGAAAAAACTAACCAACACAACCCGTAACTGATTTGCCTCATTGCTTGGAGTCTGTCGGGGCAACACAGCACAGCAGGAGTAGGAACAAGAGCAGGACCACTATGTCATGAGCCTGAAGCAAAGTGGAGAAAAGAGAAGGCAAGGCCAGGGGCCTAAAGAGATGACTCAGTAGTTAGGACTGTATCCTGTTCTTCCATGAATCGGTGTTCAGTTCCCTGCACCCACACAGGTGACTCAAAACTGCCTGCAATTACAGCTCCAGAGGATGTTGCTCCCTCTTCTGGCCTCCTTGGGCAATACACACATGTGCTACACACGTAAATAAGCAGACAATGTCTAAATAATTTTTTGAAAAAGACACAGAGTCCTACAGGTTCTTTGAGGGCAATGACTTTCTACAAAGTCCCACTTCTCACAAGGTAGGAAAGACTAAGTAGCCCTCTGGGCCGTCTTTAATAGGGGTTCCACTCCATGGTCTAAGGAGCTCTCCACAGCGCCACCTTCTAATATCGTCACATTGGTGATAAGGTTTCTGTGGTTGAATGTTGGGCAAACACAAACATTTAGGTCATACCGTCTGCCACTGTGAAAGTAGCAGCAGACATAAAGCAGGTGTGGTAGCTCAGGCCTTTAATCTCAGCCTTTAGAGACAGACAGATCTGTGTAAGTTCAAGGTCAGACTGGTTTATATAGCAAGCTCCAGGCCAGAGAGGACAACACAGTGAAGCCCCGTCTCAAAAGAAGGAAAGAAAAGTGGATGGGGGGATGGCTCAATGGTGGAGAGTGTGTACTGCTATTGGAGAGGACCCAAGTTCAGTTCTCAGTACCACCCTGTTCACAACCATCTATAAGCCCAGCCCCGAGGAGAGACCCAATGCTGCCTTCTGGAAACTGTGGACACCTTCACTCATGGGTGTGTGCACACGCACACACAAAGATGTACAGGACTCTGATTCTCTGACCCTTAGCCTAGGTGGCAATCAGCCCTCAAATACTCACGTCACATTCTCCCCTCAAGAGCAACCTTCTCCTTGACAACCGCTTCTATACTTTTCCTTCCAGTTTCACTACTTAAGCATACGTCTCTAAACACGAGTGTTTTGCCTAGTTGTTTCACTCGATATAAATGGAATCTTAGAGTATTTACTCTTTTCAGTCTGGCTTTTCCCCAAACATTTACCAGCACATCATTCCAGATGATTAAATTTTATTGTTGAGGCGCATGCGTTCCCTGCTCCAGGACCGTCATGAATAATGCAGCGACACGTTCCTCATGCAAATCTCTTCGCACACGCGCGCACCCGTTTCTCGAGTACTAAGATGTTCTGTTTTCACTGTGGATTTAGGATCAGCTAGGAGTTGTCAAGATACCTCTCTGAAGATCTCTTTCAGGGGCTTTCCAGACAGGGTAAACTGAGGAAGAGAGTGATTATCACCATCCCAGAGGATGCTGGCCTGGACAGAATGAAAGAAAGGGAAAAGAAAACTGGTTGTGTCAAGCGCTGTCATTCCCTTTGTCCTGCTTCCCGTGTGCCATGACGGACTGACCCCTCAGAAGCTGTATGTCTCTCTCCCTTAAGCTGTCTGTCCAAGTACTCTGTCACAGCGATGATAAAGTTGCTGACACAGGTATGGACCTAGGGATGGAACTGGGGGACTTTAGGACATGTATTTTATAAAGGACACAGACTATTCCTTTTCCAGAGAAGCAGTTTTGCATTTGCGCCAGCAGTACCTGAGGAGAGCTTCAGTAGGTGCTAACACTCAGCACTTGTGTTAGCCAGCTTTCAATGTTTTCCATTCTTGTGAACATTGTGGTAACTCGCCTGGATTTATATCCCCAGCTAGCACTGGGGTTAAACACATTTCTCTGTATTTATTGTTCATGGAAAACTCGTTTGTGGAGTGTCTATCAGATCTCCTGCCTGTTTTGTTTGTTTGGTTGGGTGGGTAGGTGGGTGGGTGGTTTTTGTTTTGTTTTCCATTTTGCACTTATAGTGATTTAAATGAGAAAAGTTCCCCACAGGCTCAGGGATTTGAACACTTGGCTCTCTTTGTGGGGGGGGTGCAGCTTTGCTAGAAGAAGTATGTCATTGGGCGTAGGCTTTGAGAGTTCATTACTTCACCCCAATTCCAGTTTGCTCTCTGCTTCATGTTTGAAGTTGAAGGCATGGTAGCTCAGCGTCCTAATCCATGCCTGCCACTTGTTGCAATGATTTCCTAGAATGATTGACTCGTAGCCTTCTGGAAGTAACTGGAAGCCAAATCAAACGCTTTCATCATCACAGCAACAGAAAAGTAACTAGCACAGCTGAAAAGGTAACTAATACAACAGGGACGCAGCTAATCTTCTCCTCAGGCAACTGTACCCCAAGGAGACATAGGTCTTCAGCTTTCCTGAGCTTGTTCTCTAGACTATTACGCGCCTAACTTAAACCTAAATATTAAAGCTACAACTTATATCTGTGGCGCATGTTGGAAATATTTTCCTTTGTGTTTAGATTTTACTGAGAGTAAAATTTTGCTATTAAAACATGTTTTATGGGCTGGGGATATAGCTCAGTTGGTAGAGTGTTTGCCTAACAAGAACAAAGCCCGAGATCATCCCTCAGCACTACATAAACTGGGCATGATGTCACGTTCCTGTTAAGAGATGGAGGCAGGAGGGTCAAGAGTTCGAGGTCATCGTCAATTATACAGCCAGTTCAAGGCCAGTCAAGGCGATGTGAGATCCTACTTCTAAATACACACACAGGTGTTCAAGATCATTGTAAGCAACTCATCAGCATTTTATTGTGTATGGATTTTGAGTCAGAATTTGGAAATCTCTACACTCACATTCTCAAGACTCTACCCATGTTTTCTTCTATGTTTTCACAGTTTGGTTTTTGTCCATTTATATACCTGATCCACTTCTAGCTTATCCCTGTGTATGGAAAAGAGCAAGGATGTTAGCTGTGCATCTGCAGCTTGGGGGTCCCTAGAGCACTTTTAGAGGATATTCTCACTGGGTATAGCATTCTAGATCGGCAGTTATTTCCTTCCGTGTTTTAAATCTACATGACGTGGTTTGGGATTTCCATTGTTTCTCTTGAGGAGCCAGCAGTCTAGTGACTGCTTCTTCAGAAGAAACTTGTCTCCTTTGGCCACTCCAATTTTTCACTATTTGCCTGTTTCCATCACTTATTATGAAGCTTCCCTGTTTTGGGACTTCTTTTTCTCAATCATATGTTTTAATGCAATTCTTACAACTACAAGTCTCTCACCAGTCATTCTCTTTCTTGCTTTTCCTTTGCATTTCTTGCCCTCAGTTGCCTAGGTCCATCCTTTGCTCCCTGCTATCTCTTCCTTCATGTTTTCCTTTCAGTCCCTGTCGCTCTCTGTGGGCTCCTCAGCGTGGCCAGCCAACTGGGAGATGAGTTTTTTGCTTATTGTATTTTCCCTCCCAGGATCCCCACTTTGTTTCTTTTCACAGCACCCAAATATCTGCCAAGGCCACCAAATTTTTGTTATCATCTTGATTTTCTGGCTTTTATCCCACCTTTGTCAGTCCTGGAGATTGAACCTAGGGCTTTATGTATACCAGGCAAGCACTCTGCCACCGAGCAAGAGCCTCAGCCCCTGGTCTCTCCTAGAACATGATAGCATGATAGCTCTGGTTATTTTTAAGTCTTATCTAATAACATCACTCCTGGATGCCTGCAGAATTATTACTGTTATCAATTATTTCTTCCATTGCATTTCCAGGGCTAAGGGGGAAGAATGGGGATTTTGGAATTCTTTTCATCATAGATGCCCTCTGGCTGTCTTAAATGAATTTTTCTACTGGGGCCAAGTCTACAAACAAAAACCAGTAAATTAAGCCAATATAAGGAGATAGGGATGGGTAGGACTGTGGCTAACACATCCCATTCAAAGGCCTTCAGATTGAAAAGCTGTAAGTTCGTTTCAGTCAAACAAAATGTATCTATGAACTTAATTTGCTTTCCCAATGTCATACAACCGTGTGATTAATGCATTCCTGCCCTTCATGGCTTCAATTTGTTCACAGTACAATGTAGATCATAAATAATGACTGTGAATTCTTGATGCCTACCAACAGCTTACTTAGAAAGTCTCTAGCACGGGATTAGAATCTCTAAATGGTTCACACGCCTCGATTTCACATCTTACTGCTGTGCAGACGCTTCTCATAATCTGCCTTCCAGACGAGGAAAGCAAAGCACTATGAGATGGTGGGCTGCCAGAGATGGGATCACAGCAGAGTGGGCTGTCTCTGCAGCCTGTGGTCTCAGCCAGTGCACAGACAGCATTCATTCAGGTACACAGAGGAAGAAAGCCAAGGTTTGACAAGCTCGCGCTTTTCCCTTTTGTGTTATGTTGTGGGGGGAGGGGTATGTGTGGGTGTGGATATGTAAAGGGGTGCACACAGTGTGCACACATGCACACAGAGGCCAGAGAACATTAGGTGTTCTGCTCTGTCATTGTCTGTGTCACTCCCATGAGACCACATCCCTCACTAAGCTTGGCATGTTGTTCCCAGCTGCTCCTCTGCTGGTGACTGACAAGCCCCAGCCACCCTCCTGTCTCTGTCTCCCAGTGTTGCGGCTGTGGACATGCAGGAGGCTGTGCCTGATGTTCTCAGGTGGGGGCTTGATCCCCATTCCTCATGCTGACACAGCAACTGTCCTTCCTCCTGGATCATCTCTTTAACCCCTAAAACTCTTGACTTAGTTTTACTTTGTTTGGTAACCACGAAATCCACAGAGACAGAAAGAACTATGGTTTTAAGCCAGGCAGGGTGGTGCATGCTTTCTACCCCAGGGTGGCAAAGGGGGGCAGGACTCTGTGGGTCTGAGGCTGTCTCAGTCTGTGTAGAGCTCCAAGCTAGGCAAGGCTACCTAGTGAGAAGATGTCTCAGAACAGTAATAACTCTTATTATGGTCTTAGCTGGGTGTGTGCTGGATCACCTCTGGAGTCCTAGATACTTCTGACGGTGAGGCAGGAGGATCATTTGAACTCATCAGCATCTATGACCATCTGAGGCAACAATAAGAGAGAAATAGAGGGAGAAAGAGAAAGAAGAGGAAGGAAGGGGAGGAAGGGAGGGAGAAAACCAGAAATGTTCTGTTTTGTAGGTACTCTGAGATCTTCTGTTCCTTAAATCCTGCCATACTGTCATCCTTCCTGTGGAAACAGGGATGCATTTGAAGGCCAATTCAATTACTAAATATGTAATTGTTATCTTCATAAATATATCTTGACATTTAATATGCCAGACCTGATCGTTTTATGAGCAAACCAAGTTATCCATAACACATTTTTACGTTCCATAGCTATCAAGATGGCTTCAGATTTATGGAGTGCTAAAAACGTAACTATACCATAAATTTCAATTTTCCCTAAAATTGCCTTTTATAAATGAAACAGGAAAAATTATATTTCTGTCAATGTCTCCTCTCTGGTAGATTAAGAATTCCTGAAAAGTTGAAATTGATCAAAGATTGAAGATCTTTGCACAACACTGAACAGGCCCATTGCAAAGTTTCTCTGCAGTCCTTCTTGGGGCTATGTAATTGTGCATGCATGCTTGGGACTGGGGAAAACTGAGTTACTAACAGATGGCCTTAGAAAAGGAGCCTGTGTCTACCCTTGGAATTCAGCAGTACATGATGGTCTCAGAGTCAGAAGACCAGAGCTTGCTGGCGGTGAAATGACCAACATGAGGTGTTAGCTTCCCTGTGGCCAGGCTGTGCTGGGAGCAGGAGCTGGTTGATCCTGGGGCAGGGGATGGTTGATCCTGGGGCAGGGAATGGGTGATCCTGGGGCAAGGGATGGGTGATCCTGGGCAGGGGATGGGTGATCCTGGGCAGGGGATGGTTGATCCTGGGCAGGGGATGGGTGATCCTGGGGCAGGGGATGGTTGATCCTGGGCAGGGGATGGGTGATCCTGGGGCAGGGGATGGGTGATCCTGGGCAGGGGATGGGTGAGCCTGGGCAGGGGATGGGTGATCCTGGGGCAGGGGATGGGTGAGCCTGGGTAGGGGATGGGTGATCCTGGGGCAGGGGATGGTTGATCCTGGGTCAGGGGATGGGTGATCCTGGGGCAGGGGATGGGTGATCCTGGGCAGGGGATGGGTGATCCTGGGCAGGGGATGGGTGATCCTGGGGCAGGGGATGGGTGAGCCTGGGCAGGGCATGGGTGATCCTGGGCAGGGGATGGGTGATCCTGGGGCAGGGGATGGGTGATCCTGGGGCAGGGGATGGGTGATCCTGGGCAGGGGATGGGTGATCCTGGGGCAGGGGATGGGTGATCCTGGGCAGGGGATGGGTGAGCCTGGGCAGGGGATGGGTGATCCTGGGGCAGGGGATGGGTGATCCTGGGCAGGGGATGGGTGATCCTGGGCAGGGGATGGGTGATCCTGGGGCAGGGGATGGGTGAGCCTGGGCAGGGAATGGGTGATCCTGGGGCAGGGGATGGGTGATCCTGGGCAGGGGATGGTTGAAAACCTGCATCTGCAGAGCCTCTGGTGCTGGAAGGCTTCCTGTCCTCAGAGCTCCCACCTAGGATGTTGGAGCCTTCATGGTGAGCCTCAGCAGACTCAGCAGCTCCCGGGAGCAAGGGGTACTCAAGAGACCAGCATAGAAGAGAGCTCGCCCTGGTGAGGACAGGGACAGGGCACCCACGTGAGATTTGTGGCTTCTATTGTCACACCCAGAAGTCTCAGCAGGTTTGGAGAGCTGGGGAAGAACAGAACACTGACAGAAATGAATGGGATTATAGAAGCCAGTCAGGAAGCCAAAAAAACCACCAAGCACATTTGAGAATAACTAAGAAAAACCTCAAAAAATGTAAAAAAGAGATCAAACCACGCCACCATACTGCTGTGTTTTAAATGCAGGCAGTGCACCTCAAAAGTCTGTGTTCAGACTTGAACTTCGGGGCGGTGCTGCAGGAAAGTGCTGTGGGTCTTTAGAAGATGGGACCGTGGGAGATTGTTAGGTCATTGTGGAATTGTCCCTAGAAGGTGTTGTGGGATTCCAGCCTCTTCCTTTTCCTGCTCACTCCCTGGCTCGCAGTAGGTGGCCTGCTGTGCCACACGCCCCCGCCATCTGCCACCCCAACAGAGGGCCAAAGAGCTGGCGCCATCTGCTCTTGTACTGGAACCTTTGTAATTTCGGCCACATATGCCTTTCCCTTTATAAATTCATGGCTTCCGGTATTTTGTTACGATGACGGAAACCTAAGTAATATATAGCCACAATTCAAGCTTAAATAGAAACGAACTAAAACCTCTAACTGTTTAAGAAGAAATGAGACAACTGGAGAGAAGAGTCCCTGCCAGTTGTGTTTTCAGTGTTTCCCTCCCTTCCCACTCATTTCCTCCTTGTAGCCATCTGCTGGGGGCGGGGCGCTGATCTCTCCTTCCCCTTCCCGTGGGTAGAACCTCTTCGGGTCACATTTCTACCGCCGGCCTTAGTTTGGGGTCCTGACAGAAGAACTTCAAAGGAGGACCAGAAGAGTAAAGTTTAAAAAGCCCCAGTCCTGTACCTGGAAATTGTGAGGCGCTTCTGCCCCACCAAAGCGGAATCTCACTAGTAACTCGCCTGAGATAACGCCCCCTGTACAGGTGATGGCAGAACCTGACCACCGGAAGATCAAGTCCACAGTTATTGAACTTCTGAATAGCTCAGTCCTGAAATCCCTCCCTTAGACTTCTTTGATGGAAGACAAGAACATCTCCAGGCCGTTGGATCGAAACATTCTATTATTTGTTGCAAAAAGACCCCAGTTTCTCAGGAAATTCGGGATCAACCTACCCCTGGACCCAGCAATACCACTCTTGGGAATATACCCAAGAGAGGCCTTACCTTACAACAAAAGTATATGCTCTACTATGTTCATATAGCAGCATTGTTTGTAATAGCCAGAACCTGGAAACAACCTAGATGCCCTTCAATTGAAGAATGGATGAAGAAAGTATGGAATATATACATATTAGAGTACTACTCAGCAGTAAAAAAACAAGGACTTCTTGAAGTTTGCAGGCAAATGGATGGAAATAGAAAACACTATCCTGAGTGAGGTAAGCCAGACCCAAAAAGAGGAAAATGGGATGTACTCACTCATATTTGGTTTCTAGCCATAAATAAAGAACATTGAGCCTATAATTCATGATCTTAGAGAAGCTAAATAAGAAGGAGAACCCAAAGAAAAACATATAGGCATCCTCCTGAATATTAACCTTCATCAGGTGATGAAAGGAGACAGAGACAGAGACCCACAATGGAGCACCGGGCTGAAATCTCAAGGTCCAAATCAGGAGCAGAAGGAGAGAGAGCACGAGCATGGAACTCAGGACCGCAAGGGGTGCACCCACACACTGAGACAATGGGGATGTTCTATCGGGAACTCACCAAGGCCAGCTGGCCTGGGTCTGTAAAAGCCTGGGATAAAACCGATCTCGCTGAACATAGCGGACAATGAGGACTACTGAGACCTCAAGAACAATGGCAATGGGTTTTTGATCCTACTGCACATACTGGCTTTGTGGGAGCCTAGGCAGTTTGGATGCTCACCTTACTAGACCTGGATGGAGGTGGGTGGTCCTTGGACTTCCCACAGGGCAGGGAACCCTGATTGCTCTTTGGGCTGATGAGGGAGGGGGACTTGATTGGGGGAGGGGGAGGGAAATGGGAGGCGGCGGTGGGGAAGAGACAGAAATCTTTAATAAATAAATTAATTAATTAAAAAAAAGACCCCTAACTGGTGTGGAAACTATTATGAAGATGACGAATGAAAACACCCTATATATATATTGAAACCTATATAGATAGGGTGGACTTGTCTGTCTATTCATTAGATAGGGGACATTTCTATTTTTTTTCCAACTTTTTGGCTTTTAGGAATAATGCCTTAATCAGCTTGTATATACAAGTCTGTGTGTAGACACATTTTCTTGTCTTCTAGAACTGGCATTGATGGGTTATAGAACTGCGTTTGACCTTAAACACTAACCGACTGCTTTCCGAAGTGACTACATTGTTTCGTATTCTCCACAACCTTGTCCACATCTGTTATTATGTCTTTGTTTTAAACTAAAGTCATCTTAGTGTGTAAAATATCTCACCACAGTTCTGATTTGCATTTCCATGATGACCAGAGAGCGCTTGTAATCACAATCCTGTACTGAAGCCCTGGCAGGAGAGGAGATGTTCTTAAGAGAGACGCTTCTGCCCCCTTCACTCAGCCATCAGGTCTTTTGGTTTTTGCTTACAAAATTGGCGTGTCTAATAAGCATTCAAGAATTAGAGCTGGGCTGAGCAGATGTTGCAGCAGTTAAGAGCACTTGATGCTCTTGCATCTTGCATCTTGCCCACACCAAGCAGTTTACAACTGCCTGTAACTCTAGTTCCCAGGGATCCGACGCCACTTCCAGCCCCCAGAACCCAGTGTATGCAGTATATAGATATACAGACAGACAAGCACACATACACATAATTTTTTTAAAGAATCTTTAAAAAAAATTAACACTCAAGTTGACCTCCAAAGAAAAGCTACAGAAGGCTTGGACTCTGCTCTACTGAAGGGAGGGATGAACAGACAAAAAAACTCTGTTGGTCCTGGAATAGGTGGAAATTTTACCTCCCATGAGCCCCATTTCTTGTCTCCTTCCTAAAAGAGAATCTTTAAAAACCCATTTTCTTCAGCCAGACATAATTTTTTTAAAAAATTGATGTATATAGAGGGAGCTGTCTCTTAATGGGGCAGAGTCAACCTGGGTCAGCTCCCCTGGGGAAGGACAAGTCCTGTCTCATAGCCGAACTCAAAGAGATTCTGGCCTGATTTATGTTCTCTAGGAATGGTAAGACGGCCACAAGTATGGTGGGGGAAGAAACCGCCTTCTCTCCACGCAAATGTGGTCAAATCAAAAATAAAATCATTCTCCTTTACCATTTCTGTGTCCTAATTTCTTTCATACTTCAGGAAAATAAAGGAGGCAGACTGTGGGCTGTGAATGTGGAGTAGCCTTTTCCATCTGTTGGCGAACTTTGTACATGCGCATATTTGCTTTGAATAAATGTCTATTCATGCTCACGGTCCATTTTTAAACTGCATTGTTTGCCGTTTCATTATGAAGAGACTTTATGTGGTCTCAATACAAGTGACATATTGACTGTGTGATGGGTAAGTCTTTCCCTTCACCCCAGGAGCTGTCTTCCCGCTTTATTGATGGTATCCTTTGAAATTCAAAGGATTTTGGTTTTGAGTCCAGTTTTTTTTTCTTTTGTTACTTAGGCTTTTGATGTCATATCTAAGAATCCATTGCCTAACCCAAGGTCATGAAGATTTTTATCTGAGTTTAATAATTTAAAATGATATACTTGTGATAATTTTATATGAAGCATAAAAATCTGTAATAGTTAAAGTTATCCAGTGTGTAGCATGGAACTGGGGAAGACAGTTTAGTTGGTAAAGTGCTTGCCATACAAACATGGGGACCTGAGAATGACCCCCAGAACCCTCATTTAAAAGTCTGGTGTAAAGGCCATCTAATAAAAACCCCAACACCAAACATAGGAAATCCCCTTTTGAATTGTTGATGAGAACTGCCCAAGTCTCCCAAAACATTACAGGTTATTGATGATGTCCTTGATTGCCCGCCCCCCAGAGGTGGAATGCTAGTCCCTATTGTCAAAGATATCATGCATTTAGACAAAGTGTTCAGAGGCCCCTGAGTTGGAGCCAGAAGATGCCAGGCAAGCCTTCAAAGGAGGGAGACTATGAACAGTCCTAGCCAGCTCTGACACCTAGGAATCACAAGGACAACCAGCTGGTAAGACAACCCTGAGGGGGTAGTGGCATGCATACCTTGGTGTTAACCAACAGCTCTGATTGAACTTAAGACTTGCTCAATGAGAGAAAACATGCTTGGTACTAGAAACCTAGCCAACTACCCAGGGCCAATGAAGTCATGGATCTTGGAAGAGAATCTACAACCACCACTTTACTGAACCATCATAATCCCTAACTACACTCTAAATATTTATCCCTATACCCACAGACAAGTGTCCTCACCCGTTCCATCAATAAAGCAAAAGAATAAGGAAACTTTTTGCAACATATGATGACCATTGCAGAAACCACAACCAATCAAAATGCGGAGTTGTGGAGTGAGGTCTTTTTATTTTAACGTTTTTTTTTTCAATAATTTATTTTTATTTTATGTGCATTGGTATTTTGCCTTCATGTATGTCTGTGTGAGAGTATCAGATCTTGAAGTTACAAGCAGTCTTGATGGATACATCTACAAAACAACTCCGACACTTAGGGAAAATTGTAGAAAAGAAGGTGAATAAAAGCCAAGAGATTTGCTGTGAGATTGTGTCTCCTGGGAATGTCAGAAGCTATCTATACCCATGAGGTCTTACCAACATGACTGACTAAACCTGAGGTGAACAAGGACAATAACTACAGACATGCTACGTCAACAGGGAATGACTCCTGAGGCCTCACCTCTACGTAAAGGACTACAGGCAACTAAAGAATTCTGAGAACAGGAGAAATGGTCTTTCCCTGGGATGAGCATACCAATTGGTTATCCAATACCAGATGGTCAGTTCTGAAAACACATATTCCAGTCGATTATACAGACTGAGCAGGTTGTACTTGCATATTTAAGAATATATATGTATATGTATGTGACAACAGTTAATTAAAAAGAGACCATGAACTTGAAAGAGAGCAAGAAGGGAATTTGGAGGGAGGAAGGCAGAAAGTTAGGTGATCATATTATAACCTCAAAAAATAAATATTTTTAGAGCCTGATGTGGTAGTACACACCTATAATTCTGATACTGAAGAAATGGAAATAGAAGGCTCTCTGGGGCTCACTGGCCTTCCAACTTAGCCTACTTGGTGAGATCCAGGCCATAAAGAGATCGCCTCCCCAAAAAACGAGGTAGACAACACCTAAGGACCAATAGCTGAGATTGTCCTCTGACCTTCACAAACATACATATGCAATCTAACCCACAAAACACATGCATCTACAAACTAACACAAACGTACACCATCTGTCAGAAACTTAATATGTTCCCTGCTATTAGCTGATCCTTGTGAGAGCACTAGAAAAGGTTACTGCTATTATCCCCATTTTATAGGTGGATAGCATGAGGCTCGAAGAAACCACGTAACATTTTGAGTAACTATTTGTACCAAACAGAGGTAGAATTGGAACCTAGCCAGTAAAGCTCAGAATCCATGCTTCTAATGGCAAGGCTTTCTCTTCAGCCATGTGTGGTTTCAACACAAAAGAGAAACTAAGACTCTCAAGTAGCCAGATAAAAACAAAACCACAATTATGTATCTCTTTTCAAAAATAGTGTAGGAAAACCTGTATGCCCACATGCATATCAGTGGGCCCATACCTTATGTCCTATACAGAGGAACTGGAATGGGAAGTACAGGTAAAAAAAAAGGAGAAATGGGTGGCTTGGACTCATTTAAAATTACAAGCTTCTGTGCATCAAGAGACACCAGGGAAGACGAGGAAGAGCAGCCCATGGGATGAGAGCACAGTGTTTCAGCATCAGCAGCTCGCTAGGCTCACGTCTAGAATATATAGTGTCGGAACTCAACATGGAAAGACAACCAACCTGCTTTGAAGATGGGCAAAGGACTTAAACACAGCTCTCTGAAGAGGTCAGCAAGTATCCCAAAAGATGCTCGGTTTTACTGTTAGAGAAATGCAATCACCACAGTTAAATCCTGGCACTCAGGAGGAAGAGGCAAGCAGATCTCTGTGAGTTTGAGGACAGCCCGGTCTACAGAAAATTCAGGGTCATCCAGTGCTACAGAATGAGACCCTGTTTAAAAAAGACAAAAGAAAAAGTCAGAAGAAGAAGAAGAAGAAGAAG
>JABTXL010006999.1:19598114-19643882 GCA_025134845.1 Neodon shergylaensis
CAGAGCCGGGTACTCTGCACACACTGTCATACAGACCCTTCACTGTGAGACACCCTCCCCCCCCAAGAGCTGGGGACTCTGCACACACTGTCATACAGACCTTTCACTGTGAGACCCCCAGAGCTGGACACTCTGCACACACTGTCACACAGACCCTTCACTGTGAGACCCCCAGAGCCGGGGACTCTGCACACCCTGTCATACAGACCCTCATACTGAGTCTAAGGCTATGTTGTGTGCATGTGCAAGGATTGTGATGGTGCTTTTTGTATGTTGTTACTATTCTCTGTTGTCCTTCCTTTGAAAGAAAGATGAATTCTCTATGCACATAAGCCAAACTTCTTTCCCCACCCTAAATGCCACACTAGAAACACATTAGCAATAATGAAGGCTGAGAAGCCCTCCTCTGACGACAGGGACTGGCACTCCCAGGAGTTCTTATCTGTGTATGTTCAAGCTTCAGTACAATCCTGTGAGACAGATGATGGTGAAGATCAGAGAACTGTGCAGGGAAGACTTAAACAACTGGTCCAAGGCCAAAGTGATCGATGCAGACAGTCAAACTTGGGGTCACCAGGTGACACTGACCGTCCCACAGGAAGGCAGGGTAACAACCAAGTCACACCTAGGTGGTGAAGCAACTCTGAGTTCCATACTCTTCCTGGACCAAATTTGGTGGATTTTTCGAAAGCAGTAAAATCATCCCGTGCATAGCCTATGCTCTGCACACAGGTAAGGACTGTCGCCACGCTGAGCCGAATGCTTTTCAGCGGTCTTGGACATCTCACAGAGCACCAGCTGGTCAAAAATACTGTAGAAAATGAAGAACAATCAAACCGCCTGGACACAGAGCAGAAGTGAAAGAAGCAGAGACACTGGTGGGAAACCTGTCCAGTTGGATTTCCCACAGCTGTGAAAGTGAGCCAAGAAGCCCCTCACAGAAAGCTGAAATCACAGCCAACGCAAAGAAAGGTTCAGTATCCTTGTCAGAGCCCATTAAGATGACCACATTCGGCAGCAGATGGTGGCTCCATGGAATGTCTACTGTTAATTGGAAGACTTATCTGTTGCTTGCTTGCTCGTACACACACACCACACCACAATCACACCCCCCCATACACACACACATACAAAGCAGGTGGAATCCGGTTGGCCTCTGGAACACATTTGAACAGGATGTCTCCTAGGATGCCGGTGATGAGCTAGGTCATTGTCAGGAGCCGTTTTCCCTCCTAAAAATCATTACAGGAACCATCGCACTGGAGAGTCTGCAGAGAACCCCACACCCATAATTGTTAAGAATCGTTCTATTGATAGAACCTGCCCCACACCCAATTAAGCTGTTGATGGAGATCTGTTAGCGGAACCCGCCTCACATTCCAGCTATCCAGGGAACTAGGTGTGTCAACTCGTGACTGACCTCCTGGCCTATGTGACCTGACCGAACGTAACCTCCTGGCCTACATGAGGAACCTGAACCACGTGACCTGGACCGCGCGGCGAGATCCTGTGCCCCTGCCCCCCAAGCCCCTCATCCAGGGGCTATATAAGCAGCAACTAGGATCCTAATAAAGGGAGGCTGTGACAAACTTAGCATGGCCTCCTTCCTCTTTTCTAGCCCATTCTCTTCCAGATAGCACCCCTCCGTGACCCTGGAATAAATGATTGCAGGGTGGGTTACAACCCCTAGACTAAGTGACCCACCCAACGCAATCGACAGGTCATTAGGCTTGCAGTTAATACAAGGTCCCATTTGATAACCATCTTGGTAATGCTGGACTAAGCAACTGTATCTCACCAAACTCTGTAGGGCCTAGAATGTATTCACATAACAATGCTTCTCCAGAGGATAACAGAACAGAATTTCCAAATTTCCTTCCCTGTGGTGCCACATGGGACACACAGGGGCTCCTGTCTGCAACATGACCTCCAATCTTTCTTCTCCTCCTCAACATTCTAGCTGCTGAGGCCTCTCCCAGCTTAAGTTTGCAGTCAGATTGATCAGGGAAGGGGAGCATGAATGATACTTGGGACCTTGAGAAAGCTTCATGAATGGCTGAGTAGCGCCCAACTTCCAGGAGTCACTCTGGCCCACAATCCTCTCTAGCCATAGTTTGGCTCCATCCACTTAGAGGTCCACTCTCTTGTCCAGGCGCCCTACCAACCACTTGATTTCTTTTTACATTTTAAAATTTTATTCATTGTATTAACTTCTAATAGTGTATTATTATTGTTGCTTTGTGGATTTTTTATTGATTTTTATTGAGTTCTACATTTTTCTCTGCTCCCCTTCCTTCCTCTCCCCTCTTCAACCCTCTCTCAAGGTACCTCTGCTCCAAATTTACTCAGGAGATTTTGTCTTTTTCTACTTCCCATGTAGATTAGATCCATGTATGTCTCTCTTAGGGTCCTCATTGTTGTCTAGGTTCTCTGGGATTGTGATTTGTAGGCTGGTTTTCTTTGCTTTATATATAAAAACCATTTATGAGTGAGTACATATGATAATTGTCTTTCTGGGTCTGAGTTACTTCACTCAATATGATGTTTTCTAGCTCCATCCATTTGCCTGCAAATTTTAAAGTGTCATTATTTTTTTCTGCTGTGTAGTACTCCATTGTGTAAATCTAACACATTTTCCTTATCCATTCTTCAGTTGAGGGGCATTTAGGTTGTTTCCAGGTTCTGGCTATGACAAACAAAGCTGTTATGTGTCAATTGCGTTGGGTGGGTCACTCAGTCTAGGGGTTTGTAACCTACCCTGCAATCAGTTATTCCAGGGTCACGGAGGGGTGCTATCTGGAAGAGAATGGGCTAGAAAAGAGGAAGGAGGCCATGCTAAGTTTGTCACAGCCTCCCTTTATTAGGATCCTAGTTGCTGCTTATATAGCCCCTGGATGAGGGACTTGGGGGGCAGGGGCACAGGATCTCGCCGCGCGGTCCAGGTCACGTGGTTCAGGTTCCTCATGTAGGCCAGGAGGTTACGTTCGGTCAGGTCACGTAGGCCAGGAGGTCAGTCACGAGTTGACACACCTAGTTCCCTGGATAGCTGGAATGTGAGGCGGGTTCTGCTAACAGATCTCCATCAACAGCTTAATTGGGTGTGGGGCAGGTTCTATCAATAGAACGATTCTTAACATAATTATGGGTGTGGGGTTCTCTGCAGACTCTCCAGTGCGATGGTTCCTGTAATGATTTTTAGGAGGGAAAACGGTTCCAGACAGTTATGAACATAGTTGAGCACATGTCCTTGTGGCATGGTTGAGTATCCTTTGCATATATACCCAAAAGTGGTATTACTAGGTCTTGAGGAAGGCTGTTTCCTAATTTTCTGAGAAATCACCACACTGATATCCAAAGGGGCTGTACCAGCTTGCACTCCCACCAGCAATGCAGGAGTGTTTCTTTTATCCCACAACCTCTCCAGCATAAGTTGTCATTAGTGCTGTTGATCGTGGCCATTCTTACAGGTATAAGATGGAATCTCAGAGTTGTTTTGATTTGCATTTCTCTGATGACTAAGGATGTTGAGCATTTCCTTTAGTGTCTTTTGGCCATTTTAGATTCCTCTGTTGAGAGTTCTCTGTTTAGGTCTGTACTCCATTTTTTTATTGGATTATTTGTTTTTTTTTGATGACCAGTTTCTTAAGTGCTTTGTATATTTTGGACATCAGCCCTCTGTCCAATGTGGGGTTAGTGAAGATCTTTTCCCATTCTGTAGGCTGTTGTTTTGTCTTGTTGACCGTGTCCTTTGCTTTACAGAAGCTTTTCAGTTTCAGGAGGTCCCATTTATTAATTGTTTCTCTCAGTGTTTGTGCTGCTGGGTTTATATTTAGGAAGTGGTCTCCTGTGCCAATGCGTTCAAGTGTACTTCCCACATTCTCTTCTATGAAGTTCAGTAAAGCACTTGATTTCTGTGCTGGACCTGAGACCAGCTCTATCCGTTAGACTCCTGACCTTTGTCCCTTTCTTGTCACTTTCTCCCCAGGGAGAGTGTTCCACCCCCAGATCCTAGGTCCCTTCCTGGAACCTCCTGTAGTTGGAATGCTCACTGGGAATGCTGCCAACTTCTCTCATAAGTGATGAGAAGTCCTGGGGCTTCCCTTGATGTTATGTTGGCTGAGTGGTATGGGAGCCATTCTGACAGCTTAGATTTGGGAAGACGAACAAGACAGTACATCCAGTCAATAGCTTTGAGTTTCATAGACCATTATGACTTCAAAAATACTCTTTAGAGTATTTGATAATGTTGGCAACTGAACAACAGGCAATGTAAAATTAACAATAATATGCTACTGCCTTCCCTTCATGTAAAATGTTACATCTTTTTTCTTTTTGTGAGACAGGGCTTCATGTAGCCCAGGCTGGCCTTGAACTCACTGTATAGTTGAGGATGACCTTGAGTTTCTGATCTTCCTGCCTTTGCTTCCCAGATGATAAGATCACAGGAATGTAATGTAGTGTTGGGGATCCAACCCACGACTTCATGTGTTCTAGGCAAGATATTGTATCTTGATACCAAAAAGGGAGTGGGGATATTAAGCAAGGTAACCCAGACCCAGAAAGACAAATATCATATGTACTCACTCATAAGTGGTTTTTAAACATAAAGCAAAGAAAACCAGCCTATAATTCACAACCCCAGAGAACCTAGACAACAATGAGGACCCTAAGAGAGACATACATGGATCTAATCTACATTGGAAATAGAAAAAGACAATCTCTCCTGAGTAAAATGGGAGTGTGGGGATCATGGGAGAGGGTAGAAGGGGAGGGTAGAGGAAGAAATGGGAGCAGAGAAAAATATATAGCTCAGTAAAAACAATTTAAAAAATAAAATTTAAAAAGTGAACTCTAGGAAAATGTGTACACATTTCCTATTTTACCAGGAACCAGTAGAAACTGCCTGGAATATAGGAACCACTACTCTTGAGGGTGACTGAAATCTCCTTGTGGTTCTGTGCCTCTCCTCAACGTCTCTCCACCTGGCATCCAGACATCTGACAGTCAGATTCTTGGATGCCATCTCCTTCAGGGAAGTGAGCCCATCTCCCTCAGCTTTGCACGCTTCGTTCTTGGTCCTTCCCTTCCCTCTCCTCCCCTCCTCTCCCTTTCCCTTCCCTTGGGATGTGTGAAACTTGTGCCAGAGATTCCCTTACTCTCACCCAGGTTGTTGAGGGAAAGAACTCCCAAAGAGAAAGGAAGGGTGTGTGCATGGCAGAGGCCTCCCTAGCTTCCTAATTCCCACCCAGGCTTGTTCCAACAGCAAAGAAACCAGAAGATGCCTGCAAACGGAAGATATCAGACATCCGTAGGAGGTGGGACCCCTGAGCAGAGGGAGCCCCAGAACCTTATGGGACATGAGCCATACAAGTAATCTGGACTCTCAGAGCATACTGCCCACCACTGCCACAGTTGGGTTTCAGGGGCTATTTAGGGTGAGAAGCACCAGCTGTCCTGTGTCCTCTCCAAAGATGGAAGCAAAGCAGCTGCCCTCTGGGACCATCTGCCTGTGAATTCTGAGTTCATGGCTCTTGATGGACATGTCGGACTGGAGTGGATCAGCTCCAGTCCTAGTGAAACTAGGTCTATATCCCCTATCCATTATTTCAGAATGGATCAGAGACCCTAATACAAGGCAGGAAGCTTTGAAACTATGCAAAACATGTGAAGACAGAGGCAAAGGCAAGAGCTTTCTGAACAGGACTCAACAGCACAGAAAACAATCTAAAAAATGGAAAAGCAGATTGCACAAAGCTGAGAAGCTTCTGCACAACAAAGAAAGCAGTCAGCGGTGTGAAGAGGCAACCTCCATAATGGGAAAGAAGTCTCTGCCAACTACATCACAGCCAGAGTTCGTACTCACAATAAACAGAGAGTTGTGAAATTTAAACAACAGAAGAATATCATCCAATCCAGAAACTGGGTAATGAACTGAACAGACAGCTCTCAAGAGTAGAAATATGAATGGCATAAACATGTGAAAACTGTTCCTCACCCTCAGCCATCAGAATACACATTAAAACTGTTTTGAAATTCTTTCTCTCTCCAGTCAGAGTGGCTCTCGTGGAAAAGTCACTTGAACAAAGGCAGATGAGATACAAGCAAAGAGGAACCCTTGTTCTTTGCTGGTGAAAATGTAATCTGGTGTAGTCGTTATGGAAGTCAGTGTGTAGATTTTCAAAAAAAAAAAACAGAAATAGAAAGTACCACATGTCCCAGCTGTACCTCTCTCCTGGGGATGGATCTGTAGGACTACAGGTCAACAAGCCACAGAGATGCTTGCACATCGGCACTGAACTGTTCATAACAGCCGAGAAATCAAGCCTCCTAGTTGTCCACCAACAAATGAGTGGCTAAGGAAAATGTAGTTCATCTACACAATGGAATTATATGCAGCCAGAAATAAAGATGAAATCATGACATTTGCAGGGGAAATGGATGTAACCAGAGATCAAGACGCTCGTGGAAATCAGCCAGATTCTAGAAGACAAATACTGTGTGCTTTCTCTCACACATAGAACCCAAATCTAAAATAGTGTGTGTGCACACATGCCTGAGTGTGCTTGTGTGCATACGTGAGAGGAAACTAAAAGGGGGGTCATAAAAGAGAAGGGAGAGATGTTCTGGGAGGTGGAAACAGAGTGCTGGGGTACATGCACTAGGGAGACAGAAGTGCGGGACTATATGGGGAGAAAGGAAACAACCTGGAGGTGGGGGAGGAAGGGGAAGGTATGGCAGAGAAAGAACAATGTATTGTACTTTGGTCTTTGTATGTATGAAGACTCATGATGAAACTCACTTTTATATGCTAACCTAATACGTTTTTAAAGAAAAGAAGAAAAGTTGGTCCTACCCCCAGATGCTGTCTAGAGTCAGGGCAGGTTAGAGCCTGTGTAGCAAGGGGAGGCGGTTGAGTGGAGTTGGCCATCTTTATGAGTCACTGTCTTATTTACTGTTCTATTGTCGTGAAGACACCATGACTAAAGCAACTTATACAAAAAAAAAAAAAAAACAAAACAAGAAAACACTTAACTGGGGCCTTGTTTACAATTTCAGAATGTTGGCAGGGATCACCATGGCATGGAGCGTTGTAACAACTAGACAGGCATGGTGATGGAGAAGTAGCTGGGCGTTCGCATCTCATTTACAAGTTGCAAGCTAATAGAGAGACACTGGTGTAGTGGTATTTCAATTGTATTTTAATAAATAAAGACTGCCTGAAGATTTGAAAGTAAAAACATTCCCACTGGTCAGTCTTACAGACCAGGTTATGGTAACAAACACCTTTAATCCCAGTAGCCGCCCTAGTTGCCATAGAAATCGGTAGTGCATGCCTTTAATCCCAGTGGTGTACACCTTTAACCCCAGCCCTAGAGAGAATTATAAAATGGGAGGAAACAGCTCTCAACACATGGTCTCATTCTGAGATTCCAGGAGGCAGGATCACCATTTCGGTCTGAGGTCAGTGGCCAGCTGTTTTGCTTTTTGGATCTTCAGGTTGAAGCCCAATTTCTGATCCTGAGTTTTTATTAATTGTGCTTCACACTGGGTCCAGTACGTGCTTAAAACTCAAAGCCCACCCCACTGACACAACTTCTCCAAGAAGACCACACCTCCCAATCCTTCCCAAACATTTCCACTAACTTGGGATAAGAACTTACTATGAGCCTATGGAGATCTCATCCAAACTGCCACAGGCTTAAGGGAATTCGTTCATCCCTGTGTGTTGAAGGCTAATTCATTTGACCTTAAAGGTTCTCAGTGACTTTCCACTGGTTTCTTAATATTTAAAAAGAATTCTTAATTTACAACGCAGATGAGAGCATTTGAACGAATCTCCCGCAGGCTGCTCTGACCTACTGACATACAATCATGCTGCCTCTCAACCCCTCCACAGGTGTCTGTGTTCAGTCAGGCCCATCTGCTTCCTCTGCCTCCTGTATTTCTTCTGCCTCTCCTCATCCTCCAGAGCTCACCAAGGAGATCCCTTCCTCAGGGAGCTCTCCCATGATGCCTTGAGACTATCCAGTGAGGCAGTCATCAGTCACACACAGCCACTGAGTCCTGGAAACTTGGTGAGTCTGAACCAAGAAATGCTGGGAGCAAGAAATACAGGCTAGGTTTTTGAAAGTTTGATTAGACTATAAGAGTACAGGATACATAACAGAAAGTCTTAATGTTGGTTGTATTTAAAATGATAATACTTTAGCTATATTGAGTTAAATATATTGTTCTTAATTTCACCTTTCTTTTACTTTTCCTTGTGTTCTATCAGAAATTTAATTTTAAAGGAAACTTTATGTGTATGTATCTGTATCTGTGTGTGATTATGGATACATGCATGTAGATGCCTACAGAAGCCAAAAGAGGCATCAGATCCCCTAGAGCAGAAGTCACAGGTGTTTCTGATCTGCCCAGTGTGGGTGCTGGCATATGAATGCTGCAAGATCAGCAAACACTCTTAACCTCTGAGCCATTTCTCCTGTCCCAGAACTTTTCAAATGATGCATATATATGCACTTCGGTGGCATATATATACTGGTCTAGACCAGATCACCCCAGTGCTCTCTTCC
Source organism: Neodon shergylaensis (assembly GCA_025134845.1). Lineage (NCBI taxonomy): Eukaryota > Metazoa > Chordata > Mammalia > Rodentia > Cricetidae > Neodon > Neodon shergylaensis. The sequence goes on from JABTXL010006999.1 coordinate 19,606,688, forward strand.
ATGTAAACTTGCATTTTTTTCTCCTTTATTATGCTTTCTAATTCAGTATTCCACTAAGCTGAGTCTCCAGAGGACACAGGACCGCTAGTTTTGCTTCCTCCTGCACTCTGCTAGTGCTCACATAATCTATGACATATAAGAAGCGTAATAAATACACTTCACACATGACAAAATGTCTAACATGTGTCAAACATCTGAAAGAGTTGTTGGAGCAACTGAGGGGATGTACAGTGCCTGGCACACAGTAGGCACTCAACAAAGAGGTTCATCCTCCTTCATTGTCAAGATGTGGGTGGTGGTAAGCTTTGGCGATGGCCGTCGACACAGAAGCATGCTGTATGTTTAGTCACTGCAGATGGCATCCTTGAAGCACACCTGCATCGTGCACACAGAGAGCTGTACACACTAACTACGTGTGCCATTGAGCTCTGCAATCTGCTCTCATAATGCATTCAAGTCTGGAGCTGGGCTGAACTGAATGCATTTCCAGAATGTAGATCCAGCCCAGAGACGTGTGATCCTCAAACACAAAAGCAACCGTGTCATATCACAAGAGCAGCTTCCATGCCACTGTCTCCATGAGGGGAACTTGGGACATATGAACATTTGCTCCTAATTAACAACAGAAGAATCTGTCTCATTTATTCTTGCCAATAAATCCAAACCCCAGTTCCTAAGGTGCTGCTTGTCATGTTTCATTTGAGAAGGGCATCACTATGTCTCCATGGTACCCGGGATGCTCTCCGGGTCTCTGTGTTGCATACAAGATGGCAGCTTCCATTCATCATGTATTAATGAGGCAGCAAGTCAAAGAACAGGCTGTCAAAAGACTCGGTAACAACCTATCACCTGCCAGATCAAGGACCAATGGAGCTGAAGGCCGGAGAGTCTCCACTGAGAGCTGGGCTTGGGGGAGAGTCTGAGTCTGGAACTACCAATCAATGGCTCCTGCACAGGCTTCTCCATAGGCCCTGGCTGCAGGATCTCGGATAGAAACCAGATGAGGTCCTGTCTCTTCTCCCCTCCACCTGTTCACTAAAGCCAATTCAGAAACCACATTCTTTGGCTCCCAGAGCTACGGAAGGCAAAGCCTTCACAAAGCTCCCAGTGTATGACAGCCCACAGACGGTGCCCATTCTGTCCCCTCGTTTTGTGGTTAAACTCCGCAGCATGTGGAACTCAGCGCCCACAGGCCTTTCTGTTTTGTCCCTTATTGCCCACCCAGAGTCACACCCCACTCGTGATAAGATTAAGCCTGGCATGGTAAGATTATTACCAATAGGCTACCTGGGGTTCTTTTATGTCTTTCATTACTACATCTATTTTACAGGGATGAGGGGTTTGCCTGCATAGATGTCTATGTACCACATGTGTGCAGTGCCTGTGGAGGCCTGAAGAGGGCATAAGATCCCCTGCATCTGGAGATGCCCACAGTTGTGAGTTACAATATGAGTGTTGGAGATGGAACCCGGGTCCTCCGGAAGAGCAGCCAGGGCTCTTAACCACTAAGTCATTGTTCCAGCCCTGCCTGAATTTTGGTTTGAGTTTGGCTTTATTGTTTGTCTGTCTGTCTGTCTGTTTTTCTAGGTCTTGATGGAAATGTGAATAGGCAAAAGGCTGCTTTTTAAGTGATGGCAATTCCAGGCCCTCTGGTGCCAAGAGCTTACAGGGACACTAGCAGACCTAGATGCTTGTCCTAAGAACAAGAGGCCTATGGTCCTAAGCTCAGAAGGCCAGAGACTTACAGCTCTAGGTTTTCAAGTCAGGCTACCTTGATCATCCAGGTCCCCACACTTAGCAACCATGGCTCAGAGCAGCAGTAGCAGCAGGCAGTGGTCCCTGAGTCCTGAGCAGCCACCAGTGTTCTGGTTCTCAGCTGGCACTCCAGTGACTGGGACTGAGTTATGCAGCTTAGCACCTCACAGGCCTCTGCCTTCCACAGTTGGCTTTCCACACCTCTCATTGTTCTTTTGCCTCAGCTGCCTCTCCTCCCGGCAGCCGCTTCTGCTAGTTCCTCTCTGGAGCTCCTTAGCCAGCATCTTTCCTCCGCTGCCCCTGCTGCCGCCACGGCTGCCACCGCTGCCATTGCTGCTTCTGCCACTGCTACAACTAACCGCTGCTTGCTGCCACCACCACCGTCACCACTGTGACATGACTCATTCGCAGAGAGAAAGAAATTAAACACATAAAACTAACCTTCTCAACAGCATTTAATAGTGGCTAGCAGTATTTGTCAATGCTTAGTAGCCTTTAATTCTTACACCAGTATCTCAGGGAAAATCAGGTCCCTCTAGTGATAATGGCAGGGCTCTGAACCTATAAATGCCTATGTACTTAGTGAGTGTTTTTGGCTTCCTGGGGCATCCTTTCTTCACTGCAACTGACCATAGTAGGACCACAGAAGCATTCTACTATAGAACCATAATAGGATCATAGAAAGCATTCCGCTTCAGTAGGGAAGCAGTCTTAATTAACATGTAACGAGAAGAATGGAAGTTGTCACTAAAACTTTATTTACAAAATCCAGGGACAGATGAGATTTGGTCAACCATCTCTACCCTTAGATGAGTGAATACAAATTCGAGTGGCAACTAGAACTTTAGTTATTAAATGAGTTAGATGGGATGGAGTGGGTGTGGTTGAGTGGCATAAGACAGAGGGGCATAGGAGATAACAGGGCATGGAGGAGAGGGAGTGGAGCCTTGGGGGTAGACTAGAACAGAATATTCAGAGTTTACCCCCAAGGAGAAATAACCATTGCTTTATTAATATTTTATAACAGATATAGTATCCAAACAAGCCAATAATGTAGAGCTACCAGTCAAAAACATCCCAGCATGGATGGGGAAGGAGCCTCCAAGGCCACACCTCTAGTGGAAGAACTCTTGGTGATTGATGGGTGTTGGGGGAGGAAGGGTCATAGCCACCGGTAGGTCACTCGTGCCCCAGTAAAGGACCCCACACCTGCACCAATACAAGCAGCATAAATTGAACAGGGGAGTCTTAATAAGAAATCAGAAAGAAAACATGAAGTTAGGAGGGATACAGGGTGGCGAGCATTAAAGAGAGTGGGGGGTAGTGCTAGATGAATATGATCAAAATATATTGCTTGAAATTTTCAAAGAATAAGTAAAAATATTGTTTACAATCAAAATAAATGTGTAGCTGTGTTTTAGATCGTGACTAGCAAAGGATTCCATGGTCTGAGCCAAGAGCAGACAAGGTTGAGATGCATCAGGGTAGCAAATGAAATCCCTCCCTGGGGGCATGATTTAAAATCTCCATCCTGACTTCCCACAGGACAGGGAACCCTGTTTGCTCTTTGTGCTGATGAGGGAGGGGAACTTGATTGGGGGAGGGGGAGGGAAAGGGGAGACGGCGGTGGGGAAGAGACAGAAGTCTTTAATAAAAAATAAATAAATAAATACAAATAAAAAAAATTTTTTATCATGTTTAAAATAAAATAAAATAAAATAAAATCTCCATCCTGCTACCACTTCCCCTTAGATATCCAGAAGTCATTGCTTCTTTCCGCACCCCAGTTTCCTGACTGCAGATGAAGAGGCTTGCAATATGGAGGCTTAGATGTCATCGTCTAATGTGGGTGATTAGGAAGACCACAGACCAGATGGGGCAGGCTGGAGATGGTCCAGGCATTCTGGCTTCATCGTGTCTCAGCCCCTCTTTAGCCCTCTCCTTTTTCAACTAGGAAATTGTTGCTTTATTTTGCAGTGGTTTGAATCTTATTGAATAAATCCACCCCCATCTGTGGGTAATATTGACAACTGAGAGAGAAAGAACTTTCCCAAGACACTTACTGACTGAACCAAATGTGTGTTGTGGGAGGTGATGTATGCTGTGAATAGGTTTATTGCCATTGGCTAATAAAGAAGCTGCTTTTGACCAATGGCTTAACAAAGTAAAGCCAGGCTGAAAGAGATAGAGAGAGAGAGAGTAGGCGAAGCCAGAGAGAAGCCATGTAGCCACAGCAGGAGACAGACGCCTCTGCTGGAGGCTACCAAAACTTTGCCTGTAAGCCATGACCTCGTGGTGATGCACAGGTTAATGGATATGGGTTAGTTTAGGATATAGCAGCTAGCTAGACATATGCTTAAGCTATTGGCCAAACAGTATTGCAAATAATATAGTTTCTGTGTGATTATTTCTAGTCAGGGTAGTTGGGAAATGAATTAGCAGCCTCAGCCAACAAATGTGGACACTGGGTTATGTTTATTATATTAATCTTAAACTAAAGCCCCTGTTTCTTCCTTCCTAATGTGATCCTACTGGGGAAGTATTTGTTCTGTAGCCCTAAACCCTAAGTTGCAGCTCACCCTCAATTTCTGCTTAGGGTCACTTCCTAAAACTTCATAATGAAGCGGTGTAGCTTTACCAACAACAGGCCACGGCAGTTCATATCCTTTCTTTTGTCATGAGTGATTAAATGTGCAGGCTAGGGAAGCCCAACAAAGAGCACATGTCTGAGTTCTGAGACGTTTCTTCCAGCCCTACAGAGCATCTGGGGAAATGAAGGCTGAAAAATGATTGAGTGAGGCAGGTCCACGGCTGCTAGATCTAATCAAGAAAGAGCCAGAGAGGAATGCAGATGTGTATGTGGAAGGAAAGGGAGAAAGAAGGACTCTGCTAGCAGAAAGGGGGTATGATCACCCCACAAGGAGCAAAGACTATCATCCAGTCAGTGTACTGTGGCCATGAAGGGGATTAGGCAAGTTATAGTCAAAAATTGAAAAAAAAAAGGGGGGTAATGTGGGTTTACATTTAAAAGCACTGTAAGAGCATTCACCATGTATGACAAAAATAATATCTATAGACCAGACATTACCAGTCCAGGCCAATCTGTAGCGTGAGGCTTCAAGGTTGGCTGTCAACCTCAAGAGACTTCTCTAGGCACTGACACAAGGCTCTGTTGTGTCTTGTCTTTTTCAATGTCTTCAAGTAGTCTTGAAAGATAACGAAGTCATAACCACCCCACAAAAAGATTGCAGAACACAGTAGAGAGGCTGGCAGGATCAAACTCAGAATGAACCCAGGGTGTCATGTTGAGACATATAAGAGAAAAAAATATAAAAACAAGTGAAGGCCCAAAGAAATCAGAGCCCTGTGTTGGTGACTTTTCTCACTACAATGATAAGAAGCAATCAGTTTGCGAGCAGGGTTAGTTTTGGCTTATGTTTCAAGGGGACACACGTGACAGAAGAGAGGAGGTGGCTCATCACAGTGCACTTGCCGTCAGGAAACAGCACTAACAGAGAGTGGAGCTGGGTTATGACAGCTCAGAGTCCGTTCCCAGTGGCCCACTTTGACCTGTAAGCCTTCACCCCCTAAACATTACACAACCTTCCCAAACGAAGCCACTAATTGGAGACCAAGTGTTCAAATACAGAAGCCTAAGGGGGACATTTCACATTCAAACCTCAGCAAGCCCACCTATGGTTTATTGTGCAGCCCCCTGCTCCTTCACACATTGTGTGCCCCCAATGATGAGCCCTCAAATCCTTCTCTTCCTCTTCTGGCACTCTTAAAGCAAGAGGACACAGTTCAGAGACCCGAGGCCCTTCTCCTTCTGAAGGACTACAGCTCTTCTCAGCTAGCACCCTCTGCAACCCTCTCTATCCAGTCAAGTTGCGGCCAGAGCCCATGGCAGACATATCCCAAACTGAGGCAGCAAGCTAAGTCTCATGATTTTAGTAGACTTCGGAGTAGTCAGGTGCTGTGGGGTCACCCCAGACCCATATAACTTTACTGAGTCAGGAGCAGCTCCTACACAGCCTTGCCCCTCAGACTACAAGCAGAGCACACTTTCACAACCTTGGTCTTGTTGTCCAAAGAATTTCTCACCAGTCCCCAGCAGGAAGCCTGGGCCAGATAGGCATGCAATGCACTATAGAGATCAGAGCTGTCAAACACCTGTTTCAGACAGCCAAAGAAATTTAAAGTTGACTACGAATTTGATGGGTTAAGAAATAACTGTTCGATTTATTATGTTAATAATGTCATTCATTGTTCTCTCTCTCTGTCTTTGTCTGTCTGTCTGTCTGTCTGTCTGTCTGTCTCTCTCTCTCTCTCTCTCTGTGTGTGTGTGTGTGTGTGTGTGTGTGTGTGTGTGTGTGTGTGGTCTGTGGTTGTTATTGTTGTTTGTTTTTGTAGCCCTGGAAATTGAACCTAGGTCTTCACACATAGCAGGCAAGTACTCTGTTAACTGAGCCACATTCCCAGCCATCTGTCCACTCTTTTTATTTTGAAACATACCCAAAGCTCCCTGCCCAACTTGTAGGCAGCTCCACTGAGGAACCTGCCCCCACCCCAGAAACTCTTTACTATTTGTATGCCTTTGGGAGGGGCCTCCTGAGTCTTACCAGTGTTCTGTCCTCTATCTGGGAGGGAATGTTCCAATTAGCACAAAACATGGCTTAAGTCTTTGGCATATATCATATTCTCTCTCTCTCTCTCTCTCTCTCTCTCTCTCTCTCTCTCGACTTTGTTCAGGAAAGGGTTTCTCTGTGTAGTTTTGGCTGTCCTGGAACTCATTTTGTAGACCAGGCTGGCTTCTGCCTCTGCCTCATGAGTGCAGGGATTAAAGGCATGAGCCACCACTGCTTGGCTCGTATGTTCGTTTTCTATTACTTTTGGGAAATACCACTGTGTCATTCCCCTGGGAGTTTCTCCCATGCTTTGGCTGTTCCTGCTCTGTTGACAGGGAACTCTGGGGTAGCCCATTTCCTCTTTGGACGGCATTGGTCCTTTTAGGAATGGTCTTTTTATTTGGCTAGAATCTGTCTCTACAGTTTCCTCCTTCTGTTAATTCACTGCAAACAGCAAGGGTTATGGAATCAGACAAAGCTGGGCCTAGATCCCAGTCTCACTGTGTTGACGTTCGTGACCCTGGTTGGGGAAGGTGTTTGATCTCCCTTCTTCCTGATCTCCAGGTGTGAGGATTAAATGGGTTGGTAACCTGGAAAGCACTTACCCCACACCCAGTACACAGTGGGTTAGTTTATCTCCTTCTCCATCGTTTTCTTATTCATTCACTTACTCAATAAAGGCGAAGCTCCGCTAGTGAGTGCTAGAGATAGGAGCATGCATAACAAACAGCTCCTGCTCTGCCCGTGAATGCAAATCAGCAAGAGAGAAAGAAATGTTTAAAAAGAAATTCTAATACAGCATGATAAGTACAACAATAGACTCCTGCACTTGCAGAGGAGAAAGCGCTCTGAGGCAGAAGCGGAGATGGCTGCCAAACCAGGCTTCCCTGCGAGGGCGATACCCACAATGTGTTTGGAACAGGAATAAGGGCTTCCCTGGCACTCACAGAGGGAGAGAAATCACAGATTTGGGAAACAGAATCTCAGGCTAGGGCTTGATGGAATAAAAAAGACAAATAAGAAGTAGAGAGACGGATCTAGAAGGTTCGGGGTGGGCCATGACACTGTCGAGCCAAGGAAATGTAATGTTTTCTTAAAAAGAAAAAAAAATGACTGAGAGCTTCTGAGAGATTTTAGACCCGAGTGATGTCATATGTCATTTTAGAAAGGTCACGGTGACTTGATCCATGAGAAATGAAGCAAGACCAAGGCTGTAGGATGCTGTTGACAGTTCAGTCTAAATAATAAAGGGACAGGAGTGAAACTCAGAACAGAGAGAGGGGAGAGGAAAATGCTTAGGTACAAACACTTGGCAAGTGACAGGATAACCACATGGCCATGACCCTAACTTCATTTGTGGTACCCAGAAGTCTGTTGATAGGACAGGCCTTGATGCTGGCCTGGGGGTGGGGTGGACTATGGCAGGGTCAGCCCTCTGATGGTGAGGGCACTGCCTCGCCTATATTTTAAGAGCACTCTGTACTTCTTTCTATAGGAAGAAATCTATATGCACATACTGCTGATGGGTTTTTTTGACTCAACTATCAATCTGGATGATGTTCAAATGAGTGGCTCAGGAGCAATGCAAGACTTGGTGGCCTTAGTATTTGAAACTCCTGTCCCTGCTACAGAGCGGAGGCACTAAGGAGAGAAGCGCCAAGATCTTGCATCTCAGACACAGACTGACCACCTGACCGGAAGGACAGGACAATCTTTGGGGTGCCTCTCTGTCTCTGTATCCCCTTTCTACATAACCAGCTGACTGAAGATGGGATGGGAGATGGATCTTTGGGATGCTAATCCATTGTCTTCTCAGACTGCCACTCTCAGAATGAAACACAGCTAAAAGATTCAGTGTCAGGTCGTGTCTATGTGTCAGACAGACTGGGCCACCACAGACACATCCTTAGGAATCGCGGAAGTGGCTTCGGGTGCAAAGCTCTCAGAGGATGATGAACACAAAGACACTTTTCCCTCCTTAGTTTTCAGTAAGAAAATGCAAAGATTATCAGCTATCTTCCATCATTCTCTCCTTTACCATCCAAACTTTAAGTTACTCTGAACTTTATTAGCTCAAATGGAAAGAAAAGTGAATAACACTTTGACAAAAACCAGTAGGAGGTCACACAAGAAGGCAAGAACTAGGAGACTGTACAGTTAGCTGGAAAGAGCAACCTTATATTAATTCATTAATTCGGGGATGATTGACCAGGTCCCTGGCTTGGAAGGTTTGTAACGAGCTTATGTAAGCAGACAGAGGATCTGCAGGATGATGGTACCCACAGGCTAGTCCGGGAATATCCCAGAGGGTGACTAAGGTGAGGTCTGAAGCTCTACAAAGACCAAGGTTCACCTTATTCATCTCCAATCCGAAGTGCCTGGATTATGTTCAACAGACACCAGGAACTCAGCAGCTATGCATGCAGCGAGATGTATAAGCAAGTCTACAGAGAAGTGTCTGATGCCAGGTCAGAGCTCTGCCTGCAGCCCGCCATGACGAACAAGCCAATGAAAACGTGCAGAGATGAGGAGGAGGGTGGATAACATGGGAATAGTTTTATATTCAGAATATCTGAAGGATCTAGAGCCAAAGTGGACATTTTGGTGAGACGTGAATAGGACCGTCATGCCGGTTGATGGGCGATGTGGCTGGGCAGTGGTGCTTGGGGGGAACAACCACCATTCCAAACTGACGATCAGCCCAGTGGGAGCGTGAGGGACGAAGAAGCTGCTATGACAGTACCTGGATGTCAAGGCTCAGAACTCATGGCCGAGGAAAGCAATGGGACCGTACAAAGTGTGCCGACCGGAGCACCCCAGAGTCACATGGCTGGGGTTTGAAATATGCTGAGAGCAGGCAAACCAAGAGCTACCACGGATGTGGGAAAGAGTTGAGGGACTGGCGGGGCTCAACCCAAGGAAATCCGAGGATGTATTCGTCTGCTTGGGTGGCTGTTACTAAATGCCACAAACTGGGTTGTTTAAAACAGGAAAAATGTGTCCTCTTAAATATCTGGAGGTCAGAAACATAAAACCAAGTTGTTCACGGGGCCATTCTCCCTCCCCAGATTCCAGGGAAAGACCTTCCTGTTTCTTCTGCTTTGGGTGGTCACAAGCATCCCTTGGGTTGTGGTAGCATCACTCTAAATTCTGCCTGAATTGTCTGTGTGGTTTTGTCTCCTCAGAAGAACACAGGCATGTTTGACTAAGAGCCAGGCCGACTTCAGTATGATCGCATGTAAATCAAGTGTATCTGTAAAGAGCCATTTTCCCAACAAGTCCACACTCTAAGGTCCTGAGGGTCAGGATTTCAACAAACCTTTTTGTACAACACAACTCAACATGCCAGAGAGCAAGGGAATCATCTTCAAATATTTCTAAGAATTCTGATGTGAAAGATTCGATCTGCATGGATTCCTAAGTCAGAACTAAGAAGGGAGTGGGAACTGGCTGGGGGTGGGGAGTGGTTCAATAAATACAGTGCTGGCTGTGCAGTCATGGGGACCTGAGTTCAGATCGCCAGTGTCCTGCAGCGTGAACCTGTGACCTCAGCATCCTAGGGGTCAAAGGCAGATCTCAGGGGTTCTCTGGGCCAGTCAGGCTAGCTGAGCAACAAGCTCCTGGATTGATGAGAGACCTCATCTCTAAACCAAGGTGGAAAGCAACTGATGAAAACAACCGAGATTAACTTTTGGCCTACACACACACATTTACACATACATATGCGTGTGTGCATGCATACATACACACACAACACACACCAAACACATACACACCTCAGGATGGGAGGGACTGGTGCAGAAGAATTGTCTGTATTCTGTCAATCATGTTTTTCATAAAACACTGATTTGGCCAGGCAGGAAGTATAGGCAGGTCAACCAGACAGGAAGTAGAGGCGGGGCAATGCTGGAAAGGAGGAAGCCCATTCCTCCATTTCTGCCCAGACCACCGAGAAGCAAGATGTAACCTGCCGGCTGAGAAAGGTACTGAGCCATGTGGCTAACATAGATAAAAACAATGGGTTAATATAAGCTACAAGAGCTAATAAGAAGACTGAGCTAATGAGCCAATCAGTTTATAATTAATGCAGACTCTCTGTGTGATTTTCTTTGGGGCTTGCCAGCTGTGGTGTACAGGGCGAGAGGGAAGCCCCAACAAGCCCGCCCTCATGTTACAAGGGACTAGTGGGTACAAACTGCAGGTACTTATAGAGCTAATTCTAAGAGTTCAGGCTGAAACAGTTGTACTCCCACCTCAAAGCAAAGCCAGAGGAAGTGCAAGGCCATAGCAGGAGCCAGTGTTCCCTAGGAAGCGGGTGAGGCTGCATGGTCTCACCCTGCTCTCCTAAACCCAGTTCTCCCAGTCTCTGGCATGAGGGAGCCATGTCTAACTGAGCTAGTCTTTAAGCTGCTGTTGCCAAGAGTTGATGTAGGAAGATGAGCTTCGAGATAGTGCAGGCTGCTGTGAGAGATGAAGCGTGAATAGCGGGGCCAGGAAATGAATATAAATTCAGCAGCTATTTTAATTTTTAATTGGAAAAAAAAGCCCATCCCAGCTGGAAAGAACAGAGCAAGTGTGTTCCATGCACAAGACTATAGAAAGTATTTGCTAGCGCTTCGAGACAAATGACCATATCACGCTGCCTCTGCCACCCCCACAATGGGGATGGGAAACCGTCTATAGGGGCAGCTGCCATCGCTGTCTGCATCCCTGGATAATAGAGGTCACGGTTTATGGGCACATGCTATTCTGTTCTAGACAAGGCCTCATTGGTATGCAGGCATGGAAACCCAGCTGCTGGCCTCACACACTGGTCAGATTTAGAAACTTAGTAATAATGTAAAAATGTCCCGTATTTTTCTGGGGAGTTTTGCAATCAAAGGAGCAGGTGGGGAATAGAAATGGGTTATGAGGACTGGCATTTATTGGGCACCTGCTGTGTAATGGACGTCCGACACAATGAGTCATAAGGGCTTCCGATTCGGCCCAAGAAGGGGTTGGTATGGGTACATGTCGTGTACACGCCAGCATATGGAGATCTCCATGGAAACTGGAGGAGAGGGAAGAGGCATAAGGTGCTTGAAAAATAGAGAAGATAAACCAAAGGTGCATGAAGGCCAAGCATCAAGAGAAGTTTTAAGCAATAGTGAACTAAGCAGCCTCCTTGGGAGCCAGAGACAGCACTGCCTCCAGCAGGTGTTTCCAATCTAGACATGACTCAGGGTCAGTGCAGGTCAGAGACACGAGATGCCTGAAACTGAGGCTGGAGGTGAGAGAAAGCTGCAAGATCTGAGAGAGTGGGAATTCCTGTCCATCCTGGGGGTCCCCCAAGGCCAGATGGCCTCCTCTGTGTATTTAGAGTCTCTGTTGAGGGCCGCAATCCATCAGGAGCTCTGGGTCTGTCATTTCTGCTCAATCTGTATTTACCAATCAGGTCTAACACCAGGAGGCAGACAGGCCATCAGAGAAATTGTTCATAAAGCAGTTTTCCAAATCCCACCCTCAGACAGAGCCAGAGGTACTGCGTTAATTATGAAATTTGTCTTAACAGGAACCTGAGGTAAACAGCATGGTCATGTGTGCCTTTATCAGACAAAAAAAAATAAAAGAGAAGTAGAAAAAGACAAAATCTCCTGAATACATTGAGAGCATGGAAATCATGAAAGAGGGCAGAAGGGGAGGGGGGAGAAAGGGAGGGGAGCAGAGAAAAATATATAGCTCAATAAAAACAAAAATAAATAAAAATAAATAAAGGGGAAAGGGAAGAAGATGCCCTTAGTTGTTGGCAGTGGCTGCACGCTCATTCCTGGCTGCCCAGACCCAAAATAATCACACAGAAACTAGATTAATTGCAATATTGCTTGGCCAATGACTCTAGTGTATTCCTAGCTAGCTCTTACATCTTAAATTAATCCATTTCTATTATTTTGTACTTTACTACGAGGCTCATGGTTTACCAGTAAAGTTCTGACAGGCAGTTTGTGTCTTTCTCCTTGGGCAGCTACATGGCATTTCCTTAACTCCACCTTTTTTCTCCTCTATCTCTGCTTGGAATTCCCACCTTGCTCTATTCTGCCCTGCTGTAGGCCAACGTAGCTTTATTCATTAACCAACAAATCAATACATATACAGAAGGACTTTCCGTGCCACTCAGTGGCCACTGGAGATGTATGCCACAAGATGGAAGGCAGGGGCATCAGTGGTGGTCAGCTTTCAGAGATCCTAGACGAGAAGACCATAGGGTGAGACTTGGTTGGAGCCTACACCAAACATGGGAGACAAGATCTGTAGTTGTCTAATGTACAATGGAATGTGGTTAGAGGAATTAAAGAAGTCCATTCAATGTTACTGTGGCCTCTGATATAATTGATATTCTGTCCCTAAAACCCACCCTCTCCAAAGCAGACCATTTGGAAGAAGGAGGGTGTTGCTGAAGATAGCAGGACTAGGTAGGTCACTGTAGCATGATTGATGGCAATCCTAATTGGTTTTATTATTAAAACATGAGTAAGATGTAGGGGTAAAAGCTGAAATATCAGAGAAGCGGAGCAATGAGCCACTAGTCCTTGCCTCTGTGAAATCCTCAGACCGAATGGGGTATCCTATCCATCCAAGTCCTCAAACTGAATGCCATCTCTCAGACTGAAACCTCATACTGAATCCTGAGCTCCTGTCTCCTCCAGCCTTATATTCCTCTCTCCACCCAGCCATACCACTTCCCATCTCCACCTCCCTAGCGCTGGGATTAAAGGTGTGAGCCACCACCACTTGGCTCTGCTTCTCTTTTAGACAGATTCAGTCTTGAGGAGCCTAGGGTGGCCTTGAACTCACAGAGATCCATCTGCCTCTGTCTCCCAAGTGCTGGGATTAAAGGTATGTGCCACAACTAAATGGCCTCAGTGGCTAACTAGTGTGGCTACTTCCACACTCTGGTCTTCAGGCAAGCTTTATTTGTTAAAGCGTAAATAAAATATCACCACAGATCACTTCCAGAAGAAAGACAGTGGTGTCCTAGAAACAGGTAGATACAGCTTGGATGTAGAAGAGCCAGGAATGGCTTAGAATTTTGGTCTGGTTCTCCAGGTGAAGTGTTCAGAAGTCTGAGTCAACTCTGACCTTCATCAAAAAGGAAGTAAGAATGGGAGCGTCTCTTTCTCTGACTTTGACCAACAGAGAAAGATCTGGAGGTGAACAGCCAGTCATCCTGGGGTTGATGGCAAGGACTGAGCATGCCTGCCCATCAGTTCTGAGAAAGGCCTGAAATGAGTCTCATCAGAATGTACCAGAAGGCTGAGTGAGGGACCCCCAACAAGATGCAGATGCGGCAGGAAAGAGCCAGGTGAGGCAGATTACAACCATGGAAGCAGTTGAAAAACCATAGTGGGAATCATGACTCCCTGAGATGGCTCCAGGGAAGGTAGAGACATGCCATAGGCTCTCCTGGTGCAGAGACAGCGGTAACCTGTGATGAATGGCCTGAGCCTTCACTCTCCACCTTCCTCCAACAGAGCCCACATGCCTGGCTCCAAAATCAGTTTCTGCTTCCAACATCACTAACATTATTCAAAGCATCAACCTTCCTGAAGGATCAGCAGCTGCTAGGCAACCTCTTGGGATTTTCTTTCTCCCCCAAACACAGACATTGGGAAGATCCTGCTGATGTTCTCCTCCCCAGGGTCCTGGTATTCATATCCCTCAATTATAGCAAATCCGCAGCTCACCATTCAAAGCCATAACTCCATTCTTCCTCCTAGGTCGACTTCCTGATACCTTGCGGTTGGCTCCTGCCTAAGCCAGCTGCCATGGTTTTGCTCACCTCCTGTTCTCTCGGTGTGTTCACGTGCCTCCTCCCCATCCATGCACTCAGAAAGCATGAATGAGTGCCTGCTGTATACTAACAAGTATAAGCTTCTTTGAAGCTCAGGGAATCCACAGATCATGGGGACAAAGTCCTGCCTGGGAAACTCACATTGTCCTGGAAGAGGCAGGACTAGAGCAGAAGAGGAAGAAACATGGCCCAATGTCCACAAGTTTCAGACAAAGTTGTTGGGAAAGACTTCTCCAAAGAGATCACTTAGGTCAGAAACATGGGCAGAGTTTTATATGGAATTAGGGAGAAGAACTTCAAACTCCTCTGCTCCATTAGAAATAAACACAAATTCTGTGGGAGTCTGATGTGGGAAGGTCATTTGTCAATCTGTTGTTTCATTGGTTAATCAATAAAGAAAACTGCTTGGCCTGATAGGTCAGAAAATTAGGTAGGTGGAGTAGACAGAACAGAATTCTGGAAAGAAGGGAAGTGATCCAGACGCCATGCCTCTCTGCTCTGGGTCAGATGTTATGGAACCAGACACAATGAAGCTCCAGCCCAAGACAGACATACACTAGAATCTTCCTGGTAAGCCACCACCTCGTGGTGCTACACATATTATCAGATATGGGTTAAAGCAAGATATGAGAGTTAACCAGTAAGAGAGTAGAGCTAATGGGCCAAGCAGTGTTTAAAAGAATACAGTCTCTGTGTAATTATTTCAGGGTATAAGCTAGCCAGGCAGCCGGGAGCCGGGTGGCAGGAACACAGCCTGCTGTTCCTTCTGCAGGAGCCCCCTAAACGCTCCCCCAAACTCTCTCTCACACACACACCTGTATTCCCAGACTTGTGTGACTAATTTAACCATCTCTGATACATAAACATATTACTCTGATTTGTTTTTTTTTTTCATTTGAGCTTTAAAAAATGGTAAATTCTTTGAGGACAGAAGCTTGGTATGACATCGTAAATCCTTCAAGTTCCTCAGAACTTGCAAGGACTACCCAGTCTAGGTAGAGGAAGGGAAAAGTCCCTTCATGTGCTTCTGAAATGTGTGAGATTTATTTTAGGTTTATTTAATCACAGAACTATCTGGGGGGGGGGGGACTTTTCCTAGTGATAATTAACTCAGTCCTGTATATACAGCAAAGCTTATGACCTGATTACATGGAAACTCTGTTTCCAAAGTACATGCGACCTTTTTCCATAAAGATGGGTTCTGTTAAGACGGTGGCCAAAGGCCCACCCACTGCCTCTACCTGCTCCCTACTACGAGCAATGTGTGGTGGAGAAATGGGAGAGAAAGAGAGCAGTGTGCTGTGGAGACAGGTAGAACTGCAGACATGGCCATGGTGAGGGACAGCTTGATGTGAGAGGCCTACACTGCCACCCAGGGCCATGTGACATCCAGGCCTGTGCTGCTGCTGAGGTCGAGTCTGGGTTGGTGGCTCTACGGCAGACAGGGTCTGTGGTGATGTCCATGACCTGTGTTACCATCATAGGACATGTCTGGCTGCCACCTAAAGCCCCATTGATGTCCAAGGGTCATGCTGAGCTGGTCCCACCCCTTACAGTGGCTGCAGCAGGACAGCTGGCTCCACTCCTTCCAGGAGAACTGGCTCTGACCTTGTAGGAGAGAAGGCCCCAGTGGCCGTAGGCTTGGGAGAGCTGGCTCTGGCCCTCACTGGCCTCCATGAGGGAAAACTGACCCTGCCTCTTGCCAGTTGCAGGGAGGCAGAGCCAGTGGTGGTGTGGGCATAGGAGGGCTGGCCCTGCCCCTCACCTAGGTGGGGGTTTCTGATAAAGGCCCAGACTGACCAACTCAGCTGCCACCCAGGCCCACATCCAGGGTTTTGACCCCAACATCTTCCCCATTTGTGACCTGCTGGAGTGTATGAAGAGACTGGCCCTGCACAACCATGGCCACAGGATCTCCCTGACTCAGGGCAACAGCAGGATAGCTGAGAGGAGTCTCAGTGAAGGTCAAGTATTGATGATGTGCCAAAGCCAGAGGCCTTGAACCTGGTTAACAACTCACTGCAATGAACATTACAAGTAAAACTACTTGGGCAGGAAGGTACATTGCATGACACAGCACAACCCCAGTACCATTACAGCAAACAGATACGTGACGAGAAGCAGGCAAGACAGAGGGGAAAGTGGGTTTGGGGGAGGGGTTGTTTGTTTTTCTATTATTAGTTTTATTTTCTCTTTTCTTTTGGGGAGGAGGCTACAAGGGTGGAGGGTGGATATGGAAAAACTGGGAAATGAATGCAATTGGGGTGCATGATGTGAAGTCCCAAATAATCAATAAAAAAACATTGTTATTTAAAAAAGAAAAGATTGGTTCTATTGACTGAGAAACGGTGCCCAGGGTAAGGCTCTAGGAAGAATGGGATAAACACGGGAATCTGAGGAAGCCCAGTGTGGCCTGGCTATAGATACCAAACTATTAATCACATCCATCCCCAGCCTTCTGGGTAGGAAATAGGTTAAACCTCCTTCCTGTGAAGAGACAGCCCTGTGTTTAACATTCCTGGTTTCCCTAGTGCTTATCTGTGAGCACAAGAACCTTGTGGCCTCAACAGCAGGGCTTTGGAAGAAGAGCAAGTCCCAAGGGATGGCATGAAAAAGGGCATGTCAAGGATTAGGGACAGGAGGGTGGCAAGAATCAGGCCTGGAGCAGAGGCTTGCAAGCCTGCTAAAAATTCTACTTTGCACTAAGAACCACAAAATAATAATAATTACGTGGTAAATAATGCCAACATAAGGGAAAAAAAACAGAGTCCTGTAAGCCCACCCTTAAAGAAATTAAAGCGAAGGGATGAGACTTGGATCACCTTATAGGAAGAAAGCCAGCTGTAATCAATGGGAAACCACAGCAAATGGTGGCATAGAAAAGGGGCATTGCTTATTCAGGCATTACACTGTAAATTGCTTTCCTTGGCTGATAAGAGAAGTAGGGGATAAAGATTATTTACTGCTCAGGTAGTTAAAGAATCCCTTTGCTTACAAATCAGACTTGAGGCCAGCCCTCGGGAGAGGGAAAGTAGATTATACTCTGCTTTAGAGACAAATGTCTCAGCTGCTGTTCTATGGAGAGATAAGGGCCATCTTCCTGTCAAACTGTTTTGACGGGGCTTGTTTCTAAGTGCCTGAAATGGAACTTTTCTTGTTTGTATATGAATATCAGGAGTGGTAAAACAAGCTTCAGATCATTACAGGAAGCCATTAAAAACATAAGCAGCGAGGGAGGGCAACAACATCACAACATTCTAATTTTTATTCATTTCAAATGTAACTAAACAGATTATTGTCCTGGACAGCTTTAATTGTCAACCTGACACAGCCCAGCACCCTCTCTCTAAGACAGTCTCAACTAAGGAATTGCCTTAACCAGGTTGCCTTTGAGCATTTCTCTGTGCATGGCAGGGGTATCCTGATTATTAATTAAGGAGGAAGTCCCAACCCTTTAGCCCACTGTGGGCAGCACCATCCCTACACAGGCGATCCTAGGCTGCATACAAAAGCTAGCTAACCCACCACGAGACTATGAGCAACCCCAGTAAACAGGGCTCTCTTGCAGGATATTTGGTCACACTAAGAACCCCGAGATCATGTTATTTACTAGAAAAACCTGCTTCTAGCTGTGGTGTGACTTGGTCCAAGCATACACCTTTAATCTAAGAGCTTTCTGCTTGAATATTGTAAACAGGATTAAATAAAATCAGCCTTGGGTCAAGAAGCAGATCAAGAAGCCAGTTGACAGGAAATAACCATAGAGAGTAAGAAGGAGTTGGGAAGATGAAAAGAGAGACTCACAGGAAGTAGAAGGGAGGGACAAATAATTAGAGGGGTTTTTGTTTGAGATGGCAAGAGGGAAAGCTCTCTTTCTGGGATAATGACCAAGGAAGAAGCAGCTGGCAGGTTTTCACCCAATATGACGCCCATGACTTTATTGATAAAATAGAATGGTAAAGACATAGTTGGAAACAATAAAGCTCCTCCGTGATTTCTGCTCTAGGCTCCTGCCTTAAGTTCACTTGAGGATGTGATCAGGAAGTATGAGCTTTGTTTGGATGGAGTGTTCTCCTACAGCAACAGAAGAGTAATGAATCCAATGGCACAAGTGTGTGTGGGCTCCACTGACTCCTGGGACCAGCTTTATGTTGAGATAAAATACCAAGACCAAAGCAAAGTATAGAAGGAAGAGCTGGTTTGGGCTGATGATTCCAGAGGGATAAGAATCCAACCCATGAGAGCAGAGAAGCATTGCCACTGGAGCAGGAAGCTGAGAGCTTACATCTTCTGCTGCAAACATGAAGCAGAGAGTGTGAACTATAAATTGTGTGAGTCTTTTAACTCTCAAAGCTTACCTCCAGTGACACACTTCCTCCAGCAAAGCCACACCTTCTAATCCTTCCCAAACAGTGCCATAAACTAGAAACTTCAGATGCCCAGTACTATGGGGGATGTTTCTCATTCAAGCCACCATATACAATAATTAACTTTTTTCTTTTTTTTCTTTTCTTTATCTAAAATTTACTGTTGATCAACCATCTCAGAGCTCAGTTATTGAGAAGTTTCAGACGGTAGTTGACAGTCTCTCCTTTGAAGATGTCAAAGGAAAGATAACAGACAGTAAATGTGCATAAAAAATAAATTATATACATATATAAATGTTACAATCAGCTCAATATTATTTATAATTAATATATGCAAATGAAAACTTTTTTGATTTAAAGATATTAAAATGAACCTAGTAGCTTTGCTGAAGTTCCACCAACTCTGACTGACCACTCGGCCACTCTGCCACAAACTAGCCTTCTCCAACCCCTAACACATCCACTGTGTCCTTGCTCTGTGGAAGGAATTCCTGGCTGGTTCCAGTGTCAGGCTGCAGAGCTTGGTGTTCCACACATTACAGCTCAGAAGACTGCTGCTTGCTGTTAAGGGAGCTCACACTTCCAATTCAGGGCTGCCGAGTAAAGAATAAAACTTTCAAAAGGCTGAGTCTTTAAACCCAAGCTTTCCACCTTTTGCTGGTTACTTACTCTATCTGGGGCCCAAAAGAAAAGCATGAGATTGGAAATAGCTAATAGAATAATGCCTCTCGTAAATGGATATGACACACACTGGCCCACTTAAAAAAAAAAAGCATTGCTCTGTGCTGCCCCTAGTGGCTGAGGTGAGAAAACCAGTGAGCACTCACATGCTCCCCTACAGGCTGTCCTCTATTCATTGTCAGCCCCTCAGATACACAGCAGTTATCACCCACAGTACCCCAGAGTGAAGGACTGTACCTGTGCATCTTGGTCTCAACCAGTGCCAAGTTAAATGGTAACTTCAAAAAGTGTCGATTCTGGTTGCATCTTCTGAACAATTTCAGTCAATTAAATTGTTGCCGAGGCAGCACCTCCACAGGAGTAGGTATAAGGGAGCAACCGCCAAGGGAGCAGAACCCAAGCCAGAGAGGTCTGCAGGACCGAGCCCAAGCCAGGGACTTCCACAGGAGCAGGCCCAAGTCAGCAACCTCCAACAGGAGCAGGCCTGAGCTAGAGACTTCTGCAGGAGCGGGCCCAAGCCAGGGACTTCCACAGGAGCAGGCCCAAGCCAGGGACATCTGTGGGAACAGATCTTAGTCATTGACCTCAGCTGTAGCAGGCCCAAGGGAGCAACCTCCACAGGACCAGGTCTGAGCCAGTAACCTCTGCCAGAGCAAGCTTGAGCCAGTGACCTACTCTGCTGGAACAGGCCCAAGGCAACAATCTCAGTTGGAGCAGCCCCAAGCAAGCAACCCCTTGGGAGCAGGTGCAAAAACCCCCTGGGATTGCAGAGCAACTCCTGGAGCGACCTCTGGAAACACCAAGTGACCTCTGGGGTGACTGAAACCATGGCCCTGAATGCATCACAAGAAGCAACCATCTGAGCCTCAGATCCACAGGACCCTAGAAGACTGATTACCAGAGACACTGCCCCAACTACACCAAGCAGAGAAAAAGATGGATAGACAAGGTAAGAACACACTCAACACCACAAAGAGCAACATGACGCCAACAAAAACTAGTGGCCCTACAACAGCAAGATTTGAACACCCAAATATAGATGAAGCAGAAGAAAATGACCTAAAAAATAACTTCAGAAGAATGTTTGAGGCCCTTATAGAGGAAATGAAAAATTCCCTCAAAAAAATGGAGGAAAAGACAAAAAAAATGGAAGAAATCAACAATTCCCTTAAAGAAAACCAAGAAAAATCAATCAAATAGATGAAAGAAACAATTCAAGACTTGAAAACAGAAATAGAGACAATAAAGAAAACAAAAACTGAAGAAATTATAGAAATGGAAATTACGAGAATATGATCAGGAACCACAAACGCAAGCATAAACAGTAGAATACAAGAGATGGAAAAGAGAATCTCAAATGCTGAAGATACCGCAGAGAAATAGACTCATTGGTCAAAGAAAACATTAAATCTAATGAAAACTTAACACAAAATATCCAGAAAATATGGGACACTATAAAAAGACCAAACCTAAGAGAATAATAGGGATAGAAGAAGGAGTAGAACTCCAACTCAAAAGCAGAAATTATATTCAACAAAATCATAGAAGAAAACTTTCCCACCCTAAAGAAAGATATGCATATAAAGATACAAGAAGCTTACAGAACACCAAATAGACTGGATCAAAAAAAAAGTCCCCTCACCACATAATAATCAAAACAGTAAACATACAGAATAAAGAAAGAATATTAAGAGCTGCAAAGGAAAAAGGCCAAGTAACATGTAAAGGCAGACCTATCAGAGTTACACCTGACTTCTCAATGGAAATGATAAAAGGCAGAAGGTCCTGGTCAAGCATCACGTAAACATTAAGAGACTACTATACCTAGCAAAACTTTCAATCACCATAGATGGACAAAACAAGATATCCCATGACAGAACCAGATTTAACCAATACCTAGCCACAAACCCAACCCTACACAAAGTACTAGAAGTAAAACTCCAACCCAAGGAAGTTGGTTACATCCACAAAAACACAGACAATAGATTATCTCACAGCAGCAAATCCCAAAGAAGGGAAAACAACACACAATAACATTGCCAATAATGAAAACTAAAATAAGAGGAACTAGCAATCAGATGGTCATTAATATCCCTTAATATAAATGGACTCAACTCACCTATAAAAAAACCACAGGCTAACAGATTAAATACAAAACCAGAATCCATCCTTCTGCTACATACAAGAAACACACCTCAAACTCACAGACAGACATCCCCTCAGAGGAAAGGGTTGGGGAAAAAAATTGTCCAATCAAATGGCCCAAAGGAACAAGCTGGTATAGCTGTCCTAATGTCTAACAAAATAGACCTCAAAGTAAAATCAATCAAAAGAGACAAAGAAGGTCATTTCATATTAGTCACAGGAAAAATCAATTAAGAGGAAATCTCAATTCTGAACATCTGTGCCCCAAATACAAGGGTACCCTCATATATAAAAGTACTACTAAAGCTTAAATCACACATTAAACCCTACACACTAATAGTGGGAGACTTAAACACCCCACTCTCACCACTGGACAGGTTAGTCAGACAGAATTTTAACATAAAATAAGGGAACTAAGAGATGTTATGACTCAAATGATCTTAACAGACATCTATAGAACATTCCATCCCAACATAAAAAAAAATACCTTCTTCTCAGCACCTCGTGGAACCCTCCCAAAAACTGACCACATGCTAGCTAACAAAGCAAACTTCAAAAGATACAAAAAAATTGGAATAATCCCATGTATCTTATCGGATCACCATGACTTAAAATTAGAATTCAAGAACAACACTAATTTCAGAAAGCCCACAAATACATGAAAATTAAACAGTGGGTCAAGAACGATATAAAAGAAGAAATTAAAGACTTCCTATACTCTTGACTAAGGGAAGTAGACAAAATTGCCGGGGAGAAATTTTGGGAGCTTGGGGGGGGGGATGGGAGTATGGGGGAAGGGGAGAGAAAAGTAAGAGGGGGAGGATGAGGGAAACTTGGGGAAACAGGAGGATTGGGATAAAGGAAGGTGGGATAGGGGAGCACGGAAGCACAATTTTTAGTTAAGGGAGTCACCTTAGGGTTGGCAAGAGACTTGAACCTAGAGTGGCTCCCAGGAGCCCAAGGCGAGGTCCCCAGTTAGTTCCTTGGGCAGCTGAGGATAGGGAACCTGAAATGACTCTATCCTATAGCCATACTGATGATTATCTTGCATATCACCATAGAACCTTCATCAGGTGATGGATGGAGATAGTCACAGAGACCCACACAGGAGCACCGGACTGAGCTCCCAAGTTCCCAGTGAGGAGCGGAAGGAGGGAGAGCGTGAGCAAGGAGGTCAGGACCACGAGGGGTGCACCCACCCACGGAGACAGTGGGGCTGACCTATTGGGAGCTCACCAAGGCCAGCTGGACTGTGACGGAAGAAGCATGGGATAAAACAGGACTCTCTGAACATGGCGAACAATGGGGGCTGATGAAAAGCCAAGGACAATGGCCCTGGGTTTTGATCCTACTTCAAGTTTGGGCTTTGTGGGAGCCTAGACAGTATGGATGTTCACCTTCCTAGACATGGACGGAGGGGGGAGGACCTTGGACTTTCCACAGGGAAGGGAACCCTGACTGCTCTTGGGATTGGAGGGGGAGGGTGAGGGGAGTGGGGGGAGGGGGAGAGGGGTGGGAGGAGGGGGAGGGAAATGGGAGGCTGGGGGGAGGCGGAAACTTTTTTCGTTTTCTCAATAAAAAAAAAAGACTTCCTAAAATTCAATGACCACACAACAGACCCAAATTTATGAGACATAATGAAAGCAGTGTTAAGAGGAAAGTTCAAAACACTAAATGCCAACATAAAGAAGCTGGAAATATCCCACACTAGTGAGATAACAGAACACCTGAAAACTCTAGAACAAAAGGAAGCAAACTCACCCAGGAGTACTAGACAGCAGGAAATAATTAAATTGAGAGCTGAAATCAACAAAATAGAAACAATACAAAGAATCAATGAGTCAATGAGACAAAGAGTTGGTTCTTGGAGAAAATCGACAAAATAGACAAACCTTTATCCAAACTAACCAAAAGGCAGAGAGAGAATATCCAAATTAACAAAATCAGAAATGAAAAGAGAGACATAACAACAGGCACGGAGGAAATCCAGAGAATCAATAGGTCATATTTCAAAAACTCATACATCACAAAGTTGGGAAAACTTAAGAAAATGGACAATTTTCTGGATAAATATCACTTACCAAAATTAAATCAAGACCAGATAAACAGATTAAACAGATCTATAACTGCTAAAGAAATAGAAACAGTCATTAACAGTCTTCTAACAAAAAAAAACAGGGTCAGATGGTTTCAGCACAGATTTCTACAAGATTTTCAAAGAAGAACTAATACCAATACTCCTCAAATTGTTCCACACAATAGAAACAGAAGGAACATTGCCAAACTCTTTTATGAGGCTACAATTACCCTGATACTGAAACCACACAAAGACATTACTAAGAACGAATTACAGACCAATCTCACTCATGAACATTGATGCAAAAATACTCAATAAAATACTAGAAAACTGAATCCAAGAACACATCAGAAAAATATTCCACCATGATTAAGACAGCTTAATCCCAGAGATGCAGGGATGGTTCAACATACAAAAATCTGTCAATGTAATCCACCATATAGACAAACTGGGGGAAAAAACCCACATGATCAACTCATTAGATGCTGAAAAAGCCTTTGACAAAATATAACATCCCTTCATTATAAAGGTCTGGAGAGAGCAGGAATACAAGGAACATACCTAAACATAATAAAGGCAATATGCAGCAAGCCAAAAGCCAATATCAAACTAAATGGAGAGAAACCCAAAGCAATCCCACTGAAATCAGGAACAAAATAAGGTTGTTCACTCCTCTCCATATCTATTCAGTATTGTACTTGAGGTTTTAGCTAAAGCAAATAGATAACAAAAGGAGATCAAGGGGATACGAGTCAAAAAACATGTCAAACTCTCATTATTTGTTGATGATATGATAGTTTACATAAGAGACCCAAAAATTCTACCAAGGAACTTCTACAATGTATAAACACCTTCAGTGATGTAGCAGAATACAAGATTAACTCAAAAAAAATCAGTAGCCCTCCTTTTATGCAGATGATAAATGGGCTGTGAAAGAAATCAGAAAAGCATCACCCTTCACAATAGCCACAAATAGCATAAAATATCTCAGAGTAACTCTAACCAAACAAGTGAAAGACCTGTATCACAAGAACTTTAAATCTTTGAAGAAAGAAATTGAAAAAGAAAATGGAAAGATCTCCCATGATCTTGGGTAGGTAGAATTAACATAGTAAAAATGGCAATCATACCAAAAACAATCTACAGATTCAATGCAATGTCCATCAAAATCCCAGCAAAATTCTTCACAGACCTCGAAAGAACAATACTCAACTTCACATGGAAAAGCAAAAAACCCAGGATAGCCAAAACAATCCTGTACAAAAAAGGAACTTCTGGAGGCATCACAATCCATGACTTCAAACTCTACTATAAAGCTACAGTACTGAAAACAGCCTGGTATTGGCATAAGAACAGACAGGAGGACCAATGGGACAAAATCAAAGACCCTGATATCAATCCACACACCTAGGAACACCTGATTTTTGACAAAGAAGAAAAAATATAAAATGGAAAAAAGAAAGCATATTCAACAAATGGTGCTGGCATAAGTAGATATCAACATGTCAAAGAATGAAATATATATATATATATATATATATATATATATATATATATATCATGTGCAAAACTCGTGTCCAAATGGATCAAACCTCAACATAAAGCCAACCACACTGAACTTCATAGAAGAGAATGTGGGAAGTACACTTGAACACATTGGCACAGGAGACCACTTCCTAAATATAACCCCAGTAGCACAGACACTGAGAGAAACAATTAATAAATGGGACCTCCTGAAGCTGAGAAGCTTCTGTAAAGCAAAGGACACAGTCAACAAGACAAAACGACAGCCTATAGAATGGGAAAAGATCTTCACTGACCCCATATCAGACAGAGGGCTGATCTCCAAAATATACAAAGAACTCAAGAGATTGGTCATCAAAAGAACAAATAATCCAATAAAAAATGGGGTTCTGACCTAAACAGAGAACTCTCAACAGAGGAATCTAAAATGGCTGAAAGACACTTAAGAAAATGTTCAACACCCTTAGCCATTAGAAAAATTCAAATCAAAACAACTCTGAGATTCCATCTTATACCTGTAAGAATGACCAAGGTCAAAAACACTAATGACAACTTATGCTGGAGAGGATGTGGGGTAAGGGGAACACTTCTGCATTGCTGGTGGAAGTACAAACTGGTACAGCCCTTTGGATATCAGTATGGTGATTTCTCAGACAATTAGGAAACAACCTTCCTCAAGACCCAGCAGTATCACCTTTAGTTATATACCCAAAGGACGCTCAATTGTACCACAAGGACATGTGCTCAACTATGTTCAAAGCAGCATTGTTTGTCATAGCCAGAACCTGGAAACAACCTAAATGGCCCTCGACTGAAGAATGGATAAGGAAAATGTGGTACATTTACACAATGGAGTAGTACCATTATGTGGTCACAGGAGAAAAAAAAATTTGAAATTTGCAGGCAAAAGGATGGAGCTAGAAAACATCATACTGAGTGAGGTAACCCAGACCCAGAAAGACAATTATCATATGTACTCACTCATAAGTGGTTTTTAGACATAAACCAAAGAAAAACAGTCTACAAATCACAATCCCAGAGAACCTAGACAACAATGAGGACCCTAAGAGAGACATATTAATCTAATCTATGTGAGAAGTAGAAAAAGACAGGATCTCCTGAGTAAATTGGGAGCATGGGGACCATGGGAGAGGGTAGGAGGGGAGGGGAGAGGAAAAGAGGGGAGTGGAGGTGGAGAAAAATATATAGCTCAATAAAACAATAAAAGAAAGAAATAAATTATTGATGACAGGTCTTCTCAGATTTTGAAGAAACTAGTAAAACAACCTGTTGGCCCTTCTCTGCAGACTGGAAAACAGCAGACAAAGGTTGGGCTCTTGAAAAGAAGAGGTCAAGGGGAGATCAAAAACTTGCACTGAAAAGGTGGAGTCACCAGGGAGTGGCCTCGAGGTCTCCTGGTATCCAGCCATCCAGGCTTTAGACCTAATGTGGAATCCATCCCTTATGAATCAAACACCTTGGAATAATCTTCCTGTTTGATCTGTCTGGACAACCACATGAGATCTTTCAAGCCAAGAAGGTCCAAGTTCAATGCTTCCAGAGTCTACATGGGTTCCTTAGCACTGACTTCGTCCCACAGACAGAACGCAGTACTCTGAACTGCACCCGTTAGATACTGATATCTTTGTCATTCCAAGTCACCACTGTGCGGGACAGCTGCTCCTCTCTGGATGTCCTAATTAGTAGTGTGACATTCACTAACAGCTGCTGTGTTCAAATGCCCTCCACCCACCAACACACACATACGGAACAGGCCTGTGCAGCCTCCCAAATTATATCTTGCTTCGCAAGAGGTACACACTGCAGCGACAGATGCTTGCTGACAACATTCCTAACAGCTTTGCTCTGCCAGGACCTCGGATTCTGACTCTTCCCAGAGGCAGGCAGGGCAGAAGGCATCAGCCAAGAGACGACAGCACTATCTCACAGACTGAGCACTCGGCTCAACACCTGGCCCTTGGCAGATACTGAGTTAACATTGTCTTTCACCAGCTCCGGTACTCAGTGAATTTGCACCAAAGCAGACAGCCTGTTGTCAAAATGCAAAGTGGCTCCCACACCACGTGCTACAAAGCCAGGGATTAATTCCTCCAGCATCTACCACCATTAACACCAGCACCGTTTCAGTGAGAGGTACCTCCTCCTTTGTACCCCTAGAACCTCACAGGCCAGCCTCTGTCCCAGTTACTGATTTTCCACACCAATCAGTATCGATTCTATCATCGTCATTGTGATCATTTAGGGACACAGAGTCTCACATGCGGTAACACCAGAAAGAAAACCAACACACACACCCTCTCCTGCTGCCGCCTCTATGATTCCTGTTCCCCTTTCCTCGCGATATATCTCTATCTTCTGTTCATCCTTTGAATGATCTTTTCTGGCATAATCCCTTGGTAGCCCATCCATAACCATGGTTTTTCCTACAGTGCATGAGAATCGTCAGCCAAGCTAGATTGGAACTAAACTATGTTTCCCATAATTCCCTTCCCTGCAGAGTTCTGGGCTGGTAGGAGCCACAAGAGACATTCTGCATGAAACTTGGAAGAAGAGAAGGCAGGTGACTTTGTCCCACACTCAGAAAGCCTCGGCAGGGCCATAAATGCCCTCACTGTATACCTATTGGCCCTCCTCACTCATGCAAGGCAAGAGGTAGGCAGGTAGCCGCTCCTCCCCGCTAGACTTGAGTCTTTGGTATCTAGCTCCTGGGCCAGGTGTGCATCGAATCCGGGGTGCTGGAAGCAGCTTCTCCAACAGTGAAAGCCTGGATGTGGGAACAGATCCATGCAGGGGCTACTCCAGCCTCAAGCATCTGGCTGATCCTTCCAGGCTACGTGGTTTCCTTGTCTCACATCCAGACTCATTTCCTGACGCCCTGGTACAAGCTTTCCAGGCTTGGAGGTAGGTTGGTAAATAGGCAGATGATAGACAGTGCTATAGTTAGGACCCTAAAAGTCCCCAGAATTCTGATAAAGGCTGGAGCTTATAGCTAGATTATGGTGGAGACTGTAAGAGGTGGAATCTATAGTTGGGGTAGATCCACTTGCCAGCACTCAGGAGGCCTTCAGTTCAGTCCCTACTGCCATGAAAGGGCACAACTTAGTGCAACATCTATGGTCGTTGGCGTGTGCCCTTGAAGGGAACTGTGGGACCCCCTAGTCTCTTCTCTCCAAATTCTGCCTTTTATAAACTGAAAACAATATACCTACTGCTGCTGGGCTGAAACTACTTTAACAGCTCTCTCTCTCTCTCTCTCTCTCTCTCTCTCTCTCTCTCTCTCTCATAGCTACTGAAATAAAATTTTTTCCTTTACGTCGCGGCCGCCATTGGAGAGGAGCAGCCATGGCCCTGCACTACCCCATGGCCGTGAGCCTCAACAAGGGCCACAAGGTGACAAAGAACGTAAACCAGCCGAGGCACAGCCGGGGGTGCGGGCGCCTCACAAAGCACACCAAGTTCGTGCGGGACATGATCCGGGAGGTGTGCGGCTTCGTGCCCTACGAGCGGCACACCATGGAGCTGCTCAAGGTGTCCAAAGACAAGCGCGCGCTCGAGTTCATCAAGAAGCGGGTGGGCACGCACATACGCGCCAAGAGGAAGCGGGAGGAGCTGAGCAATGTGCTGGCCACCAGGAGGAAGGAGGCCAAGAAGGACTGATCCCCTCCCCGTTCTCAATAAACGTTGCTGTGGCGCAAAAAAAAAAATATTGTTCCTTTATTTAAACATAATTAACATCCAATTAAGGGTCACACATACTCATTTTCTATTCTTTTATTTTTTTCAAGTCAGGGTTTCTCTGTAGCTTTGGAGCCTGTCCTGGAACTAGTTCTTGTAGAGCAGGCTGGCCTCGAATTCACAGAGATCCGCCAACGTCTTGCTTCCTGAGTGCTGGGATTAAAGGCCTGCACCACTCTCGGCGATTGTCTGTTCTTTATTGCCCATGTATAATAAGGTAGGTGAAGTTCTATGTAGGTTATGCAGAAATTTGTGTGCTGACCATCAGCAGATTCATATTTTTTTCTTTTTATTATGACTTTCTATGGTTTTACTGAGCTATATATTTTGTCTACTCCCCTCTTTTTTCCCCTCTCCCCTTCTATACTCTCCCATGACCCCCATACACCTAATTTACTTAGAAGATCTGTCTTTTACTCCTTCCTATGTAGTCCCATGTAAGTCTCTCTTAAGGACATCTTTGTTGTCTAGGTTCTCTGGGATTGTGAACTGTAGGCTGGTTTTTCTGTTTTATGACTAAAAGCCACTTATGAGTGAGTACATACTATATTTGTTTTTCTGGGTCAGGGTTACCTCACTCAATATGGTTTTTTCTAGATCCACCCATTTGCCTGCAAATTTCAAGATGTCATTATTTTTTACCACTGAGTAATGCTCTATTGTGTAAATGTACCACTTTTTTTTTTAGCCATTCTTCAGTTGATGGGCATCTAGGTTGTTTCCAGGTTCTTGATATTATGAATAATGCTGCTATGAACATAGTTGAGCACATGTCCTTGTGGTATGATTGAGCATCCTTTGGGTATATAACTAAAAGTGACACTGCTGGGTGTTGCAGTAGACTGTTTCTTAATTTTCTGAGAAATCGTCACACCGGTATCCAAAGCATCCGTACCAGTTTGCACTCCCACCAGCAATACAGAAGTGTTTACTTTACCCCACAACCTCTTCAGAATAAGTTGTCATCAGTATTTTTTATTTCGGCCATTCTGACAGGTGTAAGATGGAATCTCAGAGTTGTTTTGATTTGCATTTCTCTGATGACTAAGGATGTTGAGCATTTCCTTAAGTGTCTTTCAGCCATTTTAAATTCCTCTGTTGAGATTCTCTCTGTTTAGGTCTATACCCCAATTTTATTGGATTATTTGTTCTTTTGATGTCAAGTTTCTTGAGTTCTTTGTATATTCTGGATATTAGTCCTCTGTCTGATGTAGGGTTGGTGAAGATGTTTTCCTATTCTGTAGGCTGTCATTTTGTCTTGTTGACCATGTCCTTTGATTTACAGAAGCTTCTCCGTTCCAGGCGGTCCTATTTATTAATTATTGCTCTCAGTATCTGTGCTTCTGCAGTTATATTTAGGAAGTGGTCTACCAATGTGTTCAAGTGTACTTCCCACATTCTCTTCTATGAGGTTAAGTGTCAGCCCTTTCTTTTTAAAAATTGATTATCTCTGTTTGTCACAGTAACAGAAAGATAAGTAACACAAGTAGATTGATGGCAGATGGGTACATGGGCAAGATGGATGGATGGATAGATAAATGATAGATGGATGGATGGATAGATAGATAGATAGATAGATAGATAGATAGATAGATAGATGATAGATAGATACAGATGATAGATAGATAAATAGAGATGATAGATGAAAATAGATTGATATAGACAAATGAGATAGGTGATAGATAGGTAGAGATGGTGATTTCATCATAGATGAAGAATAGATAAGACAGATATAAACAGGTGATAGAGATAGATGATAGATAGATGCACAGATGTAGAAACTGGTTAAAATAGTAATGGTTCTGCTTCTCTGGCTTCTGATATGAGCCCAATCCCCTAAATAGATGTAGCACATCTCAGCCATCTGTCCATCACTCCCAGCATCTGATCATTCACTCAACCAACCATTGCACCTTCCAGCCTGCCTTTTACCTTGGCTATCTGTCTTGGCCTCTGGAGGACTCTAACGATGACACCACATGTCTGTAGAGGGAACAGAAGCAGAAGGGCCATTGCTACTTCAGAGAACTTCAGAGAGGCCCACATGCTTGTGTAAGCATGAACCGGAGACGAGCCTCCAGCAGGGCGTGATCATGGGAAGTATCCATGTATGCAGGTCAGAGTCCGTGCAGTGGAGCCACCGCCAGGGACAAGTACTGCCCTGCAGGGGTTTAATTCTTCAGAGTACCTTCCGCAGAAATACATCTACGTTTATTTATCACCAAAGTAACAGGAGTTGCTAGGCAAACTGGTAAGCAAACAGGAATGATATTAACACGCATAAGAGCTGAGAGCCTAAGTACTGGCCTTTGCATTCACATAATAAACATACTCATTACACATTTTTTCCTGTCCCCTTAATACCATCCCACTACGGCTCTAACACATTCAGCCTCCCCCTTTCAGCGCTTGTTCCTGTGAGAACTGGATTGTAATGAAACATTTCCTCAGCAATGTTCTGCTTCCCAGCCTATCCCCATCCTCCATTAACTCACAAAACGTTTATTAAATGCCTGGGTTTTTTTTTTTTTATTCCATTTTGCTTTGCTTTGTTTTGTTTGCCAAGTTCTGGGAACATGATGGCTCATTGTATTTGTGAGCTTCCTGCTGTATTGGGAGAAGATTGTCTATGAAGAGCCGTCCAATCAATACCTCATTTAGTGATATGAACTATACATATACATTTGGGCGAGGTAGAGAGATGTGAGTTCCCTAGGAAATAACCCTCATAGGTATGTCATTGAGGGTTTGGTTGTCAGGCGGTGGCACTATTTTGGGACTTTGTGGGCACTTTTGGGGATGGGGCCTACCTGGTGAAAGTACATCACTGGGTTCTTGGGGATATACTGAGAAGCTCGGCTTCCTGTCTGCAGTAAGGTGAAGGACTCCTTCCACTGTCCTCTTCTGCTGCCATAATGGTCCACAGACCCAGAAACGTGAAGCAACCACAAATCAAAGGCTCAGAAAGCAAGTAAGACAAACTCCTTCCTGTGAGCTAGTCCCTTGAGTACTATGGTCACAACGATGAACAGTAACCAATACGGGTTATGTCAAAGATTATGACCCCCTGAAGGAGGTAACTGCTGAGCAGAAGCAGGGATTATGTGAGGGTAGTAGCTCCGTGACTATCTGAGAAGCCACACCTGAGGCAGTGGGAAATGCAGGCCTAAAATGTAAATTCTCCACTAGGAAATGTCGCATCACGGACACCTTACTATGGAGCTTTTGATTTGTTTATTTAAGTTCTGATTATCTCCTCTTTCAGTTTCTAGCACTCTCCACGCTGTTTTCTGCATTATGCTTTGGCACGTTCTGTTCCTTTGTTTTGGGCCACTCTTTCCTGTTCTACCTGAGTGACTTCTCAGGTCTGCGTCCCAGACCGCTCTTCTCCAATGGCTATCCAGCCTAGGGTGAGTTCTCCTTCGCCACTCTGGTAGCTTCTCACAAAGCCTGTTTGAATTATATTTATTTGATGTGCCAAAAAGTGCACATTAAGAAGAGCAGGATGCCCACCAGAACAAGATGGTAAGACTCTTGACAAAGACACCACATACCCTGGATACAGGACACAGACCAAATGGGAGCTGAGCTGGAAGCCATTCCCTGCTGACTAGTGCCAGAAGCTGCTATGCAGGCTGCTGCGGGAGAAAAGTTATCAAGGATCACACTCGGATGTAGATCCTGCCTGCAAGATGCACCCACTGCTGCAGTAGTGGCATGTTCTGGGAGTAACCAACTAAGTGCCGATTAGATCTGAGACCTACTCTGTGGGACGGAGTACATGCCTGGCCCTGGAGAATAGGTCTAAAGACTATTGCTAGAGAGGTCACAAGGTTCTATGAGGGAATCTACTACTGATGTTTAATCAAATGGGCAGATCATTGAAGAACCTTCTAAATATTTATATTTATACCCATAAATTAGTGCCGCTCTCAGCCTTGGTCGGAAGATGGTGACAAATGACAAAGTGCTGAGAACAAGTGACTAATGATTGCTTGGTTCCAAGAGGAATGTCCAAGAGGTGTGTCAGCCCCTAAGTTCAGTGAGCACTGAAGAAGAGAGAGTGGGTGGACTGAGGGGACCAACTGATGGGAAGGCGGGGGTGGGGCCTCTTCTGGAAATGACGCAGCTGTTGCATTCATAAACACACGGCAGCTGTGACTGCTTGTATGGGACCTGAGAAGAACAAAGGAGAGGAAAGAGGGAAAGAGGGGAGGAAGGAAAGGAGAAACATGGGGTAGGAGGTGGACCAGTTGAGAATATAAAGGGAGTGGGGTAGAAATAGGTTGGATAGGGTGTTGAAAGGCGAATGCAATCACAGTGTGTTGTATGCAGATATAATAGTGCCAATATTTTGAATTAAATGAAAAATACTAAGAACTAAGGGTTGAGCAGATGACTCAGTAGATGGATGGGAAGAGTCATTCATGAAGTATCCAAGCCAGGGAGCTGAGACCGGAAGGCGGTATCTGAAATACAAAAAGAAGTTATTGAGGAAATTCAGGAGCCAAGGAAGGAAGAAATGGGAGGGAAACCTGCCAAAGAAAGCCAAGCAGAGGGAGTAGGCGGCCGTGGAAGACAGGCCAGCCAGGACAGTGGGCAGAAGACAACGACTCTGACAGCAGACAGCAGCTGATGCCAGAGGGAAGGCTCAAGTGGGAAGAGCACTTCCTGTTCTTTCAGAGGCCCCTAATTTGTTTCCCTGCTTACAACTGTCAGGAACTCTAGTTCTGGGGGATCGGATGCCCTCTTCTGGCCTCCCCAGACACCCACACACATGTAACACACATTTAAACAAACACACACATACACACTAAAGAAAAGAAGAAAAGGCTACACCACGTGCTGTGTGCCAGCAAAGGCACCACTGAGCTTCAGATGGACAAGACCAGCATGGCCCAGGGTGCAGCGCCCAAGGTCAGCCAGGTCCCTGCTGCCATCCCAGAATCTTCCCCTGCCAGGACACTTAACAACATGCCCAGTAACTGCTCAAAGTACTCTTCATGTCTTCACAGTTTGCAGTGGGATGGTGACCATGCCTCCCCTCTGTCCACCCTCCAGAGCATACCCCTACTTGGAGTTCTCCTTGGCATGGTGTTGCCTGCTTTGGTACCCAGACTGTCAGATATGGCCAAAGCCCCCTGTCCTGGGACAGTCACAACCCTGGGAATGTTCACAGCATGACCTTCCGCAAGCCCTTGAATCTGACAAAGCAGCCAGCTGGGGGTAGGTCAGGGATGGCTTCCAGCCCCGCCTGCCTTGACAGGAGACATTACAACAGATGCGCTTGTATTTTATTGTGTGACAAATGGATGCAGTGTGGGAAGAGAGGATAATAGAGCTTGAGAAAGGGCACAGAGTCTTTCTGGGCAGCCCAACAGATGGGATCGTACCGAACAATCAAGCACAGGTCCCATCTCAGAGCCAGCTGCTGAGATAAGGCTTCCTTCTTCATCCGAAGAAAGGACATTCTCCTTCAAGTGAGGGTATGCAGCAGACAAATGTACCCAGGACAGCTTGGATTTAATGCCCCCACCGGACTCTTAGTGGGAGCCAGCAGGTTTGATTGAAATGCCACCGCAGGTGACTGTAGATTCTTCATTCCCTGCCCACTCTAGGATTCTGGGAGCACCCTCTGTAGGTACGGGGTACCCACACCTCTGAATGACGTCATTTTAGATGGGTTTTTTGTTTTGGTTTCATAAAATCTATCCATCAAAGTATGTCTTTAAAAGGGGAGTGGCT
This sequence comes from Neodon shergylaensis, assembly GCA_025134845.1. Taxonomy (NCBI): domain Eukaryota; kingdom Metazoa; phylum Chordata; class Mammalia; order Rodentia; family Cricetidae; genus Neodon; species Neodon shergylaensis. Next base: position 19,641,194 of record JABTXL010006999.1, read on the forward strand.
GGGCTTTCAACATGTGGATAATTGATTTGTTACAAGTCACAGGAGAGCATTTGTCATTCGGAAGCCACCAAAACCATGTGTTCTTCCTCCCAAGATAAGTACAGAGCCTTTTGACTTATTGCTGTCATTAAGTTGGAGTGTTCGGCTGATTATTGTGGTATTTCAGAATTCCCTATAAATCACGCCCTTATTTTGGTGATTGCAATTTTAAGAAGAGGTGCTTAATTTATAGGTGACAGCCGGGAGGAAGAAGTGAAGGGAGACGTCGCAGGAGGTGGCAGAGGCTAGAGGCCCCATAAGGACACAATCGGAAGCGGATGTTTAATGCATTGATGTGACTCTACACACATCCACATCCCCTAAAATACACCCTTACCTGAGAGAGAGGTTGTCATTCCTGGGGCTTTAAGAGATGCTCCTGGGATCTTCAGAGACCGGGATATGCCAAGGCTTCCTTCTAGCTAAGAATTGATGACAGAAAAACTCCCCAGAGAAATCTGTCCTCTTGCATGCTTGAACAAGCCACCAGACCTGAATCCGTGTTCACCAAGAAAATAAGTGATCGGGATCTGGCTCCAACTGGACACAGCTGGATTCTGGGGTGCCACAAAGCAGAAAATGACTTTCCAGGCCCCAGTGCATCAATCAATCAACTGCGTTTTTGACAACTGTTCAGTGTGGCCTATGGCAGGACTCAGAATGTGTAGATTCCATGCCTGTCTGGACAGAACAGCAGATGAACAGGGAAGGCCAAGGGGCACACCCATCACCTCCATCAGATTAAAAAGTTCTAAGAACTGGGGACTAGGCTGACGTCTAAATGATTGTGGGGTCACCTCTTTAGAGGAGGGCAATGTGACAGTTGTTATAAGAGTCCACTAAGGGCAAACTTCCCTTCTGGTAAAGAGAATGGGATCTCTGGCCTGGGAGAAGCCTAACACTCCAGTTGGCCAGGTCAATCACCTGGCTGCGAGACCACCCCTCCAGAGGCATATCTGCTCTAAACCCTGCTAAAGAGACAGGAGGAGGAGTTGCCCCTTTAATGAGTAATGTCCTTTTCCTTCCTAGAATGCTCTCCCCAAGTACAGCCCCTCCAGAGCTGGGAGGTTCTGTTGGGTCTGCCCATCATTCTGTTACCAACTTTTCCTTTTTCTTCCCCTGGTCTCTTTCTTTAGGATGCTGGACAAGGTCTAAGGCACTTCCTCTTATACTTCGGTCTTCTACTCTCTTTCCCTAAAGCCTCCTTCTCCACCATGTGGTTGCTTGTCCACAGCGTGGCTGACTTTTGTTCCTAACTCAAATAGCAGGGCTTTCTCTCTTCCTCATCTCCATCTTCCCTTCCTGACAGTTGCTTAGATTTGTAGCTTTCCTGGACTCTTTCTTTTAAAGCCTAATAAAATTACCCTGAAACTTTAAAAAGAAAAGAGAGAGGAAGGGAAGAAGGAAGGACAGAGGGAAGATAATTGGGTGTTGAGGAGATAGCTCAGTAGTAAATTGATTGTTGCACACACATGACAACCTGAGTTCAGACCTGTAACATCTATGTAAAATCCAGACATGATGGCATGTGCCTGTTCCCTCCGTGTTAGGGGTTTGAGGCACAGACATGTGAATGCCCTCACTTGCTGGCTAGTGTAGATCAAACAGTGAGCTCTGGGTTCATTGAGAGACTTCAGCTCAAAGACAAAGAGGAAGACAACACACATCCATGCACAAATGAGCATTAGGGTGCTCACTCACATGCACACACACACACACACGTGCACACACACACATGCATACACACACATGCACATGTACATGCATCATAAAACATGCTATAGAAATGAGTCGAGGAGCAGTCATATGTAAAAACAGCTCTCATCCAGTGTAAATCTCTATCTGGAATTTCTTTATTAAGGGACACAGACCTCCATGATGGAAGCATCATGAGAGGTCAGGCTTGAATTCCAAATGTTTTTGGTAAAAGTGGGTGTTGATAGTGAGCCCACATCTGAAGGAACATGTTCAATGCTGCGCTGTTCAAATGGGAGTATATACTGAGGATCGGTGGCCAGGATGTGGAGAGAATGCAAAGCTAGGCCCACAGGAGATCTGGAAAGGAGCAGAGGCATTCCCCATGGAGAAGAGAAGGGACAGGATAGCTCACACATCGCTGCAAGGTTGTCATGGGAAAAGGGAAGCAATTTATTTTATAATTGCTCCAGAGAGGGGAGTGGAGACTGCTGGTGGAAGTTGAAGAGAGACAGGCTTCTGTTCATGTGATTTAGCAATTAGAAGACTCTGGTCTAGGAGGTGTGATAGACAGTTCCCTGCCAAAGGAAGTGGTAAAGAACAGCCAGGGTGGCCATGGTGGAATTAATGTTCAGAAAATGTCGGCATTTGGTAGAAAGTAAAAATGGATAAAATTTAAAGAATCCTTTTCAGGAGAAAATTCTGTGATTCTGTGATTTATATTTACACTGAAGTATGAATAGTTGATGGATCTTTCAAGAAGGTGTGCCATCTTACTTTCTCCTCTGTTCCTTTATAAAAGACAAGAGCAACTTGAGGGAGAATGGGCTTATCTGGCTCATGGTTCCAAGTTACCACCGATCACGCTATCAGGGCAGAGAAGCCACAACCATGGGAATCAAGGGAGCCAGTGACATCGCATCTTCTGTCAGGAGGCAGAGACATCGCATCTTCT
>JABTXL010006999.1:19643892-19680594 GCA_025134845.1 Neodon shergylaensis
GACATCGCATCTTCTGTCAGGAGGCAGAGACATCGCAACAAATGCCTGCTGCTCAGCTCCTCTTCTTCATACAGCCCAGGATCCCAGCCTAGGGAATGGTACCGCCCACAGTGGTTAGGTCTTCCATCTTCCATTAATGCAGTCAAGAGAATTCCCCACACTCATGCCCAGAGTCCATCTCCCAGGTGACTCTAGACTCTACGAAACTGACAGCACCAACCATCACAGGAGCCTGACGTGCCTCTAACACAGTGGTTCTCAACCTTCCTAATACCGTGACCTTTAACACAGTAATTCATGTTGTGGTGACCCCACACACATATCACAATGATTTCACTGCTACCTAATAGCTGTAATGTTGCTACTGTTATGAATTGCAAAGATCTGATATGCAGGGTTTTATCTGATATTTATCAGGCAAATATCTGATGATTTGCCACCCCACCTCAAAGAGGTCATGACCCATAGGTTGCAAACCACTGAGGAAGGAACAGGCATTGATTTCAGTGTTGACTGTGTTATGTATCCACTTCAGTGCTGTAGGAAATCATACAGTCAATAGCCTCTAACTTAACCGCCCACTGGGGCGTGGCCTCTTATACTCTTTGTGCCTATGTAGAGCATGCATCCAGCCTCTCTTTTCCAGCTGCGGGATTCGGTTTCTGTTCTCCGTTCCAGCAGAGGATTCTGATTTGTGAGTCTACCCCTAAATAAATAACCATCTATTATTCTCAGTTCTGAGCTAGTGTGGGATTTCTTTTAAGCATCCTTCTTCAGCACTAAACTGGGTATCCTAAACTGAAAGGCGATGCTGCAGAAGGATTAAGAACAGACCTGTGAGCACCAGCAAGTGCTGTTAGACTCTACCTCCAGCCACTAACTAAATACAAACATCGCCCAAGGAGTAGATTGTTTTCACTGTGACAGGAGACACAGATGGATAGGAGAGCCTTCGCCTTCTGCTATAAAGACTAGCACGTGTTCCATATTATTAAGAGGAATCAGCACATACACGTTTGATTAGCACATGTAATCGGTTAATGGTCCATTTGTTCTGAGCTGACCCCACTCCTGTCCAGATGTCCCTAGAGAAGTACAAGGCTGACAGCAAAAGAAACTGAATAGACTTAGCATTGCAAGAAGTGCCTGAGCTCAGGCAAGACATTGTCCAGAAATGGGGCATGCCTGGGCTTCAGCATAATTTACTGCCTTGACCCCCCTGTATAATTTGCAGCTGGACAAGATGACACAGATTTTTAGGATGTCGATGCACTGTCTTCTGAGACTGATGTCTCTCTAAATAAAGCACACTTGAAAAAATTCAATTTCTGCCTCTGCTCATTGGCATCTGCAAGTAATCAATAGTCACGAGCCCCAGTGTTCTGGTGACAGCTTCATAGAGCAGGAGAGAATAGCATCTGCAGCACTCTGCAGGTAACACACGGGCATGTCGGCATCCCCCTCAGGGCTTGCTTCACAGGCACCACTATCTGGCTGTATCTATGCAAGAACAATTTCAATCAATTGTGCTTCAGCCAGCTATCACCCCCTTAAAGCCTTCAACACTGAAATCTAGAGCCTAGAGCCTGACCTGGCCCCTTCACTGTCATCCTGAGACAGGACAGAGGTGAAGCTGCCCATGAAATTGGCCTTCTGGTACCAACAAGAAGAAGAAGAAGAGGGAGAGGGAGGGGAAGGGGGACGGGGACGGGGAGGAAGAGTGTCTAGAACAGCTTTGGACTAACTGTAGACCTTGGTCCCAGGCCAGTCTGTTCTCTTCTAAGGGTTCCCTAGGTTCCCAGCTCATAAGTTTGGGTATTTTTGCACCGAGACTGCCTATACAGAAGCACTCCATTATGGATGCTAGAAGAGTCTTCCTCCCATGGTTCATTGGCATGGCATCCAAAAGGAAGGGAATTACAATAGAAGGAGCTTTGTCTTAAGATTTTCTGGCATGATTCAAAGGAAGATTATACTAAAATGAGGGAAATATATTTTCATCAAAAGAGCATGTTTAGAATTTTCCACATCATTTCACCTTCTCTCTTGATTTAAACCAGTAGAATTCTTAAGATAATAATAATAGTAATAGTAATAATAATAATAATAATAATAATAATAAGCCAACCTTCTGAGACACACAGATGTTTAAGCAGTGGCTGAGAAGTCACTCATGATCCCTTTCATTGGGTCTCTCCCTTCTGACACCAACAGAAGCTAGCAGCCGCAGTTTTCTGAAGAGCAAGTATAAATGGGAACTGCAGTGTGTGCCGCAGGCAAGTGGGATGGGCCATGATAAGATGATCTGGGTATAAAAGATCTGCTCAATAAATACACACTGAAGTCCTGTGCAAGGCCTTCACCATACAAAGGTTAAACAAAAGACACATCACTGACCTCTAGCTATCCCCAGGCTAGCAAGGACCTCAGATCACAAGTCAACAACACAGTGTGAGAAAACACAGGTCCCTTCCTCATGTGCAGTGTTAGTGCTCAGCTGCCAACTCCTTGGTTAACCTGGGGAAGTCTTTGGACCTCTCTATGCCTCCTTTGCTCAGCAAATGAGGATGGTAGCAAGGAGCTAACGCATGTAACAGGGCTCAGAAGGGTGTCTGCAATGTGCTAAGTCGGCCAGCCATTGCTGTCAGTCTCACAGAAAGACATGTGGTTCAATCGCCAGCTGCTTACTCAAAGGCAGAGCTTGGGGAAGGTTTGGAAAGCATTGTCGTCAAAGCTAGAGAAGGTGGCCAAGTAGAGCCAGCAGGAAGATAAAGGCATAGCAATGACGAAGCAGAGACGTGACATGGCACTTTGTCTCTATCTACTTGCATTAAATGGTTTGTCATATACACATATGTGCACTAATGTTTATGCTGTATGCACATGTGTATACTGAATGCCACATTGTGGACATATGTATACATTAAGTGTCATGTTGTTTGTATATACACATTAAATGACATACTGTATACATGTGCACACATTAATGGCATGCTGTTCACATATGTGTAGATTAAAGGACCTGTTGTATGCATGTACATAATTAATAACATGATGTGGGGGCTGACGAGATGGCTCAGTGGTTAAGAGTACTAGCTGCTGTTCCAGAGAATCCGAGTTCAATTACCAGCACCCACATGGAAGCTCACACCTATCTGTAACTCCAATTCCAAGGGACCCCCAGTCCTCTTCTGGTCTCCACGGGCAGCAGGGACATGCATGGTATACAGACATATATGCAAGCAAAATACTCACAAAATAAATAGAAAATTTTTAAAAGACCATGATGTATACATGTGCATATATTAGATAGCATGTTATATGCATATATACATCAAATGGTGTGCTTTATACATAGTCATATATTTAATAGCATGTCTACATGTATATACACTAAAAGACATGTTGTATATACATACATACATTAAATGGTCTAGCATGTGTCAGTGGGATGATGGGTAATGAGTGGAAGTAGAAAATAAGACAAAGACAGACAAAGATTATTCCGTAGAGGATCTTCTTTGTTCTGCTGAGAAGCCTGATGGTTTCTTTGTCCTCTGGAAACTGCTAGACGTTAGAGAAGTCACATAATCAGATTTTAAAAGAGAGTGTTGCATAGGGAGAGCTGGGGAGAGCAAAGCTGGAGAAAGCAGGGGAGAGCCTCTGAAAGTAGGCAGCTCCAGCCGGGAAAAGGCTGATGTATTCTTTCTCTTAGGAGATGAAGAGGATACAAAGCAGACTTGATTGAGAGAGAATCAAAAGGTATTTAGATTTCCAGTTCAGGATGATGGATCAAGCACGTGCATTTTTATCTCCATTACTTCCTGAAACCCTGACTAAAGCAGCTGCAGGTTATCTGAGTCACATACACAATCTACAGTTACATATATTGGACAACAAAGAAAAAGATGAAAAGCAGATAGCAATTGTATTAGCTACTCTTCTGTTACTGTGATAAATACCATGATCAAAAGTGACTTGTGGAAGAAATCGTTTGTTTGGGCTTATGGTTCCAAATGGAGAAGAGTCCCTTGTGGTGGGGGAGACATGACACCAGGGCAAACACTGTGGCTGGAGAAGGAAGCTGAGAGATCACATCTCTAGCACAAGTGCAAAGCAGAGAGTGAAGTAGGACAGGACTATCTCACCTCAGAGCATGCCCCAGTGAGGTACTTCCACTGGTGAGACTGCACCTACAAAGCCCACCCAGTCAATACCAACTGGGGACAGAGTGTTCAAATACCCAAGCACACAGAGAGCTCTTCTCATTCAAATCAGCATAGCAATAAACGCCTGGAATTCCAGAAGATCCCAATCTCTTGGTGACAGAGAAGGAAAACCAAAAACACTGGATTCCAGCAGATGGTGAAACAGAGACCCACACAATCTGCACCATAGATGCCCACAGGCACAGACGGCACAGAGGGAGGTGGAAACATCTGCCAACTTACGGCACCAAGACCCAGACCTGGAGCTGAGACCCAGATCTGCTCCCCATCACTGAGAAGTGCCCCTAGCCTCTGGGACCACATGCCCCTGGGAATCCAGTGCTAGCCACATACAGAGTTTTAAGTGTGCTGGTACCCACATTCAAAAGTAGATTCAAAGGTTAAGATTAACTATATCTTTACATTTCATTTTACTTGACACGCAATTGGTAACATATTGGTGGATACAACATGATTTGTATTGCTTTATGTTGCAGGATGATAAGATCAGAATAATTAGTGTAATTAGCATATTCCTTACCTCAAACATTGGCTCTAGGTTTATTATCCTTAACTCTAGTCTCTCTAATACACAATAGAATTGCAGAACTTATCCACCTACCTCACCTCAGCCTTGTGCCCATTGGCCAACATCTCCTCATCCCCATTTCCCTCTATCCTCCCCAATCTTTGATAACCACAGCCCTGCTCTTTTCATCTGTGAAATTAATGTGTTTATGGTCTATTTTAGGAGTAAGATTAGCTGTAATAACATAACTCATTTATCACAACCTAATCAAAATAGTGTCACTTCAAACTGTAATCAATATATAAATTGCTGATGAGATCTTTTACATTACTTCTTTTCAAAATACATTGGACATTTACATTTGTAGTGCATCTCAACCCAGTTGCTACACTGTCAAGAAGAATACTCTCACTGTCATCAGATATCATATGCTCTACAGAGGAAAAGTAGGTCCACATAACCAAGCCATTCCAAAAGAAGAAAAGGCAAAGGCTCCCAATATAGAATAGAATGTGTGTTTTGGGAAATAAGTTACAATGAAATTTTTAGTTCCTAAGTTGAAGTTTCAGTTCATGATTCCTGTTTTCTCCTTGCCTCTGCCTCTCCCCTCTCTCCCCCTTCCTCTGTGCCTCCCATTCCAGCTGAAGTGAGAGACTTGTTCTAATGCATGCTCCATCTTCCATGATGCTTTCCCATTCCACACAACTGGAAGGAAAGAAGCCAAATGACCACATGAGAAACCATGAGCCAAAACAGCCCTTCTTTCGGTTGACTTACTCAGGCATTTTGCCACCATGTTGGAAGGCACGCTAACATTAAACAGACAACATTCTCCAAACATGTAAGAAATGTCAATATAATGAAAATAGACAGATAGCCTGATATCAGTGTGACACTTACCCAGCTATTCAGGCTCCAGTCCACAACCAAATGATCCTATAGCTTTGGATCTGGGACAACACAGCATAATGCAGCACACACTGAAACAAAACTGTCTACTTCATAGTTGTTGTGGTAATTTGAAAGAAAATGGTCCCCATCGGCCCATAGGGAATGACTCTTTAGGAGGTGTGGTCTTGTTGAAGTGGCTGTGGCTTTGTTATGATGTGGGATTCCCCTCTGTGTGCTGTGATTGCCATTAATGAATAAAGAAACTGCTTTGGACCTATAGCAGGGCAGAACTTAGCTAGGTGGGAAAAACTAAACTGAATGCTGAGAGGAGAAAGGCAGAGTTAGAGAGATGTCGCATAGCCCCATCTGAGATAGACACCAGAACTTTCTCCAGTAAGTCACAGCCTCGTGGCGATACACAGATTAATAGAAATGGGTTAAATTAAGATGTAACAGTTAGCCAATAAGAAGCTAGAGCTAATGGGCCAAGCAGTGATTTAAACAATATGTTTCTGTGTGATTATTTTGGGGCTGAACAGCAGGGAACCAACAAGCGGCCTCCACCAACGTTGTTGGAGAAGTGTATCATTAGGGGACAGACTTTGAGGTCTCAAATGCTCAAACCAAGTCTAACATGACATTCTCTTCCTATTGCCTGAAGATCCAGATCTCAGATCCTTCCCCAGCACCATGTCTGCCTGCAAGTCACCATGCTTCCCACTATGACAACAATGGACTAAACCTCTAAACTACAAGAAAGCCCCAATTAAATGTTTTCCTTTATAGGAGTTGGCATGGTCATGACATCTCTTGACAGAAATAGGAAGCCTAACTAAGACAGCTCCTCTTCTTAAAATTTCAATCAACTCCTCCCAATAGTGCTAAGCCTCTAACACAATGGACCTTGCCCATCCAATCCATTCCTCCACCCCTACACCTACTCCACTCAGTGTCCAGAATGTTCCAGGCCAAGAACTACATACTTCTGTATGTACCATCCTTTGCCGAATCTTTCCAACCACCTCATGGACTGGGTATGGTTGTCTTTATCGTATAGCTACACAGAGGAGGATCAGAAAGAGATAAATGGCTTTGCTGAAGATCACGAGGTAGGTAAATGATGGAATTAGGATCCAAACCCAGACTGGGGTGCCAGCTCTTTTCACTGTCATATGTTACATCTCAATCTCTTTGCAATACAGACCTGCTGTTGGCAGAGAGGACAGAGGAAGGGGTAGGTGATCGTCCTTTTTTAAAGCTGGTTCCAGACAGAAGGAGATCCTTCTAATGACATTTCCATAATTAGAATGCATTTTATTCTGATAGCTATGATTTAGGCAATTGTGGTGACATTCAGCTGAAACCTGGCATACAAGATGTTCATTTCTCTTAAAAGTTCACTTTTAATTGGCCTCAGTCCTTTCCAAGTCTGAGAGGAAAACAGAACGTATGCTCCTGATGTTCCAGTGTTGACGTCTGTTTGACGCTCAGTCTCTAGAGTTTATTCTGTGTAAGATAGGGGAGACAGGTAGGGAAGAAAGACAAAAAGAAGGAGGGTCTTGTCAGACAAGAGGCACACTCCTCTTGGGTCTAGGATGGAAGTAAATTCTGTATACCATATAGAGCAAGGGGAAGGATGAAATTCTGATTATTAAACTTCACTTCCTCATTCCTCAGAGCTCTCCAGAGACAGAAAAGCTGCAACTAGGAAGTCCACTTATCAGTGTGGTCAGTCCTGACTGGATCTCCGACCTCAATAGAAGTGGGAGCCCTCAGGAGAAGCTGGACCATTTGGTGAGAGAAGATTTAAAGTAGGACCGTCCCTGGAGTTTCCATGGCCTTCTGGACTGCAGGAGGAATGCCCCAACAGTGAGTTACGTTGAATAGAGGAAGCCTGGCAGCTAGAGTCATGTGGAAGGGAGAAGGGAACTGGCCTCTGCTCCAGTACTTGCTCTCTGTGTGACCTCTGTGAGACTCAGTTTCCCGGGCCAATACTGAGCAAACAACCCCAAGATTGCTTAAGAACTGAGAAGCAGTCTATGGCCTAGCTCAAACTCCTGCTTCTGGCTCTGCACCAGGCTAGGTATTCTGGCAGGTCCTCTCCCTGTGTTAAATAAGTGTAGAAACAAATAAGAATCAGGGTTTCCCAGGGACAAAACGCTAAACAAAAATGGAAACGTAGGGGCTGGAGAGAGGAGTGCCTGCTTAAGAGCACACGCTGCCCTTGAGAACCGGAGTTCCTCTGCCAGAATCCATGTGGAGCAGCTCATAGCTACTTATAACTCTGCTCCAGGTGATCTGATGCCATTTTCTGACCTACAAAATCATCTGCATTCATCACACACACACAAACACATACAACACATACACAAACAAGCATACACACAATTTTATTATATATTTTTTACAGACATGTGCATACATACACACACACAATTTTATCATGTGTGTTCATGTATATATATATATATGTATGTGTGTGTGTGTGTGTGTGCATGTGCCAACACACACACACCACAATGTAAGTTCAGAGGTTATAGGACAAATTTTGGGAGTCTGTTCTCTTTTTCATTCACATAGGTCCCAGGGAGCAAAGATCAGGTTTGGCCACAAGCACCTTTATCCATTGTCTTAGTTAGAGTATCTATTGCTGTGAAGAGACACCATGACCATGGCAATCCTTATAAAGGAAAACACTTAATTGTGGTGGCTGTTTACAGTTCAGAGGTTTAGTCCATTACTGTCATGGCAGGAACAGCAGCAAGCAAAGCAGCATGCAGACAGACACGGTGCTGGAGAAGAAGCTGAGAGTCCTTACATCTTGACACCCAGGCAGCAGGAAGTGGTCTGTCTCACTGGACGTGACTTGAGCATATATGAGCCCTCAAAGCCCGCCTCCACAGTGACACACTTCCTCCAAAAAGACCACACCTACTACAACAAGGTCACACCTCTTCATAGTGCCACTCCCTTTGGGGGTCATTTTCTTTCAAACCACCACACCTACTGCGCCATCCTGCCAGCCTACATAGCTACTATATTTAGGCCCATTGGTTTCCCTTTATTGCTTATTAGCCAGTCCCTAGTTTCCTCAATTCCTAGTACAGCCAACAATCTTACTACTAAACTTTCCCTGTTTGTAGTAATGTGTGGTTTGGGGTGGGGGCAAAGGGAGGAAATAGAGCACGTGAATCTCAAAAGCAGTCACTTCCTCCTTTAATCTTTCTCTGCCTGGTGGCTAGAGGGTCAATCTCCAGGACATTGTCCCTCTGGTCTCTCCCTAGCACATCCACACGGTGGCATGCTGAAAGTATAAGATTTGGAGCCGGATGAACTCATGCAGAAATCGCAGCTTCTGCCAGTTACCAACTGCATCCTTGGAGAAATTTCTTAATCTCTTTAAGCCTATTGCTGATATAATAATGCTCTCTCACCCACTTGCTGTTGAGACTTAGCTGAGACAACCTATATAAAAACTCCCTGGAGCATAGCTGATCCTCTGTCTCCTTCCAAGAAAGCGCTTTAAAGGGATATATCATCCCCTCCCATACCTGGCTCTCCTTCTCCCAGACGTAAAGCCCTCTTGCAGAAGGCCTCCATGCTCTTGAAGATTCTCTAGTTCTTTTTTTAATGGATTGATGTAATTAGCTGAAGACTGCACATTGTTCCAGGACAAAACGCTGAGTCGTCTCTTTCTGTCACCTGGTGCCCTTCCCTTCCTAATGGACTTCTAAATCTTTACATCAGAGCCCTGGGTGTCTCTCTGACCCTTGTGCTGTAAGATCTGGGAGAGATCAACCATCCTGAGCCAGGATGGTGTGGCAAGGTAAGATGACTGCTTACAGGTTCTCTAAGGACACCGGCTGTGCTGTGAGGCTTAAGTCAGCCCTATGCTGGCACTGACTGTGCACTCTGTAACATATAATGTGGGGGAGGTGTTACCAATGCTCTTCTCTGATCTACAGCATAAACCAGGTATCAATATGGGTCAGCTCTGCTTACCTTCTCACCAAGTGTTTGAATCTAGCTGGGCTGAATGGACACCAGCTACAACTTATTCTACATCAGTCATTCAGCCACACCTTTGGGCACACAAACTGAACCTTCTGTGTGCAAAGCTCATCATGGGAACCTAGGCCAACAAAATGGAGATTTCACCTCTGTTCTCTTATAGCCACAAGAAAAAGCAAGGGAGCAGGGAAGTTTATATCTTAATTAAGGGAGCCATTTTAGGGTTGGCAAGAGACTTGACTCTAGAGGGGTTCCCAGGTGTCCAGAGAGATGTCCCCAGCTTGTTCCTTGAGCAGCTGAGGAGAGGGCACCTGAACTGGCCCTATACTATAGCCACTCTGATGAATATCTTGCATATCACCAAAAAACCTTCATCTGGCGATGGATGGAGATAGAGACAAAGACCCACACTGGAGCACTGGACGGTGCTCCCAAGGTCCAAATGAGGAGCTGAAGGAGGGAGAACATGAGCAAGGAAGTCAGGGCCGCGAAGGGTGCACCCACCCACTGAGACCGTGGGGCTGATCTAATGGGAGCTCACCAAAGCCAGTTGGACTGGGACTGATGGAGCATGTGATCAAACCAGACTCTCTGAATGTGGCTGACAATGGGGGCTGACTGAGAAGCCAAGGACAATGGCACTGGGTTTTGATTCTACTGCATGTACTAGCTTTGTGGGAGCCTAGTCAGTTTGGATGCTCACCTTCCTAGACCTGGATGGAGTGGGGAGGACCTTGGACTGCTCTTTGGACTGGAGGGGGAGTGGGAGGGGGGTGGGGAGAGGGGCAGGGATATGGGAGGAGGGGAGGAGGTGGAAATTTTTAATATTAATAAAAAAATTTAAAAATAAATAAAAAGAAAAAGCAAGGGAACTTCCAGAGATTGTCTAGTGTGTCTGCCCTCTATCCGAAGACTTTGGGCCTCCGCTGGGATGTTCCTGAGGGTGGAGACTTCACACTCTCCGAGGGGGAGTTTCACACAGGAAACAGCTGAGCGTCTGAATGTTCTGTTCTTGCAGCTGACGCTGGCCTCTGCAGGAAAGAAAAAGACGTACTCTGCCAAATCCTAAAGCAAGCTAGCAAATCCGATCAGCAGATGTATGGGGTGCAAGGGTGACCCAAGATAACTGCTACGAAGAGGGTGCAGGGAGTACTTCAGGACAAAAGCACCCACTATTCACCTGGCTTGGGACCTTGCAGTAATGTTTTCTGAATCCAAAAGTCTGTCCCCAGAGAGAAAATCTGCCACTTACATGTGTGCACGGCTGTGTATAACTAAAAATTCCTAACGTTGTATAAAGACGAACAAAGGATGAGCTCAATAGCTAGAGAAATGGGCAGATCAGGGGAGCCTGGAAGCAAGGGGTGGCAGAAAGGTGAGTTCGCTGGGTTTTACTTTTGCCTCATGTATCATAGGGAGCAAAAGAAGGCAACTTGAAAATGCCAAACAGCATAGTAAATACACTTTAACTCCTGCACTTGGGAGGCAGAGGTAGGTGGATCTCTAAGTTGGAGGTCAGCCTGGTCTACAGAGCGAGTTCAGGACAGTCAAGGCTACAGAGAAAAACCCTGTCTCAAAAAACAACAACAAAAACCTATAATAATAACCACTCTCTTTTCAAATCTGGTCACATCTCAATTCATGGCAGTAAATACTGAGTTGGGAGCCTACACTTCAGTCTTGTGAGGCCGTAACAAGGCAGCTGCCTATGTCAGGATTCTATAGAGAAACAGTACTGATAGGATGCACATATATAATACCTCGGTGTTTTTTAAAAAAAAAAAAACTGGCCCCAAGGATACGAAAGCCGAGAAATTCAAGAATCTGCCATCTTTAAACTAGAAAACCAGAAAAGCCAGTGGTGCAGCTCAATCCAAAAGGCCAGCAGAAAAAGGTGGGTGTCCTAACTAAAGAGAGAGAATTGATCTCTCTCTGCCTTCATGCTCTTTTGGGTAATCAATCCACCCACATTGATGAGCATGGGTCTTTTTCCTCTGTCTGCAAACCCAAATGCTCTTCTCTCCCAGAAATGCCTTCACAGACATATCCAGAAATAATGTTTACCAATTACCTGGGCATCTCTTAGCTCAGTTAACACAATTAATTGTTAATTACCTTAAGACTGTTAGGGTCCTAAAGAAGTCCTACAAAAGATCACCATCCATGCATGCAATCAGCAAGAGTTTATTGTCTCTAGAAGTTCTTGCATGCTAGGGTTGCGCATGCAACACAAAGGCAAAGGTGGCAAATGACGGCCCCCAAGGAAAGCTTGCAGGCTCTTTTATACAACTAAAGGAATTTTGAAGCACAGTGTGATTTTTCTGTCTAGGATTGGCTTACACAAGTGGCAGTCATACTAGTACGTTTCTAATTGGTTAAGGCTGACAGGAGTTGGCTAAGTCTATAGCTTTTACATTGTTGGGCAAGGCTGAACAAGTCCCAGGCTCTGTCCTTATTTGGTTATTTCCTTAAGGTAATGGGGGGGTTGGCCCAGGTTTAGTGCTTGCAGTTCTTCTCACCCCCATTGTCGGGGTGTTGGCGATTGGTTGCCCTTTGTACATGTCTTTTATAGAAAATGTCTTGTTATGCCCAGATCGCCCAGCCCCCGAGGAGTCTGAATCTGTACTCAATCGCAAAGAGCTTTTATTCAAGCTCGAGGTTGGACCCTCCATGTGTCTGACCTAACAAGGTGAGATCAGACAGCCTCGAGCTCAGTTGAGGTGAGGTTTTTATCCTAGCAGAGGTTGGGTAAGGGGATTTCTAAGGTTCAGAATCCTTGATTGGCTGACATTTGTCTAGGGGTGTCTTGGTGAAAGGGGATGGATGTGTGCTGGGCTAAGGGACATCTGGTGATTCCTATCTACAATGGTTGGAATGTTAGGTATTTCCTTTGGAGTATTTGGAAATCCCTTTGGGTACTGATTGGTCCATTCCTGGTGGTGCCTGGGTGGTCTCAGTTTGTGGTCTTTCCCGGAGTCAGGAGTTGCCTTAGGGTACACCAAAACTCGGGCCTACTTTCTGGCTGGTCTCTTCGGAGCCTGTCATGGCAGCAATGTAGCCAAGCCTTAGGCTCTACAACGGTGGCAGCTGGTGTTGACTCTGGGCCAAGCCCTCTTCTTGGCTTTGGGAAACACGGCAGATGCAGTTTCCTGACCTCATGGAGCTTGGAGTCAGCTGATGTAGACAAATGTCAGAGAGGCAATAATAGTAAGTAGGATTGAACCCCCAAAGAGGCCCAGTATCTTATAGAGAAGGCGCTGTGGGAACTGACTTAAGTTCAGATTCAGCTTCCAGCACTTCGTAGTGGAGAGCCTAGTGAGAGAGACACCGGCGTGGCCTCCACCGGCAGCTCTGTAGCTGGGCAGGGCCAGCGCCAACTACAACGAGCAAGTACATGGTAGAGAGATGAGGACAGATGGGAGAGAGGGAGAAACAGAACAGTTTGAGCTCTATGAGAGAGGCGGAACTAGAGCTGTGAGCATGGTGAGCCCCGCGTGAGCTGTCCGTGCTGCCGCCTGAGGCAAGGAGTTGCACTAGCCCGTGTTGCTGCGTGAGGCCAAGGAGGTGTCCCAGCCCGTGCTGTCGCCTGAGGCCAAGGAGGTGCGCCAGCCCATGCTGCTGCCTGAGGCCAAGGAGGTGCGCCAGCCCATGCTGCTGCCTGAGGCCAAGGAGGTGCGCCAGCCCATGCTGCCGCCAAGGGCCATGTCTGAGTCTGTGATTGGCAGCAGCAGGAGTCTGGGTCGATGTACATGGCCCATGTTACCACCAAAGGCCATATGGATATTCCTGGTCTGGGATGCTGCCTGGGGCCATGTTGATGGCTGAGGTCTGATGCAAAGAGTTGGCCCAGGCGTTTGTCTGGGCAGAGTAGAAGAGCTAACCAAGGGAGTGAGAGCGGAACAGTTGGCCCCGTCCTTCACTGGCTAGAGCTCTTGGGAGAGAGGTGCCCCTCACCCCATACCTCACCTGGCCAGCACAACAGAGCTGGCCCTGGAGGCATCCAACTGATAGGGCAGGAGAGTCGGCCTTGCCCCTTGCTGGCTTTGGCACTCGGTCAGCTGGCCCTGCCCCTTGCTAGGGCAATGCTGAAGACGTGAGCGCAGGAAAGCTGGGTCTGTCCCTTGCCAGCTGCCACAGGCAAGAGAACTGGCCCACCCCTCACCTGGGCAAAACAGAAGAGTTGGCCCTGGTGGCATGGGCACAGGAAAGTGGGCAGACTGACCAACTCAGCTACCACCCAGGCGCAGATCCAGGGCTTTGAGTTGGCCCACACCAACATTTACCCCATCTAAGAACCACTGGAGCCTGTGAAGGGGCCGGTCCTGCGGAACCAAAGCTGCAGGATCTCCATGACACAGGGCAACAGCGGGATCTCTGATAGAAGTCCCAGTGAGATCCAGTATTGACAAGGAGCAGAAACCAGAGGCCTTGAGCCAGACAAAGAGTCATTGCAATGAACATTAGCAGACAAAGCTGTTGGGCAAGGGTGTGCACTGGGCGACATACCATGACACACAGCAGCTTCCGTGGCAAGATCTTTTTTTTTTCATTTTTATTTTTTTATTACTTTTGTTTTTTTTCTTTTGGGAGGAGCTTGCAAGGGTAGAGGGTGGATATGGAGGGATGGAGAGATGAGAGGAACTGATGTGAAATTCACAAAGAATCAGTAAAAAGTTTTAAAAAAGAAGGAAAAGATCATCAAAAGAGATTTTTAGAAATAATTCAAACATGATGCTGACAAAAGACTCAATATATAATGTCAGTATAAAATGAAGGTAAATGGACTTTTTAAAAGTATTACTCAAATACTAAGTAAAGGGGGGCAGAAGAGACTATATTGATATTAAAGCTGACCTCACTGCAAAAAATAATTATCTGAAACTTTATAAAATAGTAAGAGCAATTTATCCACTAAGGAGATAAAATAATGCTAAATGAACATGTCCCAAACATCAAAGCAAAATGTATGAGGTGAAGGATGCCAGAAATTAAAGGAGAAATAGACAGTTCCGAGATTGCTTTTTGGAGACAGGATCTTGCTGTGAAGCCCAGGCTAACTGCAAACCTGCCTCCAGCATCCTCCTCTTAGGCAGGCAAGTAACACCATGCCTCCAGCACCCTCCTCTCAGGCATGTGACACCAGGCCTCCAGCATACTCCTCTTAGGAATGTGACACCATGCCTCCAGCATCCTCCTCTCAGGCATGTGACGCCGTGCCTACAGCATCCTCCTCTCAGGAATGTGACACCATGCCTCCAGCATCCTCCTCACCATGGCTCCAGCATCCTCCTCTCAGGCACATGACGCCATGCCTCCAGCATCCTCCTCTTAGGAATGTGACACCATGCCTCCAGCATCCTCCTCTTAGGAATGTGACACCATGGCTCCAGCATCCTCCTCACCATGCCTCCAGCATCCTCCTCTCAGGCATGTGATACCATGCCTATCTTAAATATAAGATTATATAGTTGGAGATTCCAAAATCTAATTCTCAGCAATTTATAGAGCAAGTACTCAGAAAAATCATAGGAAAAAAAAAAGACCATGAAGGCCTTCAACCGAATAGATCATCTATAGGGTATGCACCCATCAACAGCAGTGCACGTTATTTGCCAGTGGACATGTACCAAGACAGATCATAAAGCAAACATCACCACATTTAAAAATTTTAATCACATGGAATGGAATGTATTCTCTGACCACACTGTTAAAAAAAAAGTGTGCCTACTAGTGCGATAATGGAGGAGGCCATGCTGGATTTTTGCGGCCCATCCTATGATTTCACGGTGCTTCCTAAAGCGCCATCCAGCTATTGCTGCTCAAACAGCTGATCCCCTCCGCACCCAGCCCTGGCCCCAGCTGCACTGCTTCTCTCTTGTAGCATCCTCTAAGAGGTCCTGGCTATCAACAAATCTTTTACCCTCAGCACACCTGGAAGCCCAAAGGACTAACACCCCTTGGAGCAACCTTTGCCCAGTACAAGACAAGAGCTCAGAGCCAAGGGTCAGTGTCCTCAGCCATATGGAGCAGGCCATATCGAGGCACATTTTCCTTAGTTCCTCCGAGGTTCCCTGTCCGCTTGAGCCCCGGCTGCCCATCACAATCATCAACTCTATTCCGTTTCTCATTCCCATGGGTCTCATTACTGCCCCTAGTGGCCACTCCTGTGAATTACTAGTGTATGCTCACTGTCTTAGACTGCCATACATGAAAACCCCAATTTATAGCAAAGGATGGACTACAGAAATAGTCTAAATAATCATCCCTAGGGGAAAGAGAATCGGGCGGAGAGCATGAATAGGAATGACATTTTACAAATAGCTTCCACATTTTAGTCTTGACTTTTGATATGTTTAAGTAGTTTATATCATCACAAAACAAAAATCCGACTTCAAAGGGTAATCCCTATATTGAAAGTCAAGTGACATACACGTAAACCCTACCCATGTTTAATTTTGGATGAATGAACTTTTCCAAATGACTTTAGGCATATCTTTAATTAAAAATAAAAAGGGATCTGAAGCTGTGCCGGGCTGTCATGTCGTTAGAGGGGACCGCCACTGCTATTCTGAGATGACTGTGTGCGTTACATGGGATGAAGTTGTAATTATCCTGAAGTCATTTGGAGCCTGTGTTTTCAATGCTGCGAAAAGAGATACAGATCCAGTGACGTGTTGCTTAACAACGGGCATCCTTGCTGAGAGATGCGTCATCTGGCAACTTCATCACTATACAAAGAACATATGCTGTGGTTACAAAAACAAGGTGGTTCAGTTCTGCCTATGCGACCGTGTGGTGCTTGAGATTGGGCCATCTCACCTAATATTATACTTTCTAGTTACATCCATTTTCCTGCAAAGTTCATGATTTCACTTTTCTTTGACGCTAAATAAAATGTTACCATATATACCTATTCTCATTATCCTTTCATCTGTTGCTGGATAGCTGGGCGGCCTCCATCTCCTTGCTGTGGTTAATAGAGCAGCAACAATAATGTCCACATGTCTTTGTGGTAGGAGATGGAGTCCTTTGGGTGTTTGCCTGGGAAAAGTACAGTGGGGTAAATGTAGGTAAATCCAAAATAAAAAAAACTAGAAAGGAGACCATGAGAGAAGGAAATTAGGTAATGAGGAAGGATGGGTACAAAAGATATGTGGGCCATGACATAGGGAGAGAGATTTGGTACTGGTAGCACTGAGCTGAGGAGGAGAGAGGAAGGGATAATCTAGTATGATATTTTGCTTGTTAAAGTCATAATGATATCTAGCACCTTGTATGTTAATTTTTTTATTTTTAAAAATAAGGTAACTACAATGTCACTGGGCTATATTATATACTCTTATGAGACACCATTGTTGGGAACTTGCTGACCAAGACATTATACTATATATCAGGGTATAAAATTGATGATTTACAAAACTAGAAGGGAAAAAAGGAAAGAAAAGAAAAGCTTATAATTGCAGTGTTTAATCTTGATTGTCTACATGATGGAACTTAGAATCACACCTGGAGATATGTCTTTGGGGGTACATCCAGAAAGGTTAAACTAAGGAGGAAAGACACTCCCCTAAACCTGAGTGACAAGATTCAGCAGACTGAGGTCCCAGACTAAATAAAAAAAAAGAAAAAGGAAAATGAAGTACCCTATCCATCTTGTTGCTCTGTGATGCAGATGCAATGTGGCCAGTTGCCTCAAGCTCCCCTGCCGTGCCTCCCAGGCTATGACTGAGTGTACTCTAGACTGTGAGCCAAAACACGGGGCTCCCCCTTAAGTTGCTTTGGTACTGTATTGTCTCACAGCAATGAGAAAAGTAACTAATACAGTAACATGTTTAATTTTTACAGTCACATATATATTTTCTTATTCCACTCCATGATTAGACCATGCATCAATTAACCAAATTACTAAAGTGACTCCCAGTTTCTGACCTAAAATAGGCACTTGTGATCAAGATATATTTTAGAATATAGATGTGTGTGTGTGCACGCACGCATATAACAACAGTTAATGGAAAAAGAAGCCATGAATTTGAAATGGAGCAAGGAGGGGTATATGGGAAGATTTGGTGGGAGGAAAGGGAAGGATTGTAAAGTGATGTAAATTACATTATAATCTCAAAACAAAAGAAATGATTTTTAAAAATCAGGCCACTGTAAGGACCAGTGAGCTAGATCATCAGAGGGCACCTATTGCCAAGCCTGAGAAGCTGAATTTGATCCCAGGACCCACACAGCAGAAGAGGAGCACTGACTCCCACAAGCTCTCCTCCAGCTTCTACAGGCACGGTCACGTGTGCCCTCCCACACACAAAACACACAAATATAATTTATGAAATTAAAAATATAGCTTTGTTAGGAATAAGTTATTCACACTGTATGTTCTGTTCCTCTTTTTTAAGAATAAAAGATTAAAAAGTAGCTGAATAATTTATATTAGGAAATATGATAATGTAAGTGGGAATGAAAGGCACTAAAAGAGAAAAGAATCTTTTAGAAGAAAAATCTACACGCTAAGCGATATAAACAGCAGAGGAGCTTCAAAGCCAGATGTAGCACGATTTCTAATTGGTCTTAATAATAAAAACCCAAAGTTAGAGATGGGGATAAATGCTGAAAGATCAGAGAAGTAAAGGATCCAGCCACTAGAGAGACTTCTTACCTCTACCAAATCCTCAGACTGAATAGGACTGAGCTCCTGTCTCCTCCCTGCCTTCTAGTCCTCTCTCCATCCAGCCACATCCCTTCCTGTCTCCACCTCCCTAGTGCTGGGATTAAAGGCATATGACACCCAAATGCTGGAATCAAAGGTGTGAACCACCACTGGGTTCTGTTTCTTTTAGACTGGTTCAATCTCACTAGCCCAGCGTGTCCTTGAACTCCTGATCTTCCTGCTTCCTCCTCACAAGTGCTGGGATTAAAGGTGTGAGCCACCACTGCCTGGCCTCTATGGTTAACTAATGGCTAGGTCCACACTCTGATCTTCAGGCAAGCTTCGTTTGTTAGAGCGCAAGCAAACTATGACCACAGCCAGACGTGACTCCTGCGCCAGGAGCCCAGGCCCTCCCTCTGCAAGCACACCCCGTCACAAAGTGTTTCACTTCTGGACCAGAAGAAAGTTGTCTTTGGATGGCTACCATACCAGATGCCACTGTCCCCTTTGAATGCTGACAGTAGCCATTGCTGTCTCCATTTCACTGGGTAAGTGCTGACTCAGACCGTCAGGTGACTTCACTGTTGCCACCTAACAAAACACGAAGGAACCAAACCGTGGACTCAAAGTCCCTCTGGCTTCAGATCTCCGATGCTCCTAGCCCAGATGAGAACACCTGACTCCCTCCTCCAGAGAGAGCCCTTCTTCCCATCCACAAAGACAAACCTCCAGCTCCCCACTCCTCCCTGGTGTCCATGAGCTCCTCCCAGCCCTTCTCTGGTCAGCATGGCATGGCTTCAAATCTTTGCGTCGTTCTCTGAATACCTTCCACTTCGCACGAATCACCTTACACACAGAAGACACAGAGGTGGACACTGATTTTCAGATCCGGACTGATGGGCTGACCAAAGTCAAGCCTTAGGCCCTACGACCTGGTGTCAGTGTTGCTGGGCACACAGCTTAGGATGGCTTAGTTGCCTCTGATGACAGTCCAGGCACAGGATTGGCTCATGATAAGTGTTTCCTCAGCTAGAGCTCCCGCTGCTAAGCCAGCTCCCCTGTTCCTACACCTTTGAACCCCAATTCAGAATTTTTCCATTATCGACATCATCTGGTGATAACAAGTGCCAATTGCTGGAAAATGGACTGAACCGGCACCTCTGTGCACGGGCGTTGCGGGCACCACTGAACAGGCATCCCTGCTCTGCAGCCCCGGCTCTGCTGGGGGCCACTCTGAGCACTCCCATTGCTCCAGGGGCTGGCATTGGTTGTAATCCCCTCCAAGCAGCTGCTGAGGCTGCAAGAGCTGAGTGGCACCAGAGTCCAGGGCTCCGGAGTCGCTCTTCAGTGGCCGTGGCCATGCTGCGCAGGGTGTTTTTGTTAGGGAATGATCCACTGCCAAGAAAATTTCAAGGGCTGATTTTCTCTTTCTCCGAGGGTTGTTTACTCCACAGCTTTCTGCTTCCCCAGAGCCTCCCGGAATGCCCTGTCACAATCTGTGATCTGAGAGCAGCCGGCTTGCCTGAAGGAAGAAACTCATTTCTGTCCTCGCACGGGGAAAACCGTCATGCTTTCTCACTTGTCTAGGACATGTTCCCCAGGCTGGTTGTGGAACTGAAACATGGGACGCAGTTAGCTGCCCCGAGCTGCGCACTGCCCAGCAGCGGTTGTCTGTCCTTGGAGGTGTGATCCTACATTGCCCATCTACTCTGGCAAGCTAAGAGGTCCCACCTTAAGCTGATCTATGAAATATTCCACAGGAACTCTCAGGAGAGCACACTGCAGTTCTGTCCCTTTCCAATTAGTCAAACCAAATCTTAAATTTTAGTTAAAATGTCTAGACTTAGTTTAACGGAAATCGTAGCCAGGTAGTGTTGTGACAAGAGCCAGGGTTCCACCAATAGAGATCTGTGTGAGCTTGGGCAAGTAATTGTACCGTCTGAGCCCCTACTCCATCTTATGCTATAGTTACAGAGATAATGTGTGGGTTTTCTCAAGACCTTCTGGATTATATTAATTTTAACATTATGGGAACCGAGCACGATGGCACACATCTGCAATCACAGCATTAAGATCAAAGTAGGAGCTTAAGGCCAACCTAGGATACGTAGTGAGTTCTAGGCCAGCCTGGGCTACATGGTGCCTGAGGGCTGGGTTTATGCCCCAGCTCTGCCGTGCTGTGGTTTGACTGTGGAAAATCACCCAGTGGCTTATGTGTCAGAAGCCCTGACTCCCAGCTAGTGGAACAGCTGTGGAAGGTTGGAGAAGCTGGATGAGGTGGAATGGTGGTGGAGGGAGAGGGTCACTGGGGTGGGGCTTGAGGTTTCATGGCCTCTCCCTGCTTCCTAATCCTGTTCTGCTTCCCGGTGGCGGTGTCATGTATCCAGCTGTGTCACGCTCCTCTAGCCATGTCTTACCACGATAAACCGTCCTTCTTAAACTGCTTCCCTTGGACTGCCTCTCCTAGTAAATCATGCACACACAAAAGCACACACGCATGTATGCATGCACGTACACACATGCACGCATGTACACATGCACCATGCTTATGCAAGCAATCCCAGTCAAGTACAATGAGTCACAAAACAAAAACACATCAATGTAAGAAGGGGACCTTGTTGCAAACAGAAAGGGTTTTTATCTGGAGAGAGAGTGGCGATGGGGGAGGGTAATAGGTGGTGAAAATTACAAAATTCATTATGTACTTGCACGAAACTATGAAATGAAGAGTCCGAAATGGCGCCTGGCACACGGTAACACTAGTTGCTGTTCTTTCTCGCTCGCGTACTAGTTGCCAGCTAGAGCCTAGCCTTAATAATCACTATTTAAAGGAGCTGCTTTGTGCTGCCAATTACTCTTCTGAAAGAGGTCCTCTTGCCATTTGAGAGCCCTCCACAGAAACAGGGACAGTCCTCCTGGCCCCTGAGAGCTCCGGGATGGAGGGAGGACTCCATCTGGCACGAGCTGTTGGGAGTTTGTACAACGCTTGGAGCTATTTCCCAGGTGGACCCAGGAGAGCTTTCTGTCTTCTCACACTACCCACAGTCCAGGTTCTTCTCAAGGGCTGGGTGGGGCTCAGACAGACCCTGCGTCTATGAGGTGCTTCACAGAAAGCCCATCTGAACACTAAATCTGTGGCAGAGAGATGCCTCTGGGCTGTGGTCTGTCCTTGCTCCCCTCCAGTGGGTTCTCCTTGCCTTTCTTCCCTTTCTTTAAAAGGCCTGTGAAGAGCAGTGGGAAGGCGAGGAGCCGCAGTGCCTCTAGTGCCCTGACAGACTGGATTCCGGATACTGAGAGGAGAGTTGAAGTCACAAGACCTTTTCCTGAGGCCCAGCCCTACCCACTGAGCATTCCAGGTTAAAGACTGGAGAGCCAAAGGATGTGATGTCTTTGCTCTTTCAAATTTACTTTGTACCTAAACTAGACTTACAAGATGCCCTTAAAGGGCTAGAGGGATGGCTCAACAGTTAAGAGCACTTGCTACACTTACAGACATTCTAATCTTGATTCCCAACACCTGTATTCAGGCTCGGGACAACTGCCTGTAACTCTAGCTCCAGGATATCTGGCGCCCTCTTCTGGACTCGATGGATATCTGCACACACGTATACACACACACACACACATATATATATACTTATTTTTTGGGGTGCCATGGTACACGCATGGAGGTCAGAGGACACCGAGTGGGAGTCAGTTCTTGCCTTCTTCCATGTGCATCATGGGGATCAAACTCAATCTATTGGCATTGACAGTGAGCACCTCTACTTTCTGGACCCCCGTGCCAGCCCTCCTGGCCTCTTAGCTTGAGCCTGGCTCCCAGGGGTGCCTTGGCATCTGCTCTCCCACAAACCGTAAAACCTCCCAGCGTCCCTGGGTCGCTGGATGACATAGCTTACAATGTATTTCCCCTCCAGACGTCAGGGTACTAGTGGGGGAAGCTTCTGATGGAAAGAGCTGCTCAGGCAGCGCATTCTCTGACAGCATAGCGTAGTGTTACCAGAAGAGGAAAGTCAGTAACCTGGGATCTACAGTTAGGTCAGTTCCATGAAAGCCACCCAGCCCTGGCCAGGCCCAGCCGAGCTTTGACCCAGGCCTGAAGCATCTCACCCAAACCCCCCACGCCAAACTCTTCCCTCCCAGGCTCAGCAGACTCCCAAGCCTGAAAGGTGGGTAGGTGCACTTGGAGCCCTCCAACCCAAGTCACCCAACATGAACCTTGCCTTTTATTGAGGCTCTGGGGGTCATAAACAAGCAGGCCTGACATACAGGTCATTCCTGAGATGCCTGCTTCATTGGCTTTAAAGGCCCCTTGGCAGCAAAGAATTTCAAAGCCGCTAACTCCATAGTATATTAAAGTGGAATAAATCCCTCTGAATGGTCCTCAGGTGAGAACCCACACTTAGCAAATATCTCCTGCTTCCTATTGCAGGACCCAAGGCTGACCCCTTGTGGTCCCTAGGACTAGCTGAAGATGGCCTTTACCAAGTCCATCAATCAATCTCTCTGCCTCCCTCTCTCCCTCTCCCTCCTTCTTCCTCTCTTCCTCTCCTTCCCTCCCCCATTCCTCCTATCTTCTGATAGGCCACTAGAATGAGATTTTTTTTACCTTAGTTCCAATCAAAACACTAAAATGTGATTGTTCAACCAGGAAAAGATATCAGAGACCAAAAGTACCATAAAATAGGAATCCCCAAATATGCAAACTTTCCAAAGACTCTGTAGTCTCAAGTACTTGGTCTATAACTCTTTAGAGTACGCAAAGCAGATTCAAAATAGTCTTTCCTCCCAGCCTTCCCAGCTTCGTTTCTGCCTCCTGCTCTCCGTGTCCCTGTGATGCGCTGTGCAAAGCTGGGACACCTCTCAGTCCTAGCAGGCCACAGCTTTAGGCCTGTGTGTCCTGGCAATGCTTCACATCCGTCCTTGAAGGCTAGCCCCAATGACTCTCCTCCCTAGCCATCACTAGCTCTCCAGTGAAAGTCCATCATTACCTTGACTCTGACCAAGTTCTTGGTTTTTCCCAACTGGCATCAGAGAACATGCACATGAGCCTTAGTCCCTAACAGCTTCTGAGGTCCTTAGGACCTGGGCAACTTCACCCTCATGCCTGGCATGGTGCATGCACATTGGTAATCTCCTAGCCAGAGAGATAGTGGGTGGTCCTATTGGTATTGGTGCCTAAGAGGGTTTTCTCTTTTCTGAGCATCAAAGAAAAGAAAGAAGTGATTTCCTGAGTCCCTTGGGGATAGGGATGGAGTCAAAGGGGACATTGTAAAGCTAGTGCTCAGAGCAAAAAGTGACAGTCTATCTCAAGTTCATAGTGTATCCCAAGTCCACAGCATAAATCAAACCCAAGCTCATAAGTGTGTCTCACTCACAGCACACCCCGAGTCCACAGAATACCCTGAGCTCACAAATACCCCAATCCCACAGAATACCCCAAATATATTGAAGAATACTCTAAACCCATAGTGTATCTCAAGTTCATAGAATATCCCTAGTTTATAAGCTGTGATCTATGTAGCTCTAGCTGTCCTAGGCTATGTATAGACCACATTGACCTTGAACTCACAGAGATCTGCCTGCCTCTGCCTCCTAAGTGCCGGGATTGAAGGTGTGTGCCAGCACAACAAAGGGTTTAGATTTGTCATTGTTGTTGTTAAGTTTGTTGTGTTGTTTTCGGAATGTCTCATTCTACAGCCAAGTCACAGGCCTGGAACTCAATGAGATCCTTCTGTTCAGTCCCTCAAATGCTGGCATTACAAGATGAGCCACCAATCTGTGATGCCCCAAATGAAAGTAAACTGGAGAGCCACCACAACTAAATGTCACGTGTGAAGCTAGGGCTATAGGGAAAGTTGGGGGAGAGCTTGGGGGTATGAATGTGATCATCTTTTATTATATATGGAATGAGAATGAAGAAAAAATAAAGTATATTCTAGAAAGATTGTGGGAAATTAATTTTTAAGTGGATGTGTTTAGAGATATGTTGATTAAAATATAAAGTTTTCTGGGGGCTGCAGAGATGGTTCCACGGTTAGGAGCACACACTGCTCTTGCAGAGGACCCAGGCTTGGGTCCCAACACTTGGGTGGAGTGGTTCACAGCTGCCTGTTACTACAGCTCCGTCACCCACCTTCTTTGGGTCTGTGTGGGCCCCTGCACATACACGGCACACAGAAACTACTGCAGACACACACACATACAAATAAAATCAGTACCTTTAAAATTAAAGTTTATTAGCATTTTAATATGCAGATTCAACACTAGGAGATAAAACTAATCCCTGGTGTTCTTGTTTGCAACAATAAGGCTTTCTCAGCTAATGATCTACTCTTGGTAATATCTATCAAAACTTAGCAGGCATTTATCTGCTTATCAAATGAGGCATTTAAGACCTGAAGAACCACTTGGCAGTGTAGACTGCTTTAATCCCAGCACTCAGGAGGCAGAGGCAGGGGGATGTCTGTGCCTGGTCCACATAATGAATTCTGGGCCAGCAAGAGTTACACAGTGAGACCCTGTCTCTACAGGTCTTGGACCAGGAGATAGATAAACTAGCAAGAAGGCTGACAAAACTGGGACGTGAACTCTGTGTAGATGACAGCATTTTAGCAACACTGAGTTTCTCCAGCTTTCATGCCTGTACGGTAGTTGTGTGACAAAATGCCCCTGTTCTCATAAAACATGCTCAGACATATTAAGAAATCAGGGAAGATGATGTAAACGCAAACTGTTTACACTCTCAGAACAGGGAACTAGTGACAAAGCAAACAGTAAGATACGAGCGTTTCGTGTATCTGAGGGAAGGGTACAAGGGAGTTTTGCTTTTAATATTCCAATTTCCCATACATTCAAAATTAAGCAAAAGTAAGTCTCCCTGGGACTGGGGAGATGGCTCAGTTGGTTAAGGCACTCACTGTGCAAGCAGGAGGGTCTGAATTTTGATCTTCAGCATCCACCTAAGAGCTGGGCTGGGTATGTTTGCACGTGCCTGAAACCCCAGTGCTGGGAGCTGGGCATGGGTGGAGATAAGAGGGTCCCAGTCAAGCTAGCCAACGTGGGAGCCCTGGAACTCTGTCTCCAATAAGGTAAGAACAGCAGAGGAAGACACACCTTAATATCAACCTGTGGCCTCCAGGGTGTACACTCACATAATATAATACACAAAAAAAATATAAAAATAAAGTAAAAATTTTTAGCCTAAAGAACCTTTTGCAACAATGGACTATTTTCTTAGATGAAATTCTACCTGGAAGTCACCCGTGTCCAATAAGGAACCTCGGTGCTCTTTTTATTGCCGTGTGGACAGAGGCTCCTGACTTACAGGGCGTGGGTACGCCTGACTCAGCCCCTTTGTCCTCATCCCCATTCATCGTCTTCTCACTGATCCTTTCTCTACCTCCCTCCAACTTGTGAGTCCCATCTCTTCTTGATCCTTGTGGGAATATGTTGATTGTGCAGATATTTATGCAGAGAATTCCTGACTCTTCTATCACTTTTGGTCTAAGATGCTCAGAAGTTTTCCTCTCCAACCATCCAGGGTAGAAAGGCCAGGCCTATTCCTGCTTGAAGCCTGAAACCCATTCCTACCCTGGACAATGTGGGTGTAAGATGCTCATCTCTGCTGCCTCCATATGCCCCTGCAAAACATTTTTTTTATGGCTGGGATGGAGCACTGTATTACTATGCAAGAAAAAGATACTGTATTAGTCCCTGATGGTTCCTATAACAAATTATCACTGTTACTGTGGCACACAAATCTTTTCTCCCCCAGTTCTGGTAGACAATAATGGAAACTTGGTTTGAGTGGACTGAAGTCAGGAGTTAGCAATAATCGTTTACTCTAGAGAGAACAATATATTATTATCTTAGTGTTTAGTACTCATGTATGTTCCTTGACTTGTGGCTTCTTCCTTTGTCTTCAAGATGTACCAAACTCTATTTCCATTGTCATGTTGCCTTATTTTCTTTTAACTCATCTCCCTCTGGTCTTTCTTCTAAACAAATCTGTGGACCTCTGGATTTCCAGATGTTTAACTAACTCATACCTTCAAAGTACTCTGCCATGTGAGGTAACAGGTTCTGGGGATTTGGAGGCCATTCTGTGTCCACCACGGAAAAACTGATTGCTGGGATGTTTTTATTTATTACTCTCATTCTTAGGATTAAATATAATCATTTATTACTATCAACTATTATTATTTTTTAATTGTGTGGGTGAGTGGCATCAGATCTCTATCCTGGAACTGTTGTGAACCGCCTGATGAAGATGTTGGGAACTGAGCTCGTGTCTTCTGGGAAAGCAATACCTGAACAGGCTCTTAGCCCCTAAGCCATCTCTCCAACCCCAGCTATCAGCTCTCCTTGACTATATTGCAGCAGGGTAATATGGGGGCAAACCTGCTCCTTAGCAGTCTCCCTGTAGCTGTGCTGCTCTCTGC
Organism: Neodon shergylaensis; assembly: GCA_025134845.1. Lineage (NCBI taxonomy): Eukaryota > Metazoa > Chordata > Mammalia > Rodentia > Cricetidae > Neodon > Neodon shergylaensis. The sequence goes on from JABTXL010006999.1 coordinate 19,670,626, forward strand.
TGCCTCCTGCTGGCAGGTGAGGTTGGCAAGCTTCATCTGCACTGCTTAGCTCTTACAGATCGCTGCACCGAAGCAGTGAGACAGGCTGGGAGCGGCGAGAGAAGGAAAACATCCTCTCGCTTTTGCCAACCCTGTGTCTGGGGAGGGCTGAGGGCTCCCTGGCAGCCCTCATCAGTGTCAAAACACACGCGTAAATCAAACAGGACCTGGGCCACGGTGCTTCTGGGGAGTAAAATGGAAGAAAGAACGTTGGTTCATGTTTAGGCTGATCCTAAAATATATGGGAATAAAAGCTTTAGGGTGATATGTTTCTCTCTAATGCTGTCACATCTGTAGTCCTGGTGGTTTAACCTCTGGTTTTCTTGGCTGTCAGACTCACATTATTTCTGCAAGCTTGACACCAGATGCTGCCAGGGAGACAGAGCTGAAGCGATAAAAATCTATTTAACAGATTTAGTGAGGCAAATACAAACTAATTAACAATTTTAGAATTGGGATTAAACACTAATTCTTTTAAACCATAAAAACTGAGATGAACAAAAGAAAAAGAACATTCTCCCTCTGAATAACTCAAAGAAGCCATCTGTTTGTCATTGAGAAAATGGTCCGATTGATAGATTTTGAACAAATTCTGACATCCTTTCTTTCTGGACTTGAATGCATTATGGACAGTCATCCGGGAAAGAAAGCACAATACTTCCTGGCTAATGTGTCAATCCTGACTTCCCTGAAGCTCCAGACGCAATCTATTTATGTACTGACTCAGAAATGGGCAAAGGGTAAGATAGCACATATGTGGATCCTGCTTGGAGACCGCGCTTCCAGCCACCGGGGAGGAAGGTGGCCCGGATTTCCAGCTGGAATATTTTTTTTTTTTTTTTTTTTTTTTTCCAGCTGGAATATTGTAAGCCATTTCATTTGGTGACTTTGGTATGCCTTGTACCTAGCATACCAACTAAATTACCGTTTGTTGAGCACCAAGCATGTGTTAGACAGAATAATCCCCTCAAGAGGTTAGGAAGTATACATATGGTCTCTATTTTGCAAATAAGAAAACTATACCTTTGAGAAATGTAAAAATTTGTCTAAGGTCATGCAGCTACTAAATGACAAGACAAAGTTAAACTCCAGCCCTGTTTAATTGCACAGCTGATTTCTAACACTGCACACACCTTGCTGTTGTTACTATACACACACACTTGTTCATTTACATCCCACTTGATCCTAAAATGTATTTGAAATTATCAAAATGTAAATAGTAGACTCAAGAGTAAATGTAGAGGGGCTGGAGAGATGGCTCAGTAGTTTAAGAGAACTTGCTACTCTTCCAGAGGACTCAAGTTCACTTCCCAGCCCCTATGTCAAGTGTCTCATAATCATCTGGAACTCCAGCTCCAAGGGATGTGATGCTCTCTTCTGGCCTCCAAGGAATCTGCACTCAGGTGCATATACCCACAGAGAGGCACACATGTCTACACATAATTAAAAAATAAAATCTTTAAACAGTAAGAGTAGAAAGGGCAACTATGAGGTGTACTGTTTGTCCAAGCAAGTCTGAGAGCAGCATTGAGGACTGACGTCAAGCACTCGTTGGGTTTTGGTCTGGAGACTCTGGAAGCTGGCAGGACTGCGAACGACTTGGATCTTGAGAAACTTCATCTTGAGTTAGAAGGGTTGTTGACAGACTGGCCAAGGATGGTAAATTGCTTGCTGCAGGTGAGCTAGCCTGTCATCAGGACACTGGAGTCGGTTGGGTTCAGGGATGCCACCTCAGAAAGATGCTCAGCAGAAAGCTGAGGCTGTGTCACTTTGGGTCCCCGGGGACCTCAGGCAGGTCAGTATTTGGATGCTATAAATAACATTGTCAGTGACAACTAGATGCTTCCTTAGATTGGGTGTTACCACTGCCAATCACAGAGAAATCCAAGCTCTTTTCATCTGTCTGTCAGTGGCTTAGAGGTTTCTGAAACTTGTTTGAACAGTTCCCTGGTCACAGCTCCTTCCTTATTCTAAAAATATCCTTTGTCACCAAGAGTCTATGCAGTGCTCCTGGGCCAGGAGTATCTATAATAAAGACACATATAATCCAATAGCCTAGATTTGGGCTAGGGTTTCCAATGTATTACCTAATCCCCTACGCAAGCCCCCAGTCCTGTGGCTAGTATTATGCGGGGTGGCAAGCAGTTGTCATCAGAGGGGCCTGGCAGCTCAAAGCAAGCAATAGCTAAGTATCCAAACTCAAATGAGTAGTCGAGTTGCCTTGGTTTCCCCAGTAAGTCTAAGAACAAATCAGCTTTGAGGAGCAGAAGTAGGTTAGGTAACACTGGGATTACAGAAGCATGCACAAGCATGCCTGGTTTTTTGCATGGGTTCCAGCTATTCGAGCTTAGTTCCTCCTCCTTCCATGCAAGTGCTCCACCACTGAGCTATCTCCCTAGTGCCGCCTTGCAAACTTTTGCCATTGTTTTTTTTTTAATTTTGTGTTTTTATTGAAATTCTCAATATAATCAATATAATTATCTTGTAGACAGCTTGGACCCAGAATTTCTGTTTCCACACGTGGGCTGTGAACTGTCAGAGGGTGACCAAACTGGTCTCCACTTGCAGTCCCCCGAGCTGGTGGCTTCTCAGGCTCGCCTGTAATAGCATCAAACAAAATTCTGCAGGCACTGCCAGGGCTGGGTACCAATGCAACATAAGTGGTATGAAGTTACAGTGTGTACATCACCGAGGGAAGGACAATGGCCTCACAGTGTCGTGCAGCAGCTCAGAGCAGGAACATGACGGGTGTGCTGAGTCACTGTGTGGCACTCTGTGTTCAGCAAAGTCACAACCAAGCCTCAGCCACCATTTCCACGGCACCTGAAGACATAGCGTTAGCAAACATCACTGCTATGTTAAATAAATATTACCCGGAATTTTATTGACTCTGTGGATTTTTTAAAGGTTTAGACATTTATCAAAGTTTAACTCAATGTAATGACAGTGGTGGTGTTTATACTTCGATCTGTATATTTATTTTTATTTTAAGGAGATTATATTTGATTTAATATCTACACATATCTAAGTTAATTGTGATGACAAACAAATTTGTCAGCATTTTTCCTTTACAGTACTCTGTCTATCATGTAAACTTGAAGCATTATTATATCATCCGTTTCTTTAACAATAGACTTTATCATGTATTGGCCAGTGGCTATAGCTAGCATTCTTTATGAGCATGAAGTAATGTCTTTTCTTAATTTTTTTTCCTTTATGAAGCCAAGGATAGCCTCAAAATTGCTACAGAGTCCAGGATGGTTTTGAGCCTCTGACCCTCCTACTTCCATCTAACAAGTGCTAGGATTACTGGCATGTGACATCATACCTGATTTATGGCATGCTGGGGATTGAACCCAGGGACTCACGTCTGCTGGGCAATCACTCTACCAACTAAGTTACATTCTCAGCCCTTGTCTTTCTAGCATGACGTTTTTTAATCATCATCTATTCTTCCTGATCAGTGCTTAAAGAGCCAGCAACTTGCGTGGGGAAACCGTCCATCTGATCACATTAATCATCCTGTCCAAAAACAACAAGATTCTGGAAGCTCTCATGCAAGTCCTTGATGATGGGGGTCTGACTGGACAAAGCAGAAGATTGCCTCATTGCTCATCTCGGGATTACTCCATCCCCTCCCAGCCCACCCCTGCAGACAGGACTGGGTCCAAAGGCTGGAGAGGACAGAGCCTGTGGCTCCAGCTAGGGAGAGGTGAGCACTAAGAGGCAGAGCCTGGACTAGAGAATTTGTTGATCAAGTATGGCCACAAGGAAAACAAATTTTTGACATAACTGATGACAGAAAATAAAACACCAAGATCACCCCAATAAACATCAAGTCATTTCTGACTTGAGTTCAGTGAAAGAAAAGGAAGCCACGATCTCGTTGCTCCATTCACAGCCCTTTGAATGTGGCGGGTACGCCTACGGGTGCGCTAAGATCTGGGCTCGCTGTTACTTGGGGTTGTTCTTGCCTAACATGAAGCCCTGAGACCTATAAAGCAACGAGGATGAAAGGGATGGACAAGCTCTAGGACATAGACACCCAACGCCGGGTCACCATTTGAGAGTTTCACTGTGCCCGGTCTTCTTCAGAGAATTGTCTTGCTGCAGCAGGAATGGTTACTGCGGAAACCTCTAACTGACAACGTGCAGAGAATAAGGGATGGAGGAGCACTTGGCCTTCAACACGACAGCTGCATCACCTCCGCGAGGCTCAGGGACCATCTCTGAAGAGAGAGCAGAGGAAATGCCAGGGGATGGGAAGATGCATGACAGAGAGCTGTCTTCTGGATGTAACACGGCCATTGCATTCGTAAGATCACTATAGCCACAGTTCTCCATGCTGGACGTGCCGGGGCTTGCACAAAACTGCCCATCAGCATCTGCCCATCAGCATTTCACCCTGCAGAGAGGAAGTCCATGAGGACCCACCCGTCTCCAGTGGATTCTGGTATTTCATGGTTGTTGGGGAGTTTGAGAATGTCGTGCCCTTCAGTGGTATAACGACTGATAAGTGGATCCTCTCTCCAGCAATTAATCTGCCAGCCACGTTCATGTGGACAACCCTAATTAAACTCAGAGGGTCTCACACACAGACAGGCATAAAAGTAGGAGGGGGACTTGGAAAGAAGGGCTCCATTAGGATATGGAAGTGGGCCAGCGGGGGTAGGGATGACTAAAATTCACTCTATACAAAAATGAAACTATCAAAAAATAGTAGAAGTATTTTCAGAAAAGCCAAAGACTTCTATATTAAATGCATAAGAATATTTTTCAAGTCCAAAGAAGATACGTGCTCGCCTGTTTTCTTAAGCATGTGGCCTTCTGATTTATCATATGTTCTTGGTATTATGAAGATATAAGCTATTACTCTGCCATCCTGCAAACATGTCGCCAAGGCCAATGCCGAGGGTAACAGGCCTGCAAGGGGAAAGGAAAGAGAGGTGGGTCACGTGTGACAATGGCACTGAGCTAAATGGCATTCTCACCTCCTCTGCCCAGGCCTGCTGAAGCCACTGCAAGCTCTGCTTGGTCAACCATCAGCTCGGCTCAGCGTTAATTCCAGGTGGACAGAGAATGAAATGACCAGTAAAGTGCCATCCATCCTGCAGATGCGGGCCGAATGCTGGCCAATTTAACCTGTTCGCTGCGGGGAATCTTCTACCGGAACACATTTATCAAGCCGCAATCTGGGCGAGGTAATGAAGGTCGATCCCCAGTGTAGAATACCATTACTATATGTCTGGCCACACATAAAGAGGCCATTTCCACACTAACACAGCTCTGCTGACGTGATGATCACAAATTCCACTAAATGAAAAACTCCCCATAATGGCAGCTATTAATACTTGCTCGTGATAATAGGTAGCATGAATCTTGCGTGACGGGATCTACCCACGCAGCAGGCTTCATTTCACAGCTCTTCCAGGTTCTTGTTATTAGGTAATTCTCGGGGTCCTTTCACCACCGACTAGAACCCCACCCCCACCCCCAGTCCTTACGGTGGGATCTAGAGGGACAGCAACACACGCGGCGGTATACTGGAAAAGTCGCGCCGTCAGGGGTCTAGAATCTTCTTCTCTCTCGGGATGGAATAAGAGGAGGAATAGACACAGAAGAGGCCCCTGCCAGCATACTGCAGCCTTCGTTTCCTCCAGACCTCAGCTTAGGGGCCACGTATAGCAGGAAACCTTCTCTACCTGTCTGCTTCCTCTCAACAAAAACTGAAGAGAAAATCTTCCAGTCAGATTCCTCAGCCTCCATAGTTGCCCTCTGGGGGCTCCTTCCAGGCAGGATCCCAGCCAAAGCATAAAAAGTTTCAGTAAAGGAGTAAGTGAGTAGATTAGTTATTATGTGGATGGGTCGTTGATAAGTGGGTGGGAGAATGGGAAGGTGGGTGGATGGGTAGGTGGATGAATTATAGAAGGATAGATGGATCAATACGTGGAGAGATGGATGCATAGATGGATGGATGTGTGGATGGGTGGTTAGATAGATGGATGCTCCCTGGCTTTTTAAGGGTTCTTGGGAAGGAAAGAACATTCTCCAATATGATGCTTTAAGGGAGATCTCTCCACAAGATGGCGCTCCTAAGTTTCTTAATTTATGGTTTCTGCAGATTTTTCTCACATCTCAAACTGTTTTAATTAGTTTATGTATTAACAGCTAATATAATTGGTGCAGCACACTACTATATGTCACATTCAATCTCATTTATCACTATTACGAAAAGATACTTTCCCCAAGGACATCAAAATACGAACAAAGGTCAACAAAATGGCTCAACATCCAGGCATAGTAGCAATACCTTTAGTCCCAGAACTTGGGAGGCTGAGGCCAGTGGATATCTATGAGTTCAAGGTTGAGTCTGTTCTACATAGCAAGTTCCAGAACAAGGTGAGCTACATAGGGTGAGTCTGTCTAAATAAATAAATAAATGAAAATCTAAAAGATGGCACAGCATGCAAAGTCTCTTGCGATCTGATGATCTGAGTTCGACCATCAAGATCCACACGATGGAAGGAGAGAACCCGCTCCTTCGCAAGTTGTCCTCTGACCTCCACATATATCCTGTAGTATATGTGTGCACGCGCACACACACAGAATATGTGTAAGCAAAACACTGTTACGACATAGACAACATTGGCGCATTCTGTTTGACCCCGGAGGCTACTCCAGGCCTTGCCTGGTTGTTTTAGAGGTGGGAAGACCATCGGTCCCTATACAGTACAGGGAACAAAGGCATTCTGCAGAAATTCATTCCCAACAACAGAGAGTCAGCAGGAAAAGACGGAAAAAGAACCTAAATCTGAAATAGCCATTATCCTCCAGACTCACAGGTTTCACCTAATAAAATAATAACCTTGAACATTTGTACAGGGCCGAATGCCAAACAGAGCAACACTACATACAAAAACAGTTTGGAATACCAAGGAATGATGCCAAGCACTCTAGATCTATTGTCCTCATTTGACCCGTGCTCCAAGCTTTGGAGAGAGGTCTTGATGCTTCCAGTTCTGCAGATAATAAAATGGAGGGGATCTGATTCCCCTGATGCACCTGGCTGTTCATGCGAGTGTTTGGTCTCGGTTTGTGTTTACATTCATTTACTCCTATTACAGGCATTTCACTGCTCAGGGGGGCTCTAGGCAATAGGGGAGGGGACTTTTAACAAGATTTCAACTTAAGTGTATTTTGTGAGAAATAAAGTGCATGCCACGCATATTCAGGTGACTGACAAGGCAAGAAGAGGGTGTCAGATCCCATGGAGTTGGCGTGACAGACCGTTATGAACCACCAAGTGTGATGCTGGGAACATGCTTGGGTTCTCTAGGAGAACAGAAAATGCCCTGTGTTTATATATGTCTCCATGAACACTGCCTCTCCACCGCAGTTTTGTTAGAAGAGCAATAGCTGGGTGGTGGTGATGCAAACCTTAAATCCCAGCACTCAGGGGCAGAGACAGGTGGATGATCTCTGCATGTTTGAGGCCAGCCTGGCCTCTCAGTCTACAGAGTGAGTTCCAGGACAGCCGGGGATACATAGAGAGACCTTGTCTCAAGAAGTCAAAGTAAAATAGTAATTATCAGTCTCAAGTGGCCACATGTGCTAAGGACCAGCCAGACATTTTCTCACGTGCCCTTCATCTCACCCCTACTTCCATGAAGAAGACACTTCTGTGCCCATTTCGAAGACTGGAAAATTGCAGCCAGGAGAGAGAGATTCAAGCATTTCTGTTAAACATGGAAGATCCAAGGGACAGGATTGGTATTCAAACCCAATACCACCCACGACTCCGAAGCTTTGGTCTTTCTGCGTTGTACCATGGGATGCTGCCAAAGATCCCCTGAGTGGGGGAACTTGGAAATTCTGGGAAAGCATTTCTGAAGCCACTTCTGTACATATAATTTTCTGTCCCTCCAGCCACCTCCCAAATAACCACAGAGAGACTTACTATTAATTATAAATGCTCGGCTGACCACTTAGTCTTGTTACTAACTAGCTCTTACAACTTAAATTAACCCATTTTTCTTATCTATATTTTACCACATGACTCTGTACCTTTCTTCAGCATGGTGTGGTCATCTTGTTTCTCCCTGCATGTTCTGGTTACCCTGCCCTCTTCAGCTTAGAGCTCTCTCCCTGTTTACAAGTCCTGTCTAGCTATTGGCCATTTAGCTCTTTATTAAAGCAAGGAGAGCAACACATCTTCACAGTATACAAGGCTTTCCCACACCACACCTCTTGATTCTGTATCCACTTATCAAACAGAACACAGTTCCCCAGATATGTCTGAACCTTAGCACACTCTATTCCTAAGCCAGAAATGCCCTCCCTAAGGCTGCCTGGGGAGCTCCTACCGTGCACAGGCAGGGAGCAGGACCAAGACGCTGAGCTTCCATTTTCAATGCAAACAAGAAACAGAGACCGTAAACTAGAAGTGACTGGGTGCTCTGCATCTCAAGGCCCGCCCCCAGCGACACCCTTCCTCCAGCAAGGCTGCACCACCTAAGTCTCCCCAAACAGCACCACCAATGGAGATCAGGTATTCAACTGCCTGAGCCTATGGGGGGGGGGGGTCATTTCTTAACCAAACCACCACACCTCCTCATAAGACAAACAGTCATCAGCCGCCATGCTGGCTTTAATTTTTCAATTATGGGATATTTCAAGCAGAAAGCAGCACTAGACTGTTAGTAGCTCTCCTATATGCCCAGTGCTGAGATTGAGTGGATATTGGTATTACATTGTATTTGTCAACTCGAAACAAAGTAAAAATGCAAACACGGTTTGGAACGGCACTGACTCTTCCCCACCTTGGTGGCACTCCCCTCCATCACAATGCTTCCTTTCTAGTCACACGTTAGCACCATTGTTACAAATCCAGACACTCTATCAGTACTTGTACAGTTTTTATGTAGGTTTCATCCCATCATTCATATCTTTTGATGGCTTTTCCACTCTGAGTTATGCTTGTGAGCGCTGTAGCTATTGCTACATGGGCATCTAGCTCATTCATTTTGATGGTAATATGGCGTTTTATGAACTGCAGTGTGCACCATGCGGTTAGGAACAACTAAATGAAGGACATCTGGTTGTTTCCGTTTTTCTCCACTCGTGTTCACGGTACAGTAACCAGCATCTTGGTCTTGTGCATATCCTTGTGCACACGTTTTTCTGGCATGTTCTCTAATGGGAACAGCTGCTCAAAGGGCATGGGCATGCTTATCTTCTGTTCACCCTTCCTGTGAGCTCTCTCTGCCCCCTTCCATGCTATTGTGGCTCCAGGGACTGGATCATACAGAAAAATCAACAGGTTCCCTTGCCTTCTGCTTCCTGCAGCATTTGGTCAATGAAGACAATCAACAGGAAATGGAAGAGGGAGGAAAGTGGGGACGGGTAATGTATTTCCCCAGTTCCCTCCAGGTGGGTTGCAGTAGGCTGTCTACTACTCCTCCATGATGTAGGTGGGTCTTCTGTCAATGTGTTAATTTTATTGGTTAATAAAGAAACTGCCTTGGCCTTTGATAGGGCAGAATTTAGATAGGTGGAGTAGACCAAACAGAATTGTGGGAGAAAGAAAGCAGAGTCAAGCAGACGCTTCAGGCAGTTGCCATGATTCTCCAATCTGGGACAGGGGCAAGCTGGAATCCTTCCCGGTAAACAGATTATTAGAGATGGGTTAAGCAAGATATGAGAGTTAGCCAATAAGAGGCTAGAGCTAGTGGGCCAAGCAGTGTTTAAAATAATACAGTTTCCGTGTAATTATTTTGGGTAAAGCTAGCCGGTGGCTGGGAGCGGGGTGGGAATGCAACCTGCCGCTCCCACTACACCTCCACTAATGGTCACAGGCCCAGGCTGGCTCTCCCTTACAGTCTCCTCTATCTCCAGGTCTCAGTAACTGTTCCCTCGCCTTCCATTTCAGGC
>JABTXL010006999.1:19696937-19708777 GCA_025134845.1 Neodon shergylaensis
TAGATAGATAGATAGATAGATAGATAGATAGATAGATAGATAGATAGAGATAGATAGATGATAGATCTGGTGTGATTATTTTGGGTCTGAGCTGCCGGGCAGCTGGGAAACAAACAAGCAACCTTTTACAACAAAACTCAAAAAGCACAATGATGAAACCCAGTGACAGGAAGGCCATGTTTTGATTCCCACAGAGCAGAACTGTACAAGAGCTTTGGACAAGAAGTGTCCATTCTGAATAAGGTAGAGACCAGTGTGACTAAGTCATGGGCTAGCACAGCAGCAGAGAAGCCCCATCAGGCCAAGGCAGGTGACCAGGGATCTGGATGATGCTTAAATGGCTTTTGTCTAAGGAGGTCAATGTCACCTTGGGGAGCCAGACTGATGCGCACACAGCTCCTCCCTACACAGTATTTTGTATTGTGTGGAGCTGGTGAGAAGCACTCTTAGGACTGTTGAGTAAATGAAATACAAGACCCTGGCTTCTGAGCTGTTGCTTTTCTCGACTCTGTGACAAAACACCAGACCTACAGAGGAAAGGTTTATCTTTGGTTCACAGTTAGATTTTAACTTATGCTGACAGGGACGACATGGTCTGGGGAGCAGGTGTGTCCATGGCAGGGCGGGGCGTGACAGCAGATCTTCAGGCGGGGCGGGGCGTGGCAGCAGATCTTCAGGCGGGGCGGGGCGTGGCAGCAGATCTTCAGGCGGGGCGGGGCGTGGCAGCAGATCTTCAGACGGGGCGGGGCGTGGCAGCAGATCTTCAGGCGGGGCGGGGCGTGGCAGCAGATCTTCAGGCGGGGCGGGGCGTGGCAGCAGATCTTCATGAGGTGACTGATGATGAAGTCTAGAGCAGGACCAGCAGCTAGGCCAGGCCACAACCCTCAAAAGCCTGTGCCCAGTGACCTGCCTCTACCAGGTAATCCACACCTTCTAAAACTCCAAAACCCCTCAAAATATCCCCCCGAACTGGAGAGTAGGTACTCAATCAAACATGAGCCTCTGGAGGCATTTCACAGTCAAACCACACACTAACCACTTAGCCTCTTTTATTACATTGAATTGGTTGTTTAGTTAATTAGCGAATGTGTGTGTGGATAAGCACATGCCACAGGATGCCTGGGGACATCAGAGGACAACCACAGGAGTCGGTTCCATCCCTCTAGCCACCCCAGGCACGAAACTCAGATTGTCAGCCTCGGTGACAAATACCTTTAGCCACTGAGCCATCCTGCCGGCTGGCCTTTTTGCTGTTTCCCCAGTTTCCTAAATAAGGAGTAGGCTTTGATATTCTGGGAAGACCAGGGTGCAAGGACATAGTCAGTGTATTCAGGGAGCACCAGCTCGGCCAGCAGGGACACACGGGAAGCAGGCCCTTCCTCCTGCTGCCCTAAGAGAAAAGAGAGGTCCCCCTGCTCTCGCTGGCCAGCCTCTTCTTGTGCTTCAGGGATGAGCAGAAAGTCTGCATGGCTTGGCTCCTAGCCCTGTGCTCTCTCTCCTGTGCCGTGAAAAAGCCAAAGTCAAAGGCTGCTCAGAAACAAACATCATCTCTCGTCAAGCAGACACCATTACCCCTCAACAGTATTTTCTCCATCTATTCTTCACGCTCTAGGATCCCTTATAGACTTGAACACACATGTGCACACTAATACACACATCAGATGGCTGAGTCTGAGCTCCAGAACCCACACGAAGGTGGAAGCAGAAAGCTGACTCCACAGAGTTGATTTCTGCCTGCTGCCCTGCTCAGAAGGAGCAATTGCTCCTACCTCCCTGGAATGGTGTGAGGCTATTACGTGTGAGCTATAGCTCTCTCAGCAAGCCGGCAGACACTGTCGGCCATCACTTACTGACCAGGAACATCATTACCCATCTGTCACACATTCTCTGAAAGTCATTTTCAAGTCTGTGCCCTAGAAAGATAGCAGAGAACCAGGCAGGTCCTGTATGGTCTCAGACAGCAGCCGCCAGAGTGGAGAAGACAGACGGGCAATGAGCCATGTGATAGCCGTGTGTCTGCTGAGTACAAGGATCAGGACATGCCAAGGGCTTTGGGATGTCCTATGGACCATCAAGGTGGCTTTCCCAGAGGCAACAATAACAGTGAAGTTGAGCCCTGCAGGCCGTTAGGGGTTAGCAAGAATGAGTGCAGAGAAGGTGGTGAGCGGGAGGAAGGACTCGCGGTCCCCGGCTGAGATACAGTTAGAGTGGAAATGAAAAGGCCCTGGTGCAGCCTGAGCACAGCAAGCCCAGCCAGATGAAACACATCTCTGCCTCTGTCATGTTGCAAAAATGACGAAGGTCAGTGGAAATTAGCAGACATGGCACAAGATCCTAGCTCTGGCTAATCTCACCCCAACCCTGAGTCTCAATCACCCACTGTGAAAAGGAATGTTGATTTCGATTCTGTGTGTGAATGAGTGTATATGTGTATGAGGGTGCGTGTGAGTGAGAGTGTATGTGTATGTGTGTGTTTTGTATTTTTGTGAGTGTGTGAGTGGGTGTGTGTGTGAGGGTGTGTGTGAGTGAGAGTGTATGTGTGTGTGTTGTATGTGTGTATGAGTGTGCATGTGTGTGTGTGCATGTTTGTGTGTGATATACATAGATGAGAGTTTATGTGCGTTCCGTTGGCGGCCAGAGGATAACCTCAAGTGCCGTTTCTTTTCAGGCACCACCCTGTTTTGTTTTTAACTTTTATTCTTCTCTCATACCTTACATCCCAAACATAGCCTCCCCTCCCTCCACTCCTCCCAACCTTTTCCCTCACCTTCCCTCTACCCCATACCAACTCCTCCTGGTTCTCTTCAAAAAGAAAGAGCAGGCCTCCCGTGGCTATCCACTGAACACGGTCTAACGAGATACAATAAGTCTGGGCCCAAAGCCTCATATCATGCTGAATGTGGCAGCCCAGTAGGAGGAAAACGGTCCTAAGAGCAGACAAAAGAGTCAAAGGAACCCCCACTCCCAGTGTTGGAAGTCCCACAAGAACACCAAGCTACACAACCATACAGTATATGCAGAAGACCTAGGTCAGACCCATGCTGGGGCCGTGTCTGTCGGTTCAGTCTCTGTGAGACCCGAGGAGCCCTGCTTAGCTGACTCTGTGGGCAGAGTTCTCGTGGTGTCCTGTACTGGAGAGATGACCCAACCGTTAAAGGCTAGGCCTAGGGTACACCAAAATACCTGGCTTTTTGTGTAACTACTAGGGATCAAACTCGCATCTTCACTCTTGCATGGCCAGCGCTTTACTGTCCGAGCTTTGACTTCATTCAGCCAACATTCCCCACATGCCTGTCACCTCATCAGTACCGCTCTCCAATGTGGGGCATGATCACTCAGCAAGAGATAAATCCTCCTGCCCTCACAGAGTGCGCCTTCTAGGGGAGGGAAGATGGGCGGTCAACATACTAGACATGTAATAAATACAGAATAAATGATTTTTAGAAAGACCTAGTGATTAGAGGAACTTGGGATCGGGAAGGCTTCTTTGTAAACAGAGCGATTCGAGGGAAAGCTGGCTGCCCTGGGAGGCCTCGCGATGCAGTAGAGCTCGAGCTAATCTGGAAAGGGGGCCAAGGACCCAGGAAATGCAGCAAAGGCGCTAAGCAGAGGGGAACCAGGTGGGGAACGTCAGGGAAGCCAGCCCACCTGCGGCAGGTACCAACGCGAATGGTAAGGGAAAGTGAAGCCAGACAGGAAACGGGAGTGGCCCAGCAGATGGCAGAAGTTTGGCAGGCTTCTGGGACGCTCTAAGGTTCTCTAAAGGGTTGCAAGGTTGCTACCTCCCAGCAGCACCCATGCCAGCCTGGCCTCGTCTTCCAGCTGGGGGCTCTTGCGGAACTGTCTCCAGAACAGTTGCCGTGTGTCTTGGTGTAGCTCAAGACTCAGGCTTGCAGTGTGGCCCTGCAGTAAACAGGCCCGAGGAGCTGTGACCTGCCCTGTCCCTCACTCTGCAGGACTCTCACACCCTCCAGCCCAGCCTTTCTCCTCATGGGTAGGCACAAAGGAAAAAGAAAAGAAAGCCGTGTTCTGGATTGCTGGAGATTTTCCCCTCGGGCTAATGCTAGCTGCTGCTAATTGATCCTGATTGCTCACTTCTATCATGTGGAAGCCCACGCCAACCCTCAATTGCTCTCCGTGCTCTGGAAAGTAAAAAATCACTAGGCGTCTAACTGCGCAATAATTGCCGCAGCATCACAAGGCCAACCAGGCCCCTCACTTTAGTTTATCACCTCTCGCCTCTTTCCAACCTGGAAAAAACTATGAATCAATACAAGCAGTCGTTTACTCTCCGCGCACCAGCTGCGCTCCAAAGAGTTTGCCAGGGCCTTTTAAACCCACGCTCCTCCTTTGCGCTCTGCTCAGCAAGTAGCTTCGTCTTTCTCCCGGCCATTGATCTCTACATCTCATCAGGGTAGGGTCGTTCTCTACTCCGAAGGAATTAATAGTCAATTAGCCAACATCTGAGAGCTGCAGCTCAGCTCAGCTAGCTGGACACTCTAGATGAATGGGGTGACCCCAAGAAGGGTACCCAGACAGCTCTGCCTTGAGACTCCTGGTTTTATTTCGCGTTATTAAAGGGTGAGGACCAGCTCTGGGCTTGTTATGATTTGCATAGGAAATGTCTGTCACGGGCTCCTGTATTGTGTGCTTGGACTCCAGGTGGTGGCACCATGGACGGACCAAGGATAGCTATAAACGAAGTCCAGCACCAAATTGTAAACTTACTTAAAACATTTGTGTGTGTGTGTGTGTATGAGATTTTCTTTTGGGAACTCAATTGTGTTTTTCTAGAATATGAGCTGTGTGTTGACAAAGTCTTATAACGTCAAAACAGCTGAACGCATCTTCAGGAACATGGGCCACTGAGGTGTCTCTGAGGAGCTGTAGCTTGTCCCAGACACACTCTCCATCTCTTCTTCTCCTTTCCTCTCCCCCATTTGTGCCCCCTCTCTTCCCTCTTTCTTCCTCCTCTCCTCACCTCTCCTCTTCTCTTCCCCTCTCCCCTATAAGCTCTCTATTTCTCTCCTTCCTGTCCTCCATGAGGTGAGCAGGCTCCTCCTCGGGCTCCCACCACAGGCCCAGAATCAATGGAACCAAAAAGGGTGGGACTCAAATTCCTGCAACCATAATCCAAACTACAGATCTGCCTTCCCTTTGAGCTGTGCTCGTGGACATTTGGTCACAGTGTCCAAAGCTGTGCGGAGGTAACTATGACACAGCTTGCTCTTGGAGTCTTGAGGATCGAGTGTGGACCCAGAGAATGGTAAAGGTGACTTTTGTGGCTATACAGATCTGAGCATGAATCCCAGTGGGGCCACTCTCACACTGCTTTGCCTTGGGCAAGCGCCCCCTAGTGTTAGGTCCTGCAGTGGGGTCTCTGCAAGCAGTGTGTGCAGGCATCCGAGCTGTAAGAATTAATTGTAAGCTGTGCAGGCTCTCTGAACTGGAACGGGCTGAGGAGGAAGCTGAAAAAGTTATGTCTGGAGTTGAGGCTACAAACCTGACAAGAAAACAGGTTTGTGAATGAAAAAATTAGGAATGTGGATCTCCATGTCCATCCCAGAGTCATGAGGTACCATGGTCAGACATGGCCATGGGCGACAGTGCCCAGAGAAGGGAACCTCAAGTTCCAGAGAAGGATTCTTGGTACGCTGTGCTACAGGCAAAACAAAAACAGAGCCAAGTGCCCAGACGGGAGTCATTTCTAGAATCCAAATTCTATTTTAACACTGATGAAGAGCTAGAGATTTGGCTTATCATTTGTTTGGTCTGGTTTTAAATTTGTCTTTAAGGTTGTGTCTCAGTTTTCTCATCTGTAATATAAGACTAGTCTTATACTCCCTGGAGTTACTGCTAATGAATTAAAATTGTTAATTGAGTTAATAAGCTAAAATTGTTATTGTTCATGAGTTAAAACTGGCTCAGGAAAGTGTCTGGCCCCTGTGAACTGCTGTACACACACACACACACACACACACACGCGAGTGAAATGACATGCTACTGTCTCTGCCATAGTCTGAACCTCTCTGGTTCCCTTGAAACACAAAGGCTAGGATGGTTCAGCCACCCCCCAGAATGTCTATCAGTGAGAACTGGAATTTATAGGTGGCTGGCTTGTTAGAAATCCAAGCAGACAATCTGGAACTTTCTAAGCCTTCTCCATACCCCTGGCTCAGGAAACAGGCTAAGAGTCGGCCAAACTACCAAGATGACTTTTGCTACAAATATTAATAATAATAATTATTAATAATAGCATTTTACAAGCTAACAAAGACTGAACCTTCCATTGTTGCTTAATCTCGCAGTCGTTTTTGATAAAATTAAAAACTAACAGTCAAGATTGGAGAAAAATTACAAATTAGAAAACCCGAAACCCATCTCATAGAATTAACGGTGGTGAGGTTATGACAGTTGTCTGCCCTCTGCCTGCCACCGTGAGGCTGAGTACCCAGAGACCAGCAGTGCAGAAACACAGCTCCGCTCGGCCAGGCATATCCATAACCCTAACGGGAGAGCAACCACTCCCTCCGCCAGCCCCCTGGGAAATCACCGCCTCGGAAATGTTTTCCCACAGATGACAAGAGAAACAGCTGTAACATGTCATTATAGAACTATCCAATTATCAGGCCACCGAGTGGCGCCTGCAGCTTCCCATCATCGTTTGCCATCAGGCTGGGCTCAGATAGCACACCTGTCAGAGCCAGGACCTGCCCGGCACAACCAGAGATGAGCCTGGCTTGCCTCATCTGTAACAAAGAGGGTTTAGCAGCCCCTGC
Source organism: Neodon shergylaensis (assembly GCA_025134845.1). Taxonomy (NCBI): domain Eukaryota; kingdom Metazoa; phylum Chordata; class Mammalia; order Rodentia; family Cricetidae; genus Neodon; species Neodon shergylaensis. The sequence goes on from JABTXL010006999.1 coordinate 19,703,717, forward strand.
TCTGTGGGAAGCATGGTTCTCCAAGGCCATCTCCCAATGCTGACTTTGACACACACACAGTAAGGACACACAGAGAGCCCCTCTATGCTGGCCAGCAGCCTGGCATAAGCCCCTCATTCCATACAGGATTGTTTGTTTTGGTTTTTGAGACAGCATCTCTGAACGAGCCCTGACTAGCCTGGAACCCAGAGATCTACTTACCTCTGCCTCCCAAGCACTGGGATTAAAAGCATGTGCCACCATGCCCCGCTCTTCCCCCCTTTGTGAGACAGGGTCTTATGTAACCCAAGCTGGTCTTTTTTAAAAAATAACTTTTATTTTATTTATTTTACATACCAACCAGTTTCCCCTCCCCCCTTTCTTCCTGTCCCCTCCCTTTTCACATCTAGCCCCCCTCCCCATCCACTCCTCCTCCGTCTCCATTCAGAAGGGGACAGGCCTCCCATGGGCTTGCACAAAGCAGGGCACATCAAGTTGAGGCAGGACCAAGCTCCTCTCCTTAAATCCAGGCAGGGTCAGGGAATCCAGCATGGGAAACAAGTTACCAAAAGCCAGCTAAGCGCCAGGGAGAGGTTCTGCTCTCATTGTTAGAAGCAAACTACATGATTGTCACACACGTGCAGAGGCCCTAGCTTGGTCCCATACAGGCTCCCTGGCTGTTGGTCCAGCGTCCATGAGCTCCCACAAGCTCAGGTCAGCTGTCTCTCCCACATCAGACGTGGGCACAAAGTCACCTCTAACCATCAGAGCTGCTGGGATTAAAAATGAGGCCTGCCCTCTTCTCAATAGAAACAGAGGAGGAGTGGATTGTGGGAAGGCAGAGGGGGGAGGGACTGAGAGGAAAGGAGGAAAGGGAAACTGTAGTCAAGATGTAAGATGAATGGATAGATAGATAGATAGATAGATAGATGATAGATAGATAGATAGATAGATAGATAGATAGATAGATAGATAGATAGATGAATGTGTTTGCTTCCATGGAGTGTCAATGGTTATATCAACCAAACTCACTTCGGGCTAAAATGAAAGAGAGTCCATGTTTGTATGTTTGTGTGACTATGTGGGTGAGATATCTTTTGTTTATTTGTTTGTTTGTCATATTGTTTTGGTTTGGATTTGTGGTTTTTTTTAAGAGCTAAAAAATCATAAAGTTGGGAGGGTAGGCAGTGGGGCAGGATCTGGAAGGAGCTTGGGATGGAAAAGAACATCATCAAAACATATTTATAAATCTTTTAAAATAATAATAATTAATTAAAACTATACAGCCGGGTGGTGGTGGTGCATGTCTTTAATCCCAGCACTCAGGAGGCAGAGGCAGGTGGATCTCTGTGAGTTCGAGCCCTGCCTGGTCTACAAGAGTTAGTTCCAGGACAGACTCCAAAGCTACAGAGAAACCTTGTCTCAAAAAAAAAGTTAATTAAAACTATACAATCAAGAATGTATTACTAAATTCATTACTAAATTCATCAATCATTTAAAAAAATGAATGTTCATGCCAGGTGTTGTGACACACACATTTAATCCCAGCACTCAGGAGGCAGAAACAGGCAGGTATCTGATATCTGTGACCTATTGAGGAAAATACTTGAAGCCCAACCTTCTCCCTAATGAGTGGGGACGGATATCTCCAGAGCACACAGATTCTAGTCGTCTGGAATCATCATGTTCATTCTAAGTCAACAGAAGCACAGGGAAGTCCCCTCTGCATCACCCCTTTACTTGGGAGACTGTCCTGACTTCTTAGTGGTGTGTTTGGGATGGAATAAGCCCCCTGGGATATGTGTTTTGAATACTTGATCATCACCTAGTGACACTATTCTGAAAGGCTGTAGGACCTACAGCAGGTGAAGCCTTGCTTGAGGAAATAGGCCAATAAAGGCAGGCATTGAGGTTTTAAAACTAGTCCCACTCTTGCTGACTTCCTGTTATTCCAAGAAGTAAGAGCATTGATGAGGAGTCCTAGACACGCTCTTCTGCCACCATGGAGTAGCCTGTCTCCATGCCGTCCCCTTCATGATGAACTGTATCCCCTCAAACCGTGAGCCAAATGATTCCTTCTTCCTCCCAGTTACTTCTTGTCAGGTATTTGATGACTACAGCAAGAAGGGTAATTAATATGCTTAGTGTTTTCTTCTTCAGCGTGAAAGCTGTGAGAGGGGCACTCCGAGGACACAGCTCAGCATGCCTTGAGGTCAAAGTGGACATTTGGCACAAGAAGGGTCAATGACTCCCAGGTACCTGCCTCCTCAATAAGATCAGCTCTTCTTCCATGGAGAGACGAGAGGAAGGAAGATAAGGAAAGGGGCAAAGACAAAGGGGAGCAATTAGAAGCATTCTCTCGAAATGTATTTAATATTCTACTCGCTATGTATCGAGCACATCTCTTCACTAAATACCCCGGATACAGCCACATCCATGGGGAATTAGTCTACCGCCAATGTTTGCTCCATCTGCCCACGGCAAAGCTATATTTCAGAGGCAGGAGATGAGCTAACATTCAACTTCAAAGTCGGGAGTAAAAAGCAAATAACTTTAGGCATGAGAAACAAGAAATAAGAATGGAGCCTTAGTACTTCCATGGAAAAGCAAATATTTGCACTTATTAATATCCTGGAAACCGCGTTGCTTCTCCTTTCATCCCACGCCTTTTGTCTAACATGATGATATATTGCCACCCTTTCAAAACCCTGACACAGATGACATTGAAGCAAATTATGTACCGCAGCCAGATTTCTCAGCTGAAATGGAGATAGCTGATGTGTACATTTCTCCCATCTAGTTAACATTCCACGGTTTGAATAGCTGTTATCGTGCCCTGGTCCCGTACGAATGGGTGCATAGATAGAGAGATTTATAAACAGCTTGGATGGCACAGGATGAGATTCTTTTCCCCAGAAGAAGAGAAAAAGGAACGAGCCATTGTCTCTTGGATGGTAGCAGTCATGAGAGCTAGCTCTCAGAGCACACGTGTGTTGCCTAGCACCAGCAGCACCCTAAGAGGGCTCTTACACTCCAAGGCTCTGCTAATTTTAGCCAGGTGATTTTTTTTCTTTCACCCAGGCCTTTGTCAATATTGTGTTGGTATCACAATCATGCCCTATGTTTTCTGGCACGCCTCCAATCAGGAGCTGGTGAATTACGCCCTACCTTTTTCTGACACACCTCTTGTCAGTAGGCAGTGATTTTTTTTCTTGTTCTTAATGATTTACCCCCAACAAATAGAATGTGACTAAAACAATGGTGGCCAGCTCCTGAGAATAGGTCAAAAATGTTCTGAGTACCATTTCTGTGTCGTGAGTTGCTCGTGCTGTTGCCTGAGAGGAGCTGAGAAGTGGACCGTCCTGGAAGCAGGTTCAGCTCCAATCTCTGCAGATGAGAACACAGTCAGTACCTTAACCATGACTGCAGCCTCACTAAAGAGCCTGAATCTGAACCACCCTTCTCAATCCCCCACTCTTAAAAGTGACAGGGCAGGAGGCCTGGGAATGGCTCAGGAGTGAAGAGCGCTTCATGCTCTTGCAGAGTTCCAGAGTTTGGTCTCTAGTACCCACATCTGACAGCTTACAACCTCCAGTAACTCCAGTTCCAGGTACTCTAATGCCTCCTGCTGGCCTCTACAGGTACCTACACTCACATATGCATGCACACACATACACAAATAAAAATAAGATAAATCTTCTATAAAAAAGAAATTACAATCAGGCAGGGTAGTGCACACCTTTAATCCCAGCACTCAGGAGGCAGAGGCATTTCTGTGAGTTCAAGGCAGGTCTGCTACACAAAGAAACCCTATCTCTAAAAACAACAACAAAAAATGCATGATAATGAATGTTTGGTTTTTTTAAGTAGCTAAATGTTGGGGTGATCTACCATATCACAATAGATAATTAATATACACTATGACTTAACTCTTGCCTCCATATTTGTGGAAATTACATTTTTCTTCCAAATATTCAAAAGCCTCCACTTTGCAGTGAGTATAAGGTGACCAGTAGCTTTTTCGGGCTTCAACGAGGTAAATGCTCTCCTGAGACTCACAGGTCCTTCTGCAGAGGGAGAAAGGGGAACTGAAGAAAGTCACCACAGTCGGGCCTCGGTCTACATACTTCCTACATTCTCCATGCATCTTCCAAGCGCTGCCTTGTCTCTGGGGCAGCCTTCACTTCTACCACCCATGCAGCTACAGTTAGCCACACTAATGCTCGCTCCTGCTGGCCCCAGCCTGTGTGAGCTGCTGAGCCAGTGTACACGGGGTCAGAGGACCTTAGGTGATTCCAAAGCCAGCTAGACACAGAAACCTAACTGGAGAAGCTATAAGCATATTTGTTTGTTCGTTTGTTTATGCACCTCCCTCCTCTCCCAACCTCCCTTTTACTCCTCCCCCCATGCACTCCTCCTCAAACTCCATTCAGAAGGGGTAAGACCTCCCATGGGAGTCAACGAAGCATGCCATTTCAAGTTGAGGCAAGACTAAGTTCTGACCCCCTGCATCAAGGCTGGGCAAGGCATCCCACCACAGGGAATAGGTTCCAAAAAGCCAGCTCATGCATCGGGGACAGGTCCTGGTCCCACTCCTAGGGGTCCCACAAAGACAAATCTGCACAACTGTCATCCAGATGCAGAGGGCCTAAATCAGTCCCGTGCTGGTTCCCTAGCTGTCAGTCCAGAGTCCATGAGCTCCCACAAGCTCGGTTCAGCCTTCTCTGTGCGTTTCCCCATCATGATCTTGACTCCCCCTTGCTCATATAATCCCTCCTTACTGTCTTTAACTGGGCTCCCAGAGTTCAGGCCAGTGCTTGGCTGTGAATCTCTGCATCTGCTTCCATCCAGTACTGGATGAAGGCTCTATGATGACAATTCGGGTAGTCACCAATCTGATTACAGGAGAAGGCCAGTTCAGGCACCCTCTCCACTATTGCTGGGAGTCTTAGCTGGGGTCATCCTTGTGGATTCCAGGTGGATCTCTGAGAGTTTGAGGCCAGCTAGAGCTACACTGTGAAACCTTTCTCAGAAAAAAGAAAGAAAGAAAGAAAGAAAGAAAGAAAGAAAGAAAGAAAGAAA
>JABTXL010006999.1:19711967-19728096 GCA_025134845.1 Neodon shergylaensis
CATATCACCCTCTTAGAGATGATCACACCTCACCCTCTTAGAGCTGACTTGCTACGCCCTGTAAGATTTGGTGTAACAGGTTTCCACATTTATTTGTCTTCTGGATTTTTTTATTTTTTCCTTTGCCCCATTGTTTATTTGGGAGTGTATTGCTTGATTTTCACAAATTTACTCATGTTCTGATCTTATCCACTTATTGGGTTTTCATTTCGTATTGGTGTGATCATATGATTCCAGTGCTCTTAAATTAAGAAGATTCATTTTGTGGCTCAGCATATGAGCTAACTTGGAGAACATCATGTGCCTTCTTGAAAAAAAGTACGTTCTTCTAATTTTATTATATTTATGTGTGTATGTGCTCATATTGTTTGTGTGTATAAGTCAGAAGCTAACCTGCAGAAGCCAAGAAGTTGGCTTTCTCCTTCCCACCTGTGTGTCCTGAGGGAACAAACTCAGGTCATCAGATTTCGAGGCAAAAAAGTCATCAGCCTTTACCCACTGAGCCGTCTTACCAACCCCCATTCTGCTGATTTTATAGGGAATTTTCCTTATATGTTTATTAAATCATTTTGATCTGTGATGTTGATCAAATTCACCATTTCCTTATTACCCATCTGAATGCTCTATCCACTCTTAAATGTAGAGCGTGGAAGTCTCCAAAAATGATTGCATTCATTTGCAGAGGTATCTAAACTATTCAAACAAAACACTGTATCAGTTTTGTTTGCTTTTCCCCAGTCTAATATTCTTCTCTTGTCTTCATTAATGAAATGCCTTCCCTGTAATGCGAAGTTTATGCAGGCAAGTGTAAGCATCGCTTCTTCCTGGCCGCTGCTTACTGTCTTGGTCCAGATGATTTCCCTGAGCACCGGGTAATACACATGTCGCTGGAGTTCTGTTCTTGTGTTGTTTTCCCATTAGTTTTCAACCTTTAATCCATCTGGAATTTATTCTACTATGTGGAAGAAATTAAAAGCCTCTTCATTTTCTCCTCGAAGGATAGAGTCATTTGGAAAGTTTGACTTTATATATTAGTGATTCTTGTTTCTACCAGGGCCAGCCTCCAACATGGTTATGATGTGCAGTGACACCGGGTACCCATCCAGAAGAGCTCCATGTGCTTGGTTTCACGTTCCGCTGCATTGCCATCTTGAAATTCATCCTGGTTCTGTCTTTCTAGTTGTAGTTTGTAAGTGAATTCCAATGGCCTGGCTTGGGCGCCCTCAGTACATGCTACCTTCCTCTTCCTATTCTCAACTCCAGCTCCCTAGGCCCCTGTATGCAGCCCCTGCCCGGATTTTACCCCCACCCTCTCTCCTTTGCAATCTTATTTCAATAACCAAGATCACAAAAATGTAGCTACACATAGCCTTTCTGTAAAACAAACTGAAAGATATACTTCGCCTAAAGAATCCAATGAGATGAAACTGTGAAATTCCACAGCAAAGATCCAGCTTTGAAACTGGAGAAATGGCTAAGTAGTTAAGAACACTTGTTGCTCTTGCAGAGGACCCCAGTTCTGTTCCCGACACCCACTTGGTGGCTTAGAGCCATGTTTAATTTTAATTCCAGGAAATTCAACATCCTCTTCTGAATACTATGGGCACAAGGCACATACATGGTACACATACACACATGCAAGCAAAACACTCATGCACATTTTTTAAAAAGTCTAAACAAATAAAATATAGATCCAACGTGGAAGATAAGAAAAGCATATCTGATGAAGATATCGAGTCTCAGAGAATAAAAACAGTCCACACCAGAGTTGATCTGAGACTGTGGAAGGGGAACACCACAGGGGTAGAGGGTGGGAGGGGCCTGAAACTGCCGGGGTGTGTGAAGAACTTTCCAGATGATCCCAAAAGGACTTTTACAGCTCTGTGAAAGTTTGGGTTAAATATGAACGGAGGTTAAATTAGTTTTAGAAGGAAGAGAAGGATCATCCCTGACAATTGTTAACTCCAATAAAATAAAATGTACAAAGAAGAAATAGAATCACAGGTTACTTCTTGGCTAACTATAAGATAACTAAATAATCCTATAAAGATAAATATTTAATATCGCTCTTACTTGAAGTTATGGAACTATATTGGGAGAGAAATTTGAGAGAAGTTCTAAGATCTTTCATGGTGGAGAATTAATAGAGGGGACGTGAAACCAGAGGTTAAGAAACAGAAGTATAAGCCCACAAATAGAAAGCACAGAGCTAGCCGGGCGATGGTGGCGCACGCCTTTAATCCCAGCACTTGGGAGGCAGAGGTAGGCGGATCTCTGTGAGTTCGAGACCAGCCTGGTCTACAGAGCTAGTTCCAGGACAGGCTCCAAAGCCACAGAGAAACCCTGTCACGAAGAAAAAAAAAAAAAAAGCACAGAGCTAAACATGGCAGAAATAGGCAAAGAATTAAAAGTATCAAGCAAGAGGTGAGGGGTGGGCCTTAAATCTGTTGCTTTTTATTAAGGTCTTTGTAGAACTCTGACTTTATCATCTGGCAGTCTGCAGAATAAAAAGTATAGGCCATGAAAATCCTGGATTTGTCTTGAGTTGTATGTATGAATCTGGCTCCAGTCACTGGAGGTGAATCTGCAACTTCGGACAGTTTCTGTGCAATTTTGATGATGATACTTTAGTATTAGTTTGGGTTCCTGTAGGGATTTTTAGTGGTGCTGGTGGTGGTGATAGTGGTGGTGGTGGTGGTGGTGGAGGAGGAGGTGGTGGTGATAGCGGTGGTAGTGGAGGAGGGGATGGTGGTGGTGGGTGGTGGTAGTGGTGGTAGTGGTAGGGATGTGTGTGGTCGGAGGCTGCTCATTCGTTCCCGGCTGCAGAGACCTGAAATAACCACACAGAACCTATATTAATTGCTATGCTGTTTGGCCAATATCTTAAGTGTATTGCTAGCTAGCTCTTACATCCTAAACTAATCCATCTCCATCAATCTGTACATTGCCACAAGATCATGGCCTACCAGCAAAGTTTCTGCAGGCTCCAGAGGAGGCATCTGTCTCCTGCAGTAGCTACATGGCTTTTCTCTGGCTCTGCCTACTCTCTCCTCTTCTATCTGCTTGGAACTCCTGCCTTGCCCTACTCTGAGCTTCAATAGTCCCAAAGCAGTTTCTTTATTAACCAATGGTATTCACAGCATACAGAGGGGAATACCACATCAGATGTGTGTATGTGTGTTCTTTTTGTCTTTTTATTTATTTATTTATTTTGGATTTTCGAGACAGGGTTTCTCTGTAGCTTTTTGGTTCCTGTCCTGGAACTAGCTCTTCTAGACCAGGCTGGCCTCGAGCTCACAGAGATCCGCCTGCCTCTGCCTCCCGAGTGCTGGGATTAAAGGCATGCGCCACCACCACCCAGCTTGTCTTTTTATTTTTATTACATGTATTTTCTCACTCTGTAAGTGTGCAAGAGTCAGTTCTTATGCTCCACCAAGTAAGACCCGAGGATTTAACTCAGGTCATCAAGTTCGGTGGCAAAGCTCCTTTACCCTCTGAGCCCTCTGGCTAGACCATTGGTGTTAGTTTAAATGAATTTGCTTTGCTTGGGATCTCTAGAATATCAAAAAGCTGGGTGACAGCACGAATAATTAAACTCTAATGTTAGGACTTTTAAAATTACTACATTGTTTTTGTGCACCTTCCAAAACAGTTTCGGATCTACTTCTCGGCTCTTGAGTCTTCATATCTATTTTTGCCTTTTTTCACTTTTTTCAACTCCAGATATTTTCTTTCAATTCTATACATGCTTCTCACATTTGACACTGTGCTCCCAAGATGGAGTTTGCTTCTAACCCTCAGCATTTGCCACTGTCTCAGAAGAGGGCCAGGAGTTTTCAATACTAGAAGGAAGAATGAGAGGAGGGTTCAGAGATTCTCCAGGAAGAACAGAGAAAATCAAGATGCTGAAAAGAAATAATCAATTGCTGCTGAAATCTTGCACAAAAATCTCTTCATTGTGCCTTATTCAAATGTTGGTTCTAAATTGTTATCACTTGGGGTATATTTAGTGATCATTTAGATGATTTTAGTAGAGGATCTTATGGGGGAGGAGGGGTCACTAGACCAGTGGCTTTTGATCACCTGATATCTGAGACTTACTCCCTGAGATTTTGATTTTATTAATTGGATGCAGTGTGGGTCTACACACTCCCCGGGTCATTCTGACACACTGCAAAATCTGAGCCACACTGGCCTGAATCATGCCACAAGCATCCACTCTGAAGACACCTGAAAAGAAAAATCCATCTCCATAACAGAGTCCAAGCACTAAAATCTCCTGGTGTCTTGACAGTATGAGCTCCTAAAGGAAACAGCCAGTGGCTCTTGCTAAAACCTTAAAGTGGCAGCGCCTGTCACTCAGTGGCCCTAAACTTTCTCTTTAGTTTGCAGTAGGCTCCCAAGATGGCGTACAGTGGTCTGGATGGCTAGTGACTCCCCTTCATCAAAACTGCCTTCTTGATGATGAAAACACTCAGCTGAAGCTGTCCACTTCAGAGCCATCCTTCTTCTTAGTCAACAGGGTTCCCCAAACCTTTTTCTGTATTGGGGATTGAGCCCGGTATGTTCACTATCAGAGCTACAGCCTCAACCCACTGGAACTTACGGCTCAGGTCAGCACAGCTCAATGCTGTCCTGGCTCTCTCTGCTATCTGGACTCCACATCACCCCCATGGGCAGGCACCTTTTGTCTGTCCCGACTCTGAAATGCCTTTCCTGCTCAGTCTCAGTTTGGGCTCTTGGTTAATGCTCCCCTTTCAATAGCCCCCTGTCTGTTTTAATTATGTTCCCCTGCCACCGTCAGTCCCAAGTGTCAGTGGTAGAACTTGATTCATCTTTTCCAAACACATGCTTCTTCAGAAGGGGTGGGGCCATTGCCACAGATGAAGGGCCAGTTCCAGAGTGCAGAGCTGAGTCCAAAGAGCCAGATTAGAAGCCAGAGAGGGAGCAAGAAGCAGTCCTTTGAGATATCAGATTGTTTTAATGACTTTTTATTTTTATTTTAAAGTGTGTGTGTGTGTGTGTGTGTGTGTAAATGCAGGTAGCCATGGAGGCCAGAAGAGGGCACCAGATCACCTAGAGCTATAGTTACAGGTTGTGAACTGACTGCCTTAGGTACTTGGACTGAACTCAGGTTCTCCAAGAGTAGCACATACTCTTAACCAATGAGCCATCTTGCCAGCCCTAAGCATCTTGACTTAAACTTAAGCCACTCTCTTCCCTAGATCCAATCTTGACTTAAATTAAAGCTACTCTCTTCCCTAGATCCAATCTGCAATTCCTGGTGTTGTGCAGAGCTGGATAGACGAGCTTCACAGCAGCCAGCATGGGTAAGGTCAGGCCATTGTGCATGAGTTCAGCAACAGCCTTCAAGCCACAGAGAGCACACTCAGAATGTGCCCCCACCAATCCACACACACTCAGAGTCTGGGCCTGGCAGAAATAGGGAAGCAAAGCTTCCTGGTAATAACTGCAATCATAGCACAAGGAGAAACAGACAGACAGACACTCCTATTCTGCCCTTACCAGACTGGATCGATTTTCAATTTTCCCTATTATTCTAAAGAAGTAACAATTCCATTGTTTTCCTTTGTGTTTCTGTGTGTGCGCATGCGTAAGTGTATGGGTACAATGGTGTGTGCCTGTGTATAGAGATCAGAGAAGATCCTCTGTGCTGTCCCTCAGGTGCTTTTGATTTGTGGGGGGTAGAGGGGAATAGGTTCTCTCATTGGTCTGGAACTTCACCAAGTAGGCTAGGTAGCAAGCTCCCAGGGATCCACCTGTCTCCACATCCCATCTTGCCATTACTGAGGTTACAGGTATACATTGCTATGTCCAGGTTTTTATTTTTTTATTTTTATTTTTTTAGACTATGGAGTATTCATGTTCTTTCTTTCTTTCTTTCTTTCTTTATTTATTAAAGATTTCTGTCTCTTCCCTGCCACCGCCTCCCATTTCCCTCCCCCTCCCCCAATCAAGTCCCCCTCCCTCGTCAGCCCAAAGAGCAATCAGGGTTCCCTGCCCTATGGGAAGTCCAAGGATCACCCACCTCCATCCAGGTCTAGTAAGGTGAGCATCCAAACTGCCTAGGCTCCCCCCAAAGCCAGTACATGCAGTAGGATCAAAAACCCATTGCCAATAGGCATCCTCCTGAATATTAACCTTCATCAGGCGATGAAAGGAGACAGAGACAGAGACCCACATTGGAGCACCGGACTGAAATCTCAAGGTCCAAATCAGGAGCAGAAGGAGAGAGAGCATGAGCAAGGAACTCAGGACCGCGAGGGGTGCACCCACACACTGAGACAATGGGGATGTTCTATCGGGAACTCACCAAGTCCAGCTGGCCTGGGTCTGAAAAAGCATGGGATAAAACCGGACTTGCTGAACATAGTGGACAATGAGGACTACTGAGAACTCAATAACAATGTCCAGGTTTTTAATGTGTGTTCTGAGGGTTTAAACTAAGGTTCAAAGGACTTCAAGGCAAATGCTCTGTTGTCCGAGCCATCACCTCAGTTCCAAAAACTAACAGTTTTGAGCTAACTATGAGACATGGACACTAAATCCATCTTAAATATTAATGAGGAATGCAAATTATCCTCTTTCCTTTATGGCCTAGTGTGCTTTCTGTTGCTACAATAAAACACTCTACCAAAAGCAGGCTTGTGAGGAAATGGTTTATTTGGCTTACATGTCCTGATCACAGTCCATCACTGTGACAGTCAGGCCAGGAACTCAAGCAGGAACTGCACAGAAAGCAAGAGGGGCGCTGCTTGCCGGCTGGCTCCCTGTTTATGCTCAGCTAGCTTTCCCATCCAGCCCAGCTCCACCACCTGGCGGAGGTGCTGCCGCCACAGGCCCTTCAGTGACAAGCATCAATAGAGGCAGTTCCTCACAGAAATGGCCACAGGCCAATCTGGTCGAGGCAGTTGGGGTTCCCAGATGATTCTAGGTTCATGTCAAATTGACAATAAAAGCTTGTGTATTTTAAATAACTCTCCTCTACAAATCAGAGTTGGTATTATTATTATTATTAATTTTGTGTGTGCGTTCACGAGAAGGTCAAAGCATAATTCTCGAGGGGCAGTTTCCTCCTTCCACCATGTAGTTCCCAGGGCCGGGGCTCCAGCCGTCAGGTTTGGTGAAAAGCACCGTCACACACCATCCTACCGGGCCCAGACCTGGTCCTTCTAAATCATTCCCTTTATGCCCATAGCCATCCAAAGAAGGCTAAAAGCTCCACAAAGGAAAAATATGAAAAAGACTGTCATCATATTTTTGAACCACCACAATAAATAACACACACACTCCACTTGATTTGAAAATACTAAGATGTTTTGACTCCCTTAACTGTTATCCAGAGCCAGGGCGTATTTCAGGCCACTGACTGATCCAGGGCCTCTCTGAGTACACAAAGGAAGACAGGCTTTCTGCTGCTGTTCAAGGGATTGTTTTTAAAATTGTTTTCCTCATTTTCACAGGATGGTCTCCAAGAGCACTGATGGTTATGTGTTTCCTTGTTTAGATCAAGCCAGAGGGAATAAACACTGAGTTTTAAAAAGTTTCTATGAATGTATACTATGTGTGTTGAGCCTATTCCTCCTCATACTGTCCTTCCCTCCCTTTTCCTGTCCCCGTCCTGTTAGTCCCTGCTGTTCCCTAAAGGATTTTCCTTATACCTTCATGTCATCTGTGCAGACGTGACTGCATGTTTCTATATGAGATATAGGAACAACAAAGTAAAGAAAATATAGCACATTGTCTTTCTGAGATTGGCTTAATTCATTTTCTCCAGCTGTATCCATTTTTCTACAAACTACGTAGCTGGAAAAATCCCACTATTAAAGCATTAAATAAAATTAAATAAATCATTAAAGTGTATTAAAGCATGTTTCCTTTGTCCATCCTTCTGTAGCTGGGCACCTAGACTGCTTTCACATGTAACTACTGTGAACGGAAGCCCCAGAAGATAGATGTTCAAGTGTCTCTGTGGTGTGTTGGCATGGATACCGGCTCACGTGGGAGGTAGTGCTGGGCTTTTGAGAGGCCTCCGTACTGGCTTCCGCAGCAGCCGGTGTACATCCCCACTGCTCCCCTTCATCCACATCCTCACCAGCATTTGCTGTTACTGTCATTTGTTTCCTTAGTGGCGTCTTTCTGTCTGGACTAAGACGAATCCCAGTGTAACTTCAAGACGCATTTTTCTGACGGAGAGTAGGGTTGAGCGTTTTTCATAAGTTTATTGGCCACTTCTACTTCATCTTCTGAGAAACGTGTTCATTTCATTACCCATTTACCAATTGGGTTTGATCTCTTGCTGTTTAGCTTTTTAAGTTATTTTTATATGTGGGATTTTAACCCTCTGTTAGACATATATCTAGCAAAGTTTTCCCCATTCTGTAGACTTCACCCAGCTAACTGTTCCTTTGTTATGCAGAGCTTTTAAATGCCATGAGGTCCCATTTGTCAGTGTTGGCCTTATTTCCTGGGTGGCTGATATCCAATTGAGAACATCCTTATCTATGCCTATATCTCCAAGTGGTTTTTCAGACTTTTTGACTAACGGTTGCAGGTGTTTTGTTTGTGTTCTTGATCCCTTTGGAGTTGATTTGAATGCAGAGTGAGCTATAGGAATCTAGTTCCATTCTTCTGTATGTGGATTACCAGATTTCCAAGACTATTTGTTGAAGAGGTTGTCTTATCTGTGGTGTGTATATTTTTTAGACATGCTATGTAGCCTTAGCTGTTCTAGAGCTCACTATGTATATGTAGATCAGGCTGGCCTTGGAACTCACAGAGATCCCCCTGCCTCTGCCTCCCAATTGCTGGGATTAAAGGGGTGCACAACCATGCCTAGAATGATGTGTGTTTTCCAGTGTCTTTAGCCGTTGTGGACTTATAACTGGGACCCCTATTCTTTTTTTTAGTTGTTTTGTTTTTATTAATTATATATATGTATATATATTTTTATATATATACATAAATACATACACACATTTCTTCTCTCCCCTCCCTTCCTCTCCTCTCCCCTTCTACCCTCTCCCATGGTCCCCATGCTCCCAATTTACTCAGGAGATCTTGTCTTTTTCTACTCCCCATGTAGATTAGATCCATGTATGTCTCTCTTTGGGTCCTCTATTCTTTTCTATTGCTCTAAGTGTCACTATGCTGTTTGTGTTACCGTGGCTCTATAGAGTGAAATCCAGATGACGATACCACCAGCACTGTTCTTTTTGCTCAGGATTGCTTCGACTATCCAGAGTCTTTTGTGCTTCCATGTAAATTTAAGGATTCTTTTTCTCCTTCTGTAAAGTGAAATTAACTATACAACAAAACTCCCCTGAGATCATGGGAGCATCATGTACCAATTAACTTAGACCTGTTCTTCGTTAAACACAGATTTTTGATGAGTTTTTTTCCTCAAATCCCAAAATGTGGACAAAGAATGAGTGAAATTGAGGCTGTTGGAGAAGAAAATGATGTTCATCTTGGAGCACCCCTGATGTCAGAGGACGTGGCCAGGAAGAGCCAATGGTGATTGGCTCCACTGCCCAAGGCTGCAGAGGCCCTGGTATCACCACTCCCAGTAAGTCTTCCTACTGCTCCACTCAACACCTGGGCAGCTCACTGGGTGGACATCCAGATGTCCAGCAGCACTAACTCCTGGGGAGTAACTGGCACTGGGGTTGTAAATATGTCGCATGCCCTGGGTCCCATCACTCGAATCACCCAAGTGTTTCTGCCTCACCTCTGCCTCTCTCATCACATGGCATTTCCCCTAGGAGTGCATCTTCCGGGGCTGTCTTCTTTGTCTTATAAGAACAGCAGTTAGTTAGATGGGATCAAGTCCACCCTGATGGTCTCGTCTTCACTAGGTGACATCTACAAAGACCCTATTGCAAAAGAAAGGCACATTCGCAAGTGCTGGGGCTTAGGGCTCAGCTTCTCTTTGCAGGGACAGTGTCACTTGCGGCCTGCCCTTTTCACCAGCTCTTTCTCCAGGGGACTTGGCAACAGCCATCAGGCAACTAAAACTTTTTCCCCTTAGCATATATTAAAGATATGAATAACGGGGGCTGAAGAGATGGCTCAGAGGTTAAGAGCATTGCCTGCTCTTCCAAAGGTCCTGAGTTCAATTCCCGGCAACCACATGGTGGCTCACAACCATCTGTAGTGAGGTCTGGTGCCCTCTTCTGGCCTGCAGACATACACACAGACAGAATATTGTATGCATAATAAATAAATACATAAAAAAAGATATGAATAACGGCTGTCACTGGGACATTTCTGAAATACACACAGCATGGTTTGCATATAGGCGGAGACCCCACCTCTTCCCCCCTCTTGTCCTCCTGGCTCCCTTCTCTTCCAAAATAGCCACCCTGCCACTGCCAGGGAATTTGTTGTTGTTGTTTTCTAAACAGGGTTTCTCTCTGTAGCTTTGGCTGTTCTGGAACTCACTTTGCGGACCAGAAAGGCCTTGAACTCACAGAGATCTGCCTCTCTCTGCCTCCCGAGTGCTGGGATTAAACACATATGCCACCGCTGCTTGACTGGGTAATTTTTAAAATCTAGATTTTGCATATGAAAGAAAGCATGTGACTGTTGTCCCTCTGAGCTCAGTCGACGACGACATGTTCTGGCCAACAGCAGTCCTTTCCCCCAGAGAACGGCATTTTCCAGTCTAGCCACCCAAAATGGATTTTGAAGGTAAAGTCAGAGAGACACCCTGTCTGGTGTCCTTCAAGAACATACCACACCGGGTCACCCCTGGCAGCAGGGTTGGTGAATTCTCTGTGACATGAACCTGGCCATACACTGGATGCTAACTCCACTTAACGCTTCCTTCAACTAGAGAGAGGTACCAAAGCAGCAGTGCAAACCTTACCCATCCCCCACCAGGGCCTTGGGCTCCCCAGGGAGACTTCTAGCATCTGACAGGAAATGCAGTGGGTGCATCTGTCCCAAATCAAATCTAAGTCCCAACTCCCAGCTAATACGTGGCCACTTAGTGGGTGTCCCTGGAGGAAGGCTGATTGGAGCTATATTGAAGCCCCTCTCCAGGGATAGTGTTTTCTGATATGCAGATTCCAGGTTAAGATAATAAAGCAGCCAAGCTTGCCTTCCTGGGATCCGGCATGTCTGGATACCCAGTTAGACACGGTTTACACATGGAGAAACACAGAGGGTGAGATCAAGCGCGGAGACCTGTCTGAACCATAGACGAGCTGGGTTAGTTCAAAGTGCAGAACCTGTCCACAGAGGGAGGGCTATCAAAGGAAGAGAAGGGATGGAGGAGAGGAGATCTAAAGGAGAAAGGAAGGAGGGAGTGTGAGGGGAAATGCAAGAGGCTGAAGTCGCGGATAAAGGACCAGCCATGTGGTGAGGTATCCTTTGCTTGGTGGGTACAGGAGTCTGAAGGGGAAATTGTCAAGCTCCTGGATTTCTTTTTTTTTATTATTTATTATGTATACAATATTCTGTCTCTGTGTATGTCTGCAGGCCAGAAGAGGGCACCAGACTTCATCACAGATGGTTGTGAGCCACCATGTGGTTGCCGGGAATTGAACTCAGGACCTTCGGAAGAGCAGGCAATGCTCTTAACCACTGAGCCATCTCTCCAGCTCCCGCTCCTGGATTTCTTACTGTATTAATTACTTTTCTTGTGGTCCTGACCAGATACCGACAAGAAGACATGTAAAGGCTTTATTGCAGCTTACAGCTTGAGGGTACATGGTCCATCGTGCACAGCAGGCATGGCAGAAGGTATGAGGCAGCTGTCACATCATAGCCACAGTCAGGAAGCAGAGGGAGGTGAATGGGGTGCTCGGCACCCCTGCTCCTTTTCATTTGGTCTGGGTCCGAGTCCACAGGATAGTGATGGCCACACTCAAGTTGGCCTTCCTGCCTTGGTTCAGATATCTAGAAACATCCACACAGACAATCCAGAGGTGCGTCTCCACTATGAATGATGGCCACACTCAAAGTGGCCTTCCTGCCTTGGTTCAGCTATCTAGAAACATCCAACAGACAATCCAGAGGTGCGTCTCCACTATGATTCTAGATCTAGACAAACTGACAATGAAGATTAACCCATCACACAGACCCATCTGTTCACAGATCCGAGTCTCCAGTGGTGTCTGTGCCCTCAGATCAGGTGATCTCAGAGCCCAGATGTGTCTGGACAATGCAGCAGACATTACACTGTACACTTGTCAACCTGTCCCTCACTGTTACCTAAAAGACACCTCGTTCCTCCTCTCTACTCCTTAGCAAATGAAGGAACCCATCTGCCAGCAAAGGGAAATACTGTAAATAATAATAATTCTGTATTGATCAGAGGCTGGGCCTACATCATGACCCTAGCACTCACCAGCTTCCCAACCTAGAGAGATGGTGCAACCCACCACACCTCTGCTTCTTCATCTTTAAAATGGCAGAAATGAGAATATGCACTCCCGAAGGTTGTTATGAGGAGCGCTGACAGAGATTAACACAGTGTGTGTGCACATGTGCATGTGTGTATGTGGGTATATGTATGTGTCTGTGTATATGTGTGTATGTGTGTATCTGTGTATGTGTGTGTCTGTGTGTGTGTTTGTATATGTATGTGTGTCTGTGTGTGTTTCCAGGGCTCTTATATTAAAGAAGTAGGGCTTTATGGGTGAAGGTAGTATAGTCTGCAGCAGAACCTAGAGTCAATCTTAAAGCACCTAGATTTGGCAGGTAGAATTCGATATAACCAGGGCAGATGGAACCCCGTAAGCCACTGCTTCTGTATCTAGCTATGGATGACAAGAGACCTCTTTTCATTTGTCCAAGGGAGCTGCTGGTCCCAGTAAATCCTAGAAAACAGGAGGAAAAGGTTCCCTGTAACTCCCTCCTCCTGGCTTTGGCCTCGGGGGCTGGATATAGTCCCTCCTCCTCACTGGAAAATTGGGTTCTGCCAGTTATGGCAGAATCAAGAATCAAGTCTTTGCTTGCACCCCTTCACCCCCAGCTGGAAACCAGAAACGTGAAAGGAATTTCCTTTCACAGACTGGTCGGCTGTTCGGTGATGTGTGTTCAGAGGCTTGGTTCGGGCTCCCTTTGAGCCAAGGAAAATGGCAGCATCAACTGGATCAAAGCAAACCCTCTAACCGTCCCACTAAGCGAGAGTGCTTCACCTGGCTTCGGTGGGCTACTGGGCTAACCTGCGTCTTACCTCAGCTTTTCATGGGGCTACAATCTGTCTGCAAGCTTCCACACACTGATCTAGAGAAGGGTGTGTTTGATCTCTGTGGCATCAGAATTGTTAGCTGCTTGCTGAGGCAGGTGCTTTTAGGGGCCATCTCCCATGTGACTTCACTTCCAAAGTACCCTTGCCTTCTGTTACAGCTAAAACCTTTTTGGAGGAAAACTGAACACGGCCAAAGATGTTCCTGTCTGTCATCTTTACGATACAAGCTGAGCATGCCCAGAAATCTTTTTTGGCCAAGGATTTTGGGGCCTTGTACTTACCTAAATGCTAGGAACTAAAGATTTCCACTACAAACCCTGTTTGACCTTGGCCAAGTAAATACCCTGATTGTGGAGAGATGAAACACTGTAGGTCAAGAAGCAAACTGTCCAGGGCTCTCTTTAGCCCCCTTGGATAGCAATTTACTATCAACCTCTGAAGCTGACTTAATATCCTCTTGGCTTCTAGATAAAAAAAAAAAAAAAAAAACCTAGGAAGGAATTGCTGAGCTGACACTTGGCCTCTACCAGACCAAAGCCAGGAATGTGCTAAGATCACTTCTGGATTCCGTGGATTCCCCCATCTTGCTGTGGCCTGCCTATCATGTGACCCACTGGTAGATTTCGTAAGCATTGGCTCATGGCTTTCAAGATGACTTGGATCCATGTTCCCAGGTCATGGTCAGTTTACATTTGGCTCAGAATAAACTATTTTCTTTTTTAGTCAGAGTCAGGTTAATTTGTTCATTATTTTATGTGTATGAGGAGCTTGCCTGCATGTATGTGTATGTACCACACGTGTGCCTGGCACCTTCAGAAGTCAGAAGAGGGCAATGGGTCCCCTGGAACTGGGATTATAGATGGCTGTGAGGCACCATATAGGTGTTGGGAATCAAACCCCGGTCCTCTGCAAGAACAAGTGCCTTCAACTGCTTAAGCCACAGCTGGAGCCCCAGAGTTGGTATTTTTATGTTGACAACACAAGTCTCCATTATGTTCAGTTATGAAATCACCAGGGCAACTTTGGTGAAGAAGATACCTGGACCCCAGGCCATTTTAACCAAAGCAGCACCTCTGGGAGGAGCTCAGAGAATCTGTGCCTCTAAACAATTCCAGAGTGAATCTGAGACACGGTGAAGGTGTGAACCACAGTTTTTGACATTTCTGAAGGAGAAGATCTACTGTCCCTAGAGGCTGAGAAGATAACTCAACCCTACTGCTCTTTCAGGGTTCTGTTCCCAGCACCCAGGGCCAGCAGTTCACAACTACCCAGAATTCCAGCTCGAGGACATCTGATGCTCTCTTCTGACTTCTAAGGGCACTTTCATACATGTATGTGTGCGCACACATACACACAAGCATGTTGTACACTTAAATCAGCAGAAGCTCCTCTTTCCAAGCCTCCCACCCAGATAAGGCCAGCTCATGAGAGCAACGGCACCTGTGGGGTCTCCAAATGTCTGACAAACCTTCTTCAGAGACCCAAGGACATTTTCTCATTTCCTGACTGCTTGTGCAGCCCTGCTGGCCATCCTCATTTCACAGGTGGGCTGTTGATGCCTGCAGGAGACAAGATGATGGTGCTCCCTCACGGGTGTCCATCTCCTAATCTCCAGAATCTGGTGGGGTTTGAAATTGATAGAAACCCTCTATAAAGCATTTTGTATAAAAATTCTTCAGTCCAGTAACCCCACACCTGCAAATCCATCTCACGGGGGGGGGGGGAGCTATACACATAAATGCAAAACTCCTAAGCAAAAGGATTTACCACAGTTATTGTGTCAGGAAATCAAAATAAATTTCCAAGACTGGCCAGGGCCTAGGTTAAATTGGTTACATGTTGTCAACAGAGCATTATAGAACCAATAAAAATGTACACTCACATTTTGAACTAACATAGACTATAAATTATGATCTAATCTCTGATGAATAACAGGATTTCAGGTCATACAGCTATGTAAAAATTATTTTTATGGAAATGGAAGGGCTGGAGAGTTTGCTCGGCAGTTAAGAGTGTGTACTGCTCTTGTGGAGGACCAGAATTTGGTTCATATCACCCACATCAGGTGACCTACACCTCCCTGTCACTCCAGCTCCAAGGGGATGCAACGCCCTCTTCTGGCCACACAAGCATTTGCACTCATGTGCACACACCCCCACACAAGGACATCATTAAAATAAAACTTATGTGCACATACCTCTGCACACATAATTAAAAATAAAATAAATCCTTTTTAAAAAGAAAACAGAAGGAAATAACTATCTTTCAGAAATGGACCCATGAGTTTGTGGGGGCGGGGGGGAATGTGTGTGTGCATGCACATGTATGTATGGTATATGTATCATAAGTGGAAGGAATGCAGGTCACCAGTGTCTGGGCACATAACAGCAAAGGTTGAGACCAGGTGGCATCCTCAATCACTCTCCACCTTAGATTTTCAAGCAGAGTCTCTCACTTGAACCCAGAACTCACCAACTCGGCTAGTCTAGCTACCATGGGAGTCCCTGTCTGCGCTTCCAGAATAGTCCGCCATGTCTGCTGAGCATTTACGTGGGTTTTAGGATCTGAACTCAAGTCCTCATGTTTACAGGCAAATGCTGAAACATTTAACTGTCTCACCAGCCCACACTGCTCTTCATTCTACTTGTTTGGTTGTGTTTTATTGAGTTGAGTTGATTTAAGTTAAAATTAATTGATTTTTACTAAATCACCACCATGGCAGATCTCCCTCAAAATGTCTATATTCTATTCCCCAGAACCTAAGAACTTTGAATAGCAAACAACACTTTGGAAGTGAGACTGCCAAATAATCACAGGGTCCTTATTAGGGATGTCTTGACGGAAACAGAAATTAGAGGGTGTGCCCAGGGGTCTAGTCTATGTGGACTGCCCAGGGGTCTAGTCTAT
>JABTXL010006999.1:19734558-19753936 GCA_025134845.1 Neodon shergylaensis
ACACTACACAAACACTCCAGGACTCTGTGAACACTACACAAGCACTCCAGGACTCTGTGAACACTACACAAGTACTCCAGGACTCTGTGCACACTGCACAAGCACTCTGCAGGTTGACCTTCAACCCTAGTCTGATTTACCAGTTTCTTGACAAAGCATTGTTTTTTGTTTTATTTCCATGCAAAGTGGAGGCGGGATCTGGGGTCCGGTTGTTTTCTCTGGTACTAAGTTATTGAGCCCAGGGTCTTGTGTGTGCTAAGTGAAGCCACTCTACCAGCCAAGCTACTCACCAGTCCTACCAAGCTGCTCAGTTGCTGTTTCTTCCCAGTTCCTTCCAGTGAGAAGTCTGCTTCCCTGGGCAGTGTGGGAGGCAGCTCCATCCGTGAGCTAATGTTGCATTAGCTGATGGCTTACAGGTGCTCTATCAAAACCGCTGTTTTCCTAGGTAAAGCCTGTGTGAATCACTGTATTCATGTAGCAGAGAAACAAACTAATGCCCTATGAACACTGCTCAGCTACAAAGTTCCCCTGAGTGTGCATGCTCAGCCTCTGAACTCTGAGCCAGAAGGAACCTCGAGTTCTCAAAGACTTTTCTGGGGACTGGCTAGTTAGTTCATTTGTGAAGTGTTTGCCTGAAAGCATGAAGACCGAGTTCATTATCTCCAACCCCTACTTAAAAAGAATAAAGGAAGGAAGGAAGAAAAGAAGGAAGGAAGGAAGGAAGGAAAGAAGGAAGGAAGGAAGGAAGGAAGGAAAGAAGGAAGGAAGGAAGGAAGGAAGGAAGGAAGGAAGGAAGGAACAAAGAAAGGAAGAAACAAACAAACAAAGGAAGAAAAAAAGAAAGGAAGGAAGAGAAAGAGAGAGAGAAAGAAAGAAAGAAAGAAAGAAAGAAAGAAAGAAAGAAAGAAAGAAAGAAAGAAAAAAGTGTGACTGCTGTCAGCCTATAACCGGGGGACTTGGGGAGATGTGGGTGGGGTGGGGAGCATGCAGAGATAGGAAGGTTCCCTGGGACTTGCTGGCCTAGCTCCAGGCTCAATAAGAGACCTTATCAAAAAGGAAGAGTGAGAAAAAGGACCCCTGACATCTTCCTCTGGCCTCCACATGCACAAATAGACATTGTTCTCTGCCTCCACCCTCAAGTGCAAAGATGCCTGGAAACATTCACGTGCGCACTTGTGTGCAAACACACACGCACAAAGACCTACACAACAAGGCAGCTCTGGACCTCCTGGGTTCATACACACAGACAGTGTGCGCGTGGATGGAAGCCAAAGAGATGACCAAGGCCGCGTGGAAGCACATCAGGCTCCTGATGCAGCATCAGCCCAGAGGCATACTGTCAGCCACGGTTTCATCCAGGAGGAAGGCAAGAAGAAGAAATGAACGTTTGTCAGGAGAGTGACTGACGACAAGAGGTAAAACTCAGTCATCACCCACAGCACTGCCATCAGCTCCGTCAACTCCGAGCAGCTGAGGTTCTGCAGGTGGAATCAGCAGCAGCCCCGCTTGAGAGGGCTGAGCTTGGCTCCTGCCTACATTCTGCGGCTTCCTCACACAACAGATTCTAGGAGTTCCTGGCAGAGAGGCCTCACAATAAAAGTCACCCAACGGTGCATCTTGCCTGCGTCAAATTTTATGGTCCTGACGGCTCTCATAAAGTCCCTTGGCAGAGAGGGCTCTTCCCCCCACAGAGCAGACTCTGATGGATGAGGAAACCACACCCAGCTCAGGACCAGAGGAGACCCAGATGAAGTTCCCCCATCCCATAACTTCCGTGAATTCAGCCGTAGCTTGTATCCTGAGAACCCAGTCAGGTGTCTCACTGGCTCAGTGTGACCTCATCGTAGGCTTGTCCCCACCTGGTCCCCATACCTCTGTCTCTAAGCCTTTTGTTCATGATGCAGTACCCACATGGCCACCAGGATAACAGTGGGTACCAACCACTGCCCTGGCAGGTTGTGGGGCGCAGAACCCACAGCACCTGCCCCTCTATAAACAGTGAACTGTGAGCTGGGCATATAGCTTAATCAGTAGGGTACCTGCTTAATGTGAAAAAAAATGTGAGTTTGACCCCCAAGACCACATAATCCAGGTGACAGGAGGATCAGAAGTTCAGGGCCACCCTTGGCTAGGTAGGAAGCTAAGGTTAGCCTGGCCTACCTGTGACCCAATCACAAAACACACACACATACACGTAATGTGAGCCCTTCCACCATCTGACTCCTGGAACAGTGCAGCTGGTGACACACACAGTCCCAGACAAGCCAATTTGCAGATCATTCACTGTGTGCCAGGAACATTTTATAGGCATTATCTGATTTCATTCCCTTGATAGTCAAATAAAGTAGATTTTATGACCGCCATTTTATATAGGAGGAAACAGAAGCTCAAAGACCAAGTGACGAGGCAGAGATCACAGAAGCAGCCAGTGGCCGAGAAAAATGACCCATTTGTGTGACTCCAAAGTCCAGGCCTGCAGTCCCTGCTCTCCGGACGCCTCTGCCATGTGGCTCTTCATTTCAGAGCTACAGCGCTATGCACAGAGATTATCGGGCACGCGGGATTGCAGATAGCTGGAGCTGGTGCTAGCCTAGCAGTGTGCATCCATCTGGTCGTTCTTCCAGAAGATGCCGGCACCTGTGTGGGCCAGACTGGGGCAGGGGCTGGGACTCAAAATAGGCAGCGTGAAGGTCCTACCTTTGGCGTGAGTGTGTGTGTGTGTGTGTGTGCATTGTGCGTAGGTGTGCAAGTGTATCTGTGTGTGTGCATGTAGAGACCAGAGGTCAACTCCAGATGTCATTCCTCAGGTGTCATACACCTTTTTTTAAAGATTGTTTGCTTACCTGTATGTGTATGTGTGTGTATCTGTGAACACACATATGGGATGCCCCAGGAAGCCGGAAGAGACATCACTTGGACTTACAGGTGGTAGTAAAGCACCAGGTGTGGGTACTGGGAGCAGAACTTGGGTCCTCTAGAAGAGCAGGGAAGGCTAGTAACCCCTGAACCATCTCTCCGGCACCCACTCTTTTTTTGAGACACAGTCTTTCACAGGACTGGAACTCACCAAGTAAGCTGGGCTGGCTAGCAAGCCCCTAGGTCCTGCCTGTCTCCTCCTCCCCAGCACTGGGATTGCACGTGTGTGCTACCACATCTGGCCTTTTTACTCAGGTGCTGGGGATCGAACCCAGGTCCTCAGCCTTGGCTGAGCTATCTCTTCAGCCCTTCATGAAGATCTTTTTTTACTTAATATTTATTTATTTTTTATTATGTATACAATATTCTGTCTGCGTGTATGCCTGAAGGCCAGAAGAGGGCACCAAACCTCATTGCAGATGGTTGTGAGCCACCATGTGGTTGCTGGGAATTGAACTCAGGACCTTTGGAAGAGCATTGAGCCATCTCTCCAGCCCCTAGCATGAAGATCTTAAAGACATGCCAGGGCTTATTCTGGATGCTGCTCAGCATGTGGGCTATGAAGGTTCACCCTAACAGAGGTCATCTTTATGGGGATTTTTGGGCCAAACGGATTTAGCTCCAGGGACCAGGATTGTGCAAAGTCCAGAGCATGAGGCCAAGAAGTACTCCCGTAGGTCTCATGTTAGGCACTTAGCCCAGGGGAACTTCAAACAGTGGGAACAGCGCTCTGAAATCTGTCCTTTCCACCTGCCTGAACCTACTGTAGGATATGCCTTCAAATGGCCCACCAGAAGCAATATTTCTGAAACCTTCACAATTCAAGTGAGAGGGTTTTTGTTTTGTTTTGTTTTGTTTTTAAACAAGGTGTCTCTACATAATAGTCCAGCTGGAAGGGCCCAGATGTGACTCTAAGTGAACTAAATACCCACTAACAATTCCCATTTCATTCCTGGGGTTTTGTTTTTATTGTCTTGTGTTTTTGTTTTCTCCTAGGCTCCATTGGGGCTGGATAATTGGGACTGTCCTGTGCTCCAGTCCCCCTACATCGATGTCGGATGCACACTTCAGTTGACTGCTTAGTCAGCCTGCTAGCTCCATCTCTGTGACTAGGCATCTGCCGCATAGACCATGGGTCCTTGTTCCACAGCCTCAACATGCAGAGGGCAAAAGGACCAAGGCAAACTCTTCAAGTTCCCACAGAGCCACTAATCCGGTTCTGAGAGCTCTGCCTCATGACCCAACCACTTTCTAACGGGCCCAGCCCGGCCTTGTCACACTGCATACACTTCCTGCTGCCATAGCAGGGTGCAACTGTCTGCCACAACTCCTCTGCACCCGGCAATTTCATTTGCTTGCTCTTTAAGAGTTCTTGTTGAGGAGAAAGAGATCCTACCCACCGGGACTGTCCATCCCGAGGGAAGTGACTAACTACAGGTGCCGAGCCAGTTCAGAGAACTCAGCCAAAACAAGCCTCGGGCAAATGACTTACGTGTTTACCCACTGAGACCAAGTCAGCCAGGCCAGCTCCGGAATCCTAAACTCCTGCGACTTCCAAAACAACCCAGTGTTCATGGCAAATGAAAAATGATGCAGCTCCCCCTGAATGCTGCTAGGTGACGCTTCCAGAGAGAATAAAGGTGAACGAGGAGTATTCCTAAAAACTGGCTCCAGCTCATGTCCTAAAAACTCCAGCTCATTCCTTCATGAAAAGAATTTAGGGGCCTGGGGGTGTAACTCAATTGGGAGAGGGCTTGCCTAGCACGCCAGAGCCCTGGGCTCCATCCCCAGCACCACACAAACTGGGTGTGGTAGTGAACATCTGTAATCCCAGGACTCAGGAGGCAGAAGCAGGCAAATCAGGTCAAAAACATCCTTAGCTACTTAGCAAAGGTCACATCAACCTGGATACATAAGACCCTGTCTAAAACAACAAGAATCTAGGTTAACCTTGCCTAGAGAAAAATACAGCTTAGGGGGCTGGAGAGATGGCTCAGTGGTTAAGAGCATTGCCTGCTCTTCCAAAGGTCCTGAGTTCAATTCCCGGCAACCACATGGTGGCTCACAACCATCTGTAATGAGGTCTGGTGCCCTCTTCTGGCTTGCAGGCATACACACAGACAGAATATTGTATACATAATAAATAAATAAGTATTAAAAAAAGAAAAATACAGCTTAATATTGATAAGATCTTGTACAAGACCTCTTTATAAGGTAAAAAAAATTTTTTTCAGAGTTGAGGACCAAACTCAGGGCCTTGTGCTTGCTAAGCAAGCACTCTACCACTAAGCTAAAGCCTCAACCCCTATAAGGTAAATTCTTATTGGTCAAAAAAACTGTACAAAGACTGCGGTATTATTCTGTTGGCAAAGTGTCAGCCTAGTATACACAAAGCCCTGGGTCCAATCCCTAGCATTGCATAAACCAGGTATCATAATACACACCTGTAATCCCTGTGTGTGGAAGGTGGAAGCAGGAGAGTCAGGAGTTCAGAGCCAGCCTAAGCAACAAGAGTCCCTGTCTTAAAATAGCAGTATGTTCATTAAGGGGGAAAACATAGCATTATGAATGCTACAGGATAGTAGGTTTCCACTTTGCTATCTTTATTCTTTTGCATACACGTTTGTAAGACTCATTGATATAAGGCAAAAGTACCCCAAACGTTGTTGCTGCTACAAAGTATTATAAAATGTGTTCCTTCCTTGTGCCTTGAGGGTGCCCAAATACAGTCCCCAGCTGTGTTAGTTACTTCTCTCGTTGCTGTGACAAAATGCCTAACAAAGGAGCTGGAGAGATGACTTAGCAATAGAGCGCTTGGTGCAGAGGATCCTAGTTCAGTTCAAAGGATCACTCATGACTGCCTATAACTCCAGCTCTGAGTGCTAGTGATCACCACCCTCCTCTGTCCTTCTTGGGCATCTGCACTCACATGCACACACACACACACACACACACATACATAATTAGAAGTAGAATAAGTCAGGCATGGTGATGTACACCTTTAATCCCAGCACTCGGGAGGCAGAGGCAGGGACTCTGTGGTTTCAAGGCCAGCCTGGTTTATATAGTAAGTCTTAGGTCAGTCAGGATTACCCAGTGAGGACCCATCTAAAACAGGAGGTGGGGGAAAGTTTGTTTGGGCTCATGGTTTAAGGTTACAGTCCATCATGCCAGGAAGTCATGGTAGCAGGAACTTGAGGCAAGTCGATCATATGACATCCTCAGTCAGGAAGCAGAGAGAGGTAAATTCTGGTCCTCAGCTTCCTTTCTCTTTTTTATTCAGCCTGGAACCCCAGTCCATGAGATGGAGCTGGACGCTCAGTTATCCTCTAGGTCATTTAAACCCCATCAAGTTCTCACCCAGCCTTGCTCACCCACGACTAATGGCCTGCTATGACTCTAAAACAAACCAGCAGTAGCCATCAAGGGACAAGTGTCTTTCCGCCTCTTAGAGGAGAAACTCAAGTGGAAAGTCTAACTGGCCAGTGACACTCCAAGACCAGCTCAGCTGTTCTCCCTGTGACCTTTCCCAGGAAACCGCTGGATGCTCAGTGTTCCGTTGCACAGGGACTTTTGCAATGTTAGACTTTTCTGTGAGCTCTCCAAGTGCTGTTTCGGAACTTGAATGTGGTAGTCTGGCCACACGAGAGTTGGAAAGCCACTGCTGGAAGCGTGCTGAAGAACTTAACTGCAGGAGGCCACAATGATGTCTATTGCTGTTCTGCTTCACGCGACAGTCTATCCCGCAAGGCTAGAGACAGACAGGAAAGCTGCACGTGGCCGTTAGGAACTACCAAGTGGTCGTGTTGATAATCTCTTTTTAAAAAGTGGTAGAGAATGGGGCAACAGCTCAGCAGTTAGGAGCACTGGCTGCTCTTGCAGAGGACTCAGCCTGGTTTTCAGAACATACATGGAGGTTCACAACTGCCTTAACTCCAGATACAGGGGATCCAACACCCGCTTCTGGCCTCCACAAGCACGAGGCATATGGCATAACATATATTTATATATGTATGTATGTATATAACATGTATATATATACAAGCTGAACATTCATATACATAAAATTAAAATAAATAAACCCTTAAAAATAAAAAAATCTGGCAAACAATTCACAACACCCTGTTAGATTTTTTTTCAAGTTATGTAGTATAGAGATTGTTTTCTCAGTTTTACACATGAATGCTTGTTTCCTAAACATGGAAGGGGCACATAATGGTTAACCTGGAGTTTTCTCCATTTTCTAATTTTTCTGCAAGAGCATTATTTCAATATTTTTTAAGGTCACCTAAAGAGGACAAGAAAACAAAAATAGTAGGATTTGAGAAGAGGTTTCTGGATTTGAGCAACAACATAGCTTCAAGGGTTCTGGACACTAAACCAAGACGGAAAGCCCTGGCTCACGCAGTAAATGCTTCTCTTGCAAAGAGCACTTCTCTCTGCCTTGCAGAAGGTTTGTCAGCTGAGCTTGTATAAAAACAAAAGCAGACCATAAACCATCCTAAGGGAGGAAGACGGCAAAGGGCCATTTGTTCTCAGCGCTGCCTCTTCTCACCATGCCGCACGCACTGGTTTTCTTGGCACTTCACCCCGGTTGCCCCCTCTGCAACCACCTCACCCTTGTTCTTCGGAAATCCATACACTAAAAAAAATGCAGTGTCTATGTATATGGAAGTGGGATGTTATTCACCTGTTAAAAGGAAAACCCTGGGGCTAGAGAGATGCTTCAGTGGTTAAGAGATCTTGCTACTCTTCCAGGGGACTGGAGTTCAGTTCCCAGCACCCATCGCAGGTAGGTCATAGCCACCTGGAACTCTAGCTCCAGAGGATCCGGTGTTCTTCACAGACACACACACACACGTGTGTGGCACACACTCACTGACGTTCACACCCACACATAAATAAAAATAAACGTTTTAAGGAATATAAATATCCTTTGTAACAATATAAATGAACCAGGAAGACATTATTAGGGGAAAGAAGCCAGAGGAAGAAAGACAAACACTGTGTAATCTCACTTATATATAAAGTCAAAAAAATCAAAGACTTCAGTGATAATGACCAAGGGCCAAGACAGGAAATGCGTGTGAGGTGGTTAAAGATGCAAGGTTTCAGTTTTGCAAGACTATGGTCTAATGTACAACGGTGACTACAATTATCGTGTTGGATCTTAAGTATTGTCAACATGTGTATGTGCACGTGCCCAGAGGCACACACGAGCACACAAGGCAACTGTATGAGACAATGGGTATGTTACTTAATTTGATTGTGACAATTACTTCACAACAGATGATAGGTAGATGGAAAGATGATAGATAGATAGATAGATAGATAGATAGATAGATAGATAGATAGATGATAGATAGATAGATAGATGATAGATAGATAGATAGATAGATAGATAGATAGATAGATTTCAGATCAGACTAGTATAAGCCTAGCATGATGATACATGAGTAAAATTGAACATTTGAGATGATCAAGAATTTTCTATTATTTGCTGTTGCCAAGGAACCCTAGATGAGACATTCTTGGGTTAAAGTACCTATTTCCAGGGCTGGAGAGATGGCTCAGAGGTTAAGAGAACTGACTGCTGTTCCAGAGGTACTGAGTTCAATTCCCAGCAACCAGATGATGGCTCACAACCATCTATAATGAGATCTGGTACCCAGAACACTATATACATAATAAATTAATTTTTGAAAAAAAAAGTACCATTTCCGAGTCCTGTGAGGATGGCCAAGCACACCTTTTAGAAATTACAAATGCCTTTCAGAGGCTGAAACCTTTCCCATACAGTAAACAAGGAAAGTCATGGCAGAGTCCAGAAATGTTTACTTTCCATTGTCGTCATTGGTTGATCATTATACTCCTGAGTAAGAATACATCCTCCAAGGGCTATTATGAAAAATAAATGTCTTAACAAGTTTGCTTTCTGTTGCTGTAATAAAACACCACAACCAAAACCAACGTTGAGCTGGGAAGGCTTTTTCGGCTTACACTTCCCATGGAGAAGGGAAGTCAGGGCAGAAATCCAAGACAAGAACTGAAGCAGAGGCCACAGAGGAGTAGGCTTATTGGCTTGCTCCCCAAGGCTCGCTCAACCTGCTTTTTTGATCCAACCCAACATCACCTGCCTAGAGGTGGCACTACTCATAGTAGGCTGGGCCCTCCACATTAATCATCAACCAAGAAATCACCTGACAGACTTCCTATAGGCGGGTCTGAGGGTGGCATTTTCCCAGCTGAGGTTCTCTCTTCTCAGATGACGCTAGCTAATGTCAAATTCACGATAATAATCATGGTAATAACCAGCACAATGAATAAGGATAAAAATAAATCAAAATGCTTGTCACAGGCCCTGCCACCTCGTGGGTTTTCAACAAATTTTGGCTTCTCCTAGAACATAGTTGTGGGGCAATAAAATGCACACAACTTAGCCATTACCATAGCTTCCAAGATAATGTTCTTGTTCATAGAATCACAGTCAGAACATAGGACATCTGCAAGAAAATGGCCTGCAAGCAATTGCTGCTATACTCTAAGGAGGTTGTTTTGCTTGTTTGCTTGTTTCTCTGCTGCTGTGATAAAAATTCCCTGACAAAGACAGCTCAAGGATGGAAGGGTTTACTCTGACTCACAGTTCAAGGGCGCGGGGGCAACAGGGTGGCAGAGACTTGAAGCAGCTGGCCAGCTGGAGTCAGAAAGCAAAGAGGGATGGATGTGAGTTGCTGCTCAGCTCCCTTTCTCCATTTAAACAAACCAGAATCCAGCCAGGGAGTGGTGCTGCTCACTGTGTGTGTGTGTGGGGGGGGGTTTTCGTCCACCCACTAAACATAAGCAAGATTACACTGCCACCGACGCCGCCCCCCACCCCGCACAGGCGCCCCAGCCAGGCATGCCCAGAGACCCATCTCCCTGGAGATTCTAGAGTCCTTCTAGTGACAGTTGACACTAATCACAAAATGGATTGACATGTATGTCCTGTGTGGAACTATCCCGGCGAGCCCTTGTGTGACATGACTGCACGTGAGTCCAGGTGGAGCTCGTTAGCTGGGAAGCGGAAGGCCCGTGAGAGTGACAAGCTGGATGGGGCTAAAAGATGAAAGGAGGAACATGAAGGCTCCTCAGGATGCAAAGAACCCAAGTCAACAGGAAGTTAGGTTAGCGGCTGTGCTCCTAAGACAATGGTGTAGGAGAAACCTAAATTAGGAGCCCACCATTGTGACCTCCTGCTGAGGGAGGGACTTTGACCTGTCACTTAAGTCAACTCTGGTGTTTCTTTTTCCAACTTGCTCGCTTTCTTTGAGCACCTCAGCTGATGCCAGCTTACTGAAGGCTACTTCTGCCTAAGTTTAGAATAAAATATCTAGAAGTTAAGACTATTGGAGAATGTTAATATAGTCATAAGAGGAAATATTGAGGAAACAAAGAAGCATTCAAGTGTCCTGACACTGCTCTTATTTATTTTTGAAAAGGAAGAAAAGCAGACGTGTCTTTGCCAAGAACTCAGAAGTCCAGATGAGTCGTCTCCTCGGGTAGAAAGACCTGTCTGTGTTCCTCACATGATTAACGGCACTTACCAAAGACTGGGGAGGTGGTTCAGTGAGTAAGGCACTTTCTTGCCTTGCCAGCATAAGGGCCTGAATTCAAATCCTCAGCCCCACAAATGCCAGGTGAGTGTGGCAGCCCACCTATAACCAGCACTCAGGAGGTAGGGATGGGGTAGTAGGGGAAGAGTGCCTGCCTAGGGTTAGTTAGCTAGCTAAACTAGCTGACTCAGCAAGTTCTAGGCTCAAGTGAGAGACCAGGGTCTCAATATGTAAGGTGACAGAACGATTAGGAAGGTGTCTGACATCAACCCTGGGCCACCACATGCGCATACACCCAAAACACACACACACACACATATGTGCACGTGCACCACATAGTGAGAAAAAAACAAAAACACTTTCCAGCCCATAAGAACTAGAATATTACATGTACTGTGAATTTGCTCATTCGGACAGAAGGACCTAAATAAACAAAAAATAAAAACTCAGAACTCTTTTATTACATTTATTCATTTATTCGTGTGTTATGTGGCGGTGGGGCAGGCCACAGAAAGCTGGTAGAGTCGGAACTTGTAGGACTCAGTTCTCTCCCTCCACCATATGGATCGTGGGGCTCGAACCCAGAGCATCACCTTTACTGGCTGAGCCCTCTGGCTGGCCCCAGACAGGAGGGATTCACAAGAGAGGGGTGAGATCAGAAGAGTAAGAATTTCCAGTGACAATGTAAGAAAAATAAATGTGTCAATTATCACAGATACCAAATAAACTTTTAAAAAATGTTGAGCTCTGGGGGGAGGGGGAGAAGGGTGGGAGGAGGGGGAGGGAAATGGGAGGCTGGGAGGAGGCGGAAACTTTTTTTTTCTCAATAAAAAATTTAAAAAAATGTTGAGCTCTGACAAATTAATTTTAAAAGTATTTTGATCTCTCCAGAGTGAAAGGTAGTAATCAATATTTCATCAAAGAATTATAGCTAGCTCAAAAAACAAGCCCAGAAACATCGTTCATGCTCCTTCTTTGTAAACAAATGTATGCAAATTAAGACAAAAAGATGAGAATTCCACCTACCTGATTGGCAGAGGTGTTGTTTATGATATTGCTGTTTTATTGAGAGCAGAGGAACTCTAGTAAAACAGATGATAACATACTGCTAGGGAATCAAGCAATTTCTTTAAGCTCTCTGAAAAATATGGGCTGTAAAAAAAAAAAATAGCTTCAAGAAAGCCATTCCACAGCTGACGATCTACCCAAGGGAAATTTAAAATTACAAAGAAACATGAAAGATGGAATACTTGTCACGGGATCATTTATAATATCAAAAAATTAAGACAAATTTCTAAAAGTGAAAAAGTGGGGCCAGAGAGGCGGGTGGCTCAGTGGTTAAGAGCGCAGAGGCCCTGGGTTCCATTCCCAGCGCCTACACTGGGCTCACAGTTGCCTGTGACTCCAGCTCCAGAGCATCCAACCCCCTCTTCTGGCCTCTGTAACTCTGCACACAGGGGCACATACCCACCCAGAGACGCATACCAACACACATAATTAAAAATAAAAAAGTTTAAGAAGTGGCTGAGCTAAAATATAGTATAGCCACTTGCTAGAATATTATATAATCAATAAATTAGCAGATTATGTATAATATGGGAAATCAACCAGCATATACAATATTCAGTAAAACTCCAGGATCTCAATTGTTATATGTAAAAAGTTGGGATTTTTTAGATAGAGCCCCACAATGTAGCCAGGTCTAGAATGTGCTCCGTAGACCAGGCTGACCTTGAACTCACAGAGACCCTGCTGTCTCTGCCTCCTGAGTGCTGGGATTAAAGGCGTGTGCTACAATACACAGTTTGTATTTTTTTAATCTAGAAGCAAATGTTTGCTATATTTCTCCTTTAGTAATAAAACCACAGATATATTTTTCTGAATTCTATTTTATTAATATTTTGTAGATTAGTATTAGGACAGGCCAAGTAGCATAAAAAGCCTTATAGTAGGCCACCCCAAAGATACTCATGCCCTAATCGCAGAGCCTGGAATGTGTTACCCCATAAAAGAGTCTCATAAAGACAAGCCTGGATGAACTGAATGGCCTGACAGAGTGCCAAGGGTATTAGCAGAGAAAGGCAGGGTCAAAGACAGACCATTACACTGTCTTGCCCCTTTAAGAGCCAAGTCCTGCCCACTCCCCCCCCCCCCCACTTCCTCAGCTTCCTTTGGCTTCCAGCCTGCATTCTCTCTGCCCTGTCTCTCTTAGGAAAAGGTGGCTGAGGTTTCTTCTCCTCTCTGCCCCCTCCTCTCTCTTTCTTCCCCCTCCCCCTACACTTTCCTTCCATAACCCACTGAATAAACTAAACTATACCCAACCCCTCCCTCTGCATGGCTTGCCTATCTGTCTCCCACCCGCCCTGGCTCTTTGAGGGACAGCTTGCCCTGCTGATCTGCGGAGGTCTCTCATCCGCTGCCTCCCACATGCCTGGGACCCACAGAGGCCTCAGGTGGTGGGACCTCATGGCCCTCTGCTGCCCCTCGGGGAACCGCAGTCCCTCGGGGAACCGCAGCGTTTTATCAAAACCATTACAGACAGTGCTACAGTTCAGGTGCAGTTCGTCCCTCAAAGGTTACGTCCTGGAGCTCAGTCCCAGCGAGGGCAGTGAGGTGGTGGGACCTTTAAGGCATGGGGTCTGATGGAAAGTCTAACACACAGGAGGCAGTGCCCTCAGAGAGATTAGGGTAGTTCTCTTGGAACCCCGGTTCATTCCAGTAAGAATGGGTTGCTGTGGAAAAGTGAGCTCCCCACCCCCAACCCTCAGACTTCCTATCCCATCACACTCTGCTCGGCCCCCCTCCTCTGGCATGATGTCATCTGTCACAGGCTCATCAAGGAACTGTACAGCACCCTTTACCCTCCAGAGCTGTGAACCAAGTGAACCTTTTTTCTTTACAAAGCACTCAGTCATGGGATTCTGCTATAGAAAGTGAAGTCAACCAGATATTAGAAGATGTTACCCAACTTTGAAGACAGAAGGAGGAAGTCAGCATTGAGGCAGGAAAAGACAAGGAAACAGATTCTCTCCAAGAGCCTATCAAGAGCCTCCCCAAACACAGCCCTTATCAATGACTTGATCTAAACACTTTTGATCTCCAGAGCTAAAAAAATGAGAACTTTTAAAATATTTATTTATTTATTTATGTATATAGCACTCCTTCCATGTATGCCTTCAGGCCAGAAGAGGACACCAGACCCCATTACAGATGGTTGTGAGCCACCATATGGTTGCTAGGAATTGAACTCAGGACCTTTGGAAGAGCAGGCAATGCTCTTAACCTCTGAGCCATCTCTCCAGCCCCGAAATGAGAACTTTTTATTAAGTCATTAAATGGTTAAAAAAAATTGTTACAGCAGCAACTGAAAACAAATAAACAAATATAGTACTATTTTATGATAGAAAAACACTTTATTTGATTAAAACGTGATTTCTTTGGTTAAAAGAAGCCTTGAGATCTAGGTATGGAGATCAGTTTAAACTGGGTGCTGCCTAGCACGCATGTGCTGTGGGTTCCATGCCCACCCCTGCATTAATGGGCACGGGATTGTAAGTATGGCACACACCTGTAATCCCAGCACTGGGAAGGCAGAGGCAGGCTGATCTCTTTGAGTTTTAGGTCAACCTGGTCTACAGAGTGTGTTCCAGGACAGCCAGTACTACACAGAGAAATCCTGCTTTGAAAAAAAAAAAAGTAATGTTTGGGCACAGGTGCAAATACAACACACACACAATGACTGGGCTAATATTCACAGTCTGATGTTTTTATTATTTAGATGTCACAGAACATAAAGAGCAATGACAGTCTGCTTCAGAGGCCTGTGTCCTTTTTAAACTTATTGTCTTTTTAATTATTCTTACTATCAACACAAAAGTGCCTTATACAGTCATAAATATTGGATTTGGGACAATTTGCTTAATAATGGTATTTAGTACACAAAGCTCTGGGAAGAAGGCAACAAGCAGCAAGAAAGAAGCTGGCAAAAAGAAAGAATGAGAGAGGAAATTTGGTGACTCATAAACAAAACATACCCCTGAGTTGTGCAACTCAACGTACGCACTCAATTCTGCAGATTTCTTACCAAAAGGCACATACCACAATTTCAGAGAAGTGGAAAATCATAGCACAGCTAATGAGCAATAGATATGCAAAACAACTGCCATCATTGGTTCCAGAATGTTCTCCCTTCGTGCCAGGGTTTTGTCCTATCTGGTTCTGTTTGCCTTCCAGTTGGGGAACTTGTTCTGTCACTTTAGTCTTTATTTGGGGTGTCTAACTCCTGGCCTCCAGACCCTAACCTCCAAACCTTCCCACTCCACCTCCCAATAGTCCCTGCTCTTGCCAAGAATCCTGATTCAGTTCCCAGTACCCACATCAGAAGGCTCACAACTGTCTGTAACTCCTGTCCTGGCGATCCAACTCCCTCTTCTGGCCTCTTCAGGCACTACATGCACATGGTTTGCATAAAGACACATGCACACATAAAAATAAAACACATTTTTAAAAAAATTTTTTGAAGATATACAGCAGGCAAGAGGATGATGGTGGAAAGAAGGGTAGCCTTGGATAAAGAACAACAATCTTGAGCCAAGCGGTGGTGGCGCACGCCTTTAATCCCAGCACTCGGGAGGCAGAGGCAGGCGGATCTCTGTGAGTTCGAGGCCAGCCTGATCTACAAGAGCTAGTTCCAGGACAGGCTCCAAAGCTACAGAGAAACCTTGTCTCGAAAAAAAAAAAAAAAAAAAAAACAAAACAAAACAAAACAAAAAACCACAAAACAATAAAACAAACCAAGGGCAGAAGAGAAAGAGAAAGCAGGAAGGTGGGGGTGAGGAGGAAGGGGAGGAAAAACCAGAAGACTGAGAGAGAAGTCACCAGTCACCTTAGAAGGAAAGTGCTCAGGGAGTCGTGGAAGCCACCCATCACACATGAGATGTTTCCACAAACACTAATGTTAGGCGGCTGGGTCATTAGCTAACTTGGCTTGTGGGTGAGCCGGCTTTAGCAGGCTGGCCTCTTTTCCACAGGTGAGCTCGCACAAGCACGTGTGCACACCATTGGCAGGTTCAGTGCACTCTGGAGTGGGAGAACGCCTCAAGCCATCCGCAGTTGGAGACAGCCTGCTCAGATCCCCTAATTATCGCTCTGCCTGCCCTCCTCAAGCAGTCTTCTCATTATCACTCGGCTTCCCATGTAGATCTCCCTCCTGGCAGAGGACAGGCTGGCCGAGGGTAAGAGTATTCTGGTCCCACTGGCAGTCACTCAGCGTGGAAATCAATAAATTGGCGTTCTCTTGAGAATTCCATTTACATGTCTGTTCTCCAGTGGCTTTTTAAAAAACATCTTTAGTGAAGTCGTTTTAGGCTGAAGTACATAACGCAGGAATTTATTACATAAGAGGGTAGCTTATGTCACAACCCTCAGGGGAACAGGTTGTTAATGCTGAAACATCAAACTGGAAAAGTGTCTCCCGGCTCACACGCTGACACCAAGGGTCGGGTTTCCACGCCAGACAACTCTCCCCTTCTCTGAAGATGCCAGGAGGATGTCCTGTCGTTTAACTTGGACACTCGCTAACCATAGTTACTGCAGACTCCACAGATCACCAACTCAGTCTCCCAAGACTGGATATTCACCTTAAACGTCCATTCCAGGAAACTGTCCCTAAATAACCCACACCTTGGCCAGGAGCTGAATGTAGTGGGTCCCCAGATACTCTATACATTTGGTTTGACTTGACTAAGCAGCTCTCTTTCCAAGCCCAATAATTTACAGTAACAGTTCACAGAAGGCAGGAATGCTGTCTTTACTTAGCCTAGCTTCATCTACAGGATAGCATAAAAGACAAAGGCTTTATCAGATGAAGAGATACATACAGCGAGTTCTGTTAGGGTCTGGAACACAAGAACCTCTGTTCCCATAGAATTGAGATGCCACCTCATGTTCACCAGCCTGGAAACTTCCCAATCCTATTATTTACGGGTTTTTTTTGGAAGCTGTAGTTTGGATCAGGAACATCATCTGAAGGCTCACATGCTAAAAGCTTGCTGCCCAACCAGGGCCAACATCCAGAGGCACTATAACCTTTGGGAGATGGAGCCCAGTTGGAGGAAGTAGGTCACTGAGAGTATGCCTTTGAAGGAGACATTGAAGCCCTGGCCCTTCTCTTCTCTCCCCCTCTCCCTCTGCCCACCCCACTCACCCCACCCCATGTTCTGGTTCTCAGACATCAGCTAATGTAAGCTCCTCACTCTCCTCTGTCCTCGAGGCTACAGGACAGCACCTGTGAATCCAGACTACAAATTCCCCCAAGATAAAGTAAGGGCTGATTGGGGTGTTCCACCCTCTCAATTTCTCCACGTGTTCACCTTGGCTGTGTCTACCCAGAGGAGGGCAGGGTAGAGCCCTTCTCCATGAAGTTAAGAACAATCCCTAGAGAAAGGTTTCGAATGGGACAAATATCCATGAATTATCACAGATATACAACTGTGTGTACACAATTCCTGGGAGGACATTATAACAGACACACAACTGTGTATATACAATTCCTAGGGAGACATTATAACAGACACACAGCTGCATACAATTCCTGAGGAGACATTATCACATTATCATAGAACACCTGTGTATACACAATTCCTGGGGAAACATGAGTCTACTTACCTTAGACAGGAAAAAAAACAAAAGTAAAGATAACACCAAAGTCCAACTGGGTGAACTGATGAGTTTACTGGGGTTACTTGGCAGGAATATAGGTGAGGGGTTATTTAGACCAGCTGAAATGACTCAAAGCCGCATGACCAAAAGTCCACACTAACATGGGCAATGGCTCACAAAAGCTGTGACCTGGAGCACACTGCACAGTCTGCAAGCAACTCAACTTGGAGAGTGTCCTTTCCAGGAAGTTTGGTTGGTCTGAGCCTCCTGTGGGCAGCTTGCTTGACTGAGGAATATGCCCTCAGTCCATTTAGGCTTGTGTCTTCTAGACAGCTCAGATTATTTAATAGCGTCTCTCAGCAGTCCTGAAGCTTTACATGTGCTTATAATATGTTTGGGGCAAGGGAAGGCCTCTAGTGAATCTGATCAGTTTCAGGGACTTCCTGAAGCCTTGAGTTATTTCCTGAGCTTGAGGAGTTGCCTACAGATTGGACTGTCCCATCTCATTTTAGAACATCCCTCTTTGTCCCACTCTCTTACCTCCCCCAGTGCAAGCGCAAGGGCTGTACGGGCCTGCACCAGGGCCTCTGCACAGATGTTACGGCAGATAGCTTGGTGTTTTTGTGGGATGCTTCACTGTAGGTGCAGGTGTATCTCTAACTCTTTTGCCTGCTCTTGGAACTATTTTCCTCCTATTGGACGGCCTTGCTCAGTCTCCATATAAAAGCATATGTCTTGTCTTGTATATTGTTTTGTCCTGTTAGGCTGTTGTCTCTAGAATGTACATAAAGCTGGACCTATTAGCTCATTCATCTGTAATCACAGTGATCCTACAGGGAGCTGGGAGACAGCTTCCAGGACAACTCAGCCTGTTACACAGAGAAACCCTGTCTCAAAAAAAAAAAAAAAAAACAAAAAGAAAAGAAAAGAAGAAGAAGAAGAAGAAGAAGAAGAAGAAGAAGAAGAATGAACAAAAGTCAAAGTCAAATGCAAAGCAGTGGCCAGAATATCAGTCTGCTTTGTTGCTCACAGGGAATAGAATTTTCTAGAAGGGTAATACAGTGCTCATACCCAGGATAGTTTTGCCTGATGTGCTGTGGTAACAGTCTTTTGACTTGATTTTCTACCTTGTACCCTGATGCTTTGATAGTCACAAGGACAATAAAAAGGAAGTAAGCAAAGGAGGTTTTCTCAAACAATATAAATAAGTATATTCATTAAATTTAATTTCAGCTCATTAGGAATGAAAGAGACCTTCCAGACCCCAGTTAAATAAAGATGTGCAAAGCCAATTTGGCATAGAGTGAGTTCCAGGACAGCCAAACCTACACAGAAAAACCCTGTATCAAAAAAAAAAACATACAAACAAAAGAAAGACCATTAGCACAGAAGTAGCTCTTGGATTGTAGCTGCTTTCCACATGCCAGAAGGAACAAAAAGATAAGAAGAACATGGTAAAATTGATAGCATTTAGGAAACCTCAACCATGGGGTAGGAAGTGCAGAAAGCAAGGGGCTCGTCAGCAAACTGTCACCAGCAAGCAGTGAGTGTGCAGGCAACAGAAACAAGAGGGATGTCATTGGTGGCCTTCTACCCAAAGTCCCTTGTGTTGTGTGTTTTTGCCAAACTTCATGATGTAGGTGGGCCTTCTGTCTATGTGTTACTTTCATTGGTTAATAAAGAAACTGCTTGGCCTGATAGTTCAGAACATAGGTGGGTGGAGTAGACAAAACAGAATGCTGGGAAGAAGGGAAGTGAATCAGACGCTATGATTCTTCGACCCAAGACAGATGTAGGCTAGAATCTTTCCCGGTAAGCCACCACCTCGTGGTGCTACACACATTAACAAAAATGGGTTAATCAAGATGTGAGAGTTAGCCAGTAAGAGGCTAGAGCTAATGGGCCAGGCAGTACTTAAATGAATACAATTTGTGTGTTGTTATTTCGGGTGTAAAGCTAGCTGTGCAGGAGCCAGGCGGGACGAAAAGCAGCCTGCTT
Organism: Neodon shergylaensis; assembly: GCA_025134845.1. Taxonomy (NCBI): domain Eukaryota; kingdom Metazoa; phylum Chordata; class Mammalia; order Rodentia; family Cricetidae; genus Neodon; species Neodon shergylaensis. The sequence goes on from JABTXL010006999.1 coordinate 19,753,725, forward strand.
GTCTCATCACAAATGGAACCCAATGTGGGGCGCCAAATGATGGGTGTGGTTGACTGGTAGTTAGAATTAACCAGACCAGCTCAAAAACAAGGAATATAATTTAATAATTGGGAAAAAGAGAAACTCACATGACCGGGGTCCAGGAAGCACCACGCACAGCCAGCCGAGAGAGAGAGAGAGAGAGAGAGAGAGAGAGAGAGAGAGAGAGAGAG
>JABTXL010006999.1:19755611-19800325 GCA_025134845.1 Neodon shergylaensis
AAAGAAAGAAAGAAAGAAAGAAAGAAAGAAAGAAAGAAAGAAAGAAAGAAAAAGAAAAACAGTCTCCAAAACTGTGAGACAATAAATCCCTGTTTTTCTGAGTCACCCAAATCCTGGGAGTTTGCATCTAGGAGGAGGCCCTAGACTCTGCCTCCACCTGGCATCCTCTGTCAGATTGGAAAGAGCATCAGCCATCCTTGTCACCCGATCAGACCTCTAAAATACCTAAGTCCACTAACCTTCCCATAATCCTTCACTCCTTCAAGGCTTACAGCATCTCCGTATTATTCCTCCACTCCACTCTTAATCACCATCACCACTTCACATGACCTTGACATGGTAAACCCTGATCTCCTCACTTCTCCACCCCATTCCCAACCCAAAATGTTCCCTACACTCCTGCCTCACTTACTACAATGCCGTCTATGCTGTCAGCCAAGATGCAAAACCAATCTTAACCCTTTTTATTTCTCACTCTTAAAGCAAACCAAACACCACTTGCCGGTCTTAGCTCTTAGAGCATTCTTCTCCCTTCTGGGGTTTTTAACCTTTGATCAGGGTAAACCGTGTGTTGCAATATTACTCTAGCATCCTGCTAGGTGAATAACCTGCTTCCAGAACATTCTTTACAAGGCATCTAAAGTAATAGTACCATGCTATTATTTTAGCCTAAAATGATCTGAGTTTGATCACTAGGGCCTGCCTACATAGTGGAAAAGACAAAACCAATTCCTTCCTGCAGGTTGTCCTCTGACCTCCACACACATAGTACACACAATAAATACTTAAGTAAATAAATAAAAGCTAAGGTTTTTAGAATGAAAGAATTTTAAAATGTTTTTTATACTGCGAGGCCCCAACTTCCCTAGACCAGATATTCCTGGACCCCATATGCATAATGTTTATGAGATCCAGGAATATCTACAGCTTCTAAAATCATCTGCTGCACTTTGAGCATGTTTACTTTTCTAGGAAGAGGGTCCATGGCTTGCACTAGTTTTTCAAAAGAGTCTGTTATTCAAGTGTTAATTGTATGATGAGTCTGAACTATTCTGTTTCCTATGTTTTGTTGCTCATAACATTTCCTCTATTTCAAATTCTCCTAGAAATTCACTGTGTTGGATGTCTTTTATGAGCTACATGCTTAGGCATTCCACTGTGCCCACACCTCTCCCCATTCTCACTGTGCCCACCTCTCCCCATTCCTCGGAACCAAGCTCAGACCTCACCTTCTCATCTTCTCCAGAAGCAAGGGCTGAGTTATGCCCTTCAGTTTTGATACCCACTCTCCCTACTATTTACAGTAAAAAAAAAATCAATTCCTACGCCATCTCTCTCACTAGAAGCAACATGTGGGTTCTTGGTACCTAACACTGCTTCTAATAAACAACAAAGCTAAATAAACACATGTAAAGTTGAAGTAGACTGATTTCCCCCACATGACAGGAAACTCAGTCCGTACCCTTCTGCATTCATAAGTCGATTAAGAAAGACACAACAGCCAGGTTTGGAGGCACATACCTTCGATCCCAGCACCTAGGAAGGAGAGACAGGTGGAGCTTTATGAGTGTGAGGCCAGCCTGGTCTACATAGCCAGTCCCAGACCAACAAGGGCTACATAGAAAGTCCCTGTCTCACAAACAATTTTAGATCCTATCAAGAGTCAAGAGGAATTCCACCCTAGATAAGTTATCCCACAACTCTCTGAGATCTGAGAGAAGAGCAAAACACGTGAAGGCTGATGGCATTGCTGACCAGGAGAACTGCTGCAAAAATGAGCTGCATCCCTGGGAGGTGGTGCTGGGAAAGGGGCAAAGGCCAGGATTTCTTGTGATGCATCCCAGGAATATGAGCTAGGATTCTCTAGAGTGTTCTCTAGCTCTGCAGCAAGTCATGTACTTGCTCTGACTTTGTACCTGCTTCAGAAGCTTCATCCTCACAGCAGGGGACAGTGTTCTTGGGGTTGTGCAGCCCTGATGCCTACAGGATGCCTGAGATGTTTCTTAGGTCCATTTCACTGTTGCATTCAGTCCCTTACACTCTTGTCTATTCCTGGGAGAGCTGTGCATCACCTGAGCGAAAGCAAAGAAAGGGACAGGAACTCAAACTGGGCAGGCACCTGGGGACGGGAGCTGATGCACAGGCCATGGGAGGGCTCTGCTTAGGCTTGCTCAGCCTGCTTTCTTACAGAGCCCAAGACCATCAGCTCAGGAATGGCACCACCCACAAAGGGCTGGGCTCCCCTTCATCAATCACTAACTAAAAAACTACCCTATAGTTGGATCTTATGAAGGCATTCTCTCAATTGAGGCCCCCTCCTTTCAAATAATCCTAGGCTGTGTCAGATTGACATAAAACTAGCAGGAACAGCATCTCAACAACATCGCCCTCCATGTTTCCATCCTTGGACCAGCAGGGTCAATGCTCATCTGCAGCTTAAGATTGTCCTACCCTGGGGCTGGAGTGATGGCTCAGCGGTTAAGAGCATTTGCCTGCTCTTCCAAAGGTCCTGAGTTCAATTCCCGGCAACCACATGGTGGTTCACAACCATCTGTAATGAGATCTGGTGCCCTCTTCTGGCCTGCAGGCATACATACAAGCAGACAGAATACTGTATAAATAATAAGTAAATAAATAAATATTAAAAAAAAAAGATTGTCCTACCCTAGAGACAGACCTATATGGAAGACACAATGGCTCAGAACATTAATTAGCCCCATCAAGAGAAGGATGGGGCCATGACTATAACCGGCCTCCTCCTTGGCTTGGTCTGGGAAAGGACGTGGTGGAACTGTTTTGAGTTTCTTCTGGAGACAGAGTCATTAAAAGTCATCCACTTGATAAACTTTCATTGTTGGCCTTCCCTCTTTCTTTCTGTGCCAGTATCGCACCCGCCAACATTCTGCAAGAAATGTGGCAAGCCCCAACCCCACAAAGTGACCCAGTACAAAAAGGGCAAAGATTCTTTGTATGCCCAGGGAAAGTGGCATTATGACAGGAAACAGAGTGGCTATGGTGGGCAGACTAAGCTTATTTTCCGCAAAAAGGCGAAAACTACAAAGAAGATTGTGCTGAGACTGGAATGTGTGGAGCCCAACTGCAGATCTAAGAGGATGCTGGCTATTAAGAGATGCAAGCATTTTGAACTGGGAGGTGATAAGAAGAGAAAGGGCCAAGTGATCCAGTTCTAAGATGATCTTGTTATGAAGACAATAAAATCATGACCTTTCACTCAGAAAAAAAAAAAGTCATCCACTTGACACCCTACAAGCAGCTTCCCTAGGGACTGAAAGCAGAAGGGAGACAAACGGGGGAACTCCTCTGATTTTCCCAACAATAATCCAGGACGGGCCCCTCAGCCAACAGAATGGGGTCCCCATCAGGGTGCATCTTCCCTCCTCAGCTGATCCTCTCTGGAAACACCCTCGCAGACATGCCCAAGGGTGTATCTCCTACATGATTATAAATCCAGCCAAACTGGCCATAAAGAGCTACTGTCCCAATGCCTGAACCCCATGTGTGGGCATGGCTCAAGCATTCTTCTTCAGGAGCTCCTTGGTCCCCCAGGAAAATAATCAGAGAGAAGTAAGCGTTTGGGAAGAAAGCTGTAATCCCACGCCACACTCCATACCTTGGTGTTGCTCTCACCAGCCTGTCCAGCTGAGGTCCAGAAGTGCAGGTGCACGGTGTGTTTTGAATCTCTTAAGAAAGTAACTTTGTGGTCCCAAAACTTTGTTGCCACTTTATGACAACACTTTCGGCCAAGTCTGACCACCTGATCTGACCACCAGAGTTTGCTCCCCAGGCTTTGTGTGGTGGAAGAAAAGAACCGGCTCCTGCAATTGTCCTCTGACCTCACATGTGCGCATGTATGTGTTGTTTTTTTTTTTTTTTAAGAAAAGTCTACAGCTACAAATAGCTCCCCGCCCCCCCCCAAAAAAAAGCAGTATTGAGTTAAAGTCCATCCAGCCTTTCCTTCCCAGTGGTTTCTGGGAGAAAATACTGTCCTTTCTATATAGTTCATAAAAGTTCTGAGAGTTCTCTCAGTTCCCCACGAAACAATCTGGATGATCCTTGAAGATCTGGTGCTAAATGAAAGAAGCCAGTCACAAAATGACAAGCTTTCTCTCTTAGCTGAGAGCAGTGGGACTCACAGAGAAAGGACAGGATGGTGGGGGAGGGATAAATGGTGTGGAGTTAGATGGTTGGATGTAGCTTTGGTTTAACAAAATAAAAAAGCTCTAGAGAGAGCAGAGACGGTGATTTCACGGCACTGTGAGGCCGTTGAGCTAGATACCTACCTGTGACTGAACCAGGAAATGTGCGTATTTCACCACATGACAATCAAACACTTTAGGGATTTATGAGCCACCTCTGGTTGCGGAGAAGCAGCAGCAGCTGCTGCAAAGACGCTGAGTGGAGATCAGGTGTCAGTGTGCCCTGAATACCAGAAAGAGAGAGAGAGAGAGAGAGAGAGAGAGAGAGAGACCCCTCCTAATCCCAAAGTACACTTTATTCAAAGACAAGGCTGAATGACTGTGAAGACTGGAGAATTTGAAAACAGATAGGATTAGAGGCGGGGAAGATAAACCAGAGATAACTACCCCTCACAGGAATGGAGCAGTCTTTAAAACATTGCCACAACTGACCTAACCCACTGTCATGACAAGCCTGGGGGTGAAAATCAGGGGTCAGAGTCCAGCCCTACCAAGAGGGCCTTGCCCAAGGGAAGCCTAGAGCTGAGAAAGAAGCTTCCAGAGGTGAACTGCCTTGCCCCAAATTCCACAGTTACTAAGAAGCAGGGTGGGGACTTGATCTCACTCTCTTAACTCCCAGTGCTCACTCCCTCCCTCGCCAAGGATGACTTAAAACAGAATGAACAATGAAAAAGTCAAAAATAATTCTTCATTGCATTAAAGAAAGAAGAGATCCCTGTTGTATATGAACATACAAACATGTCTAATTTGAGGGTATATTTTAAACCTGACAGCATCCTCCACTCCCACCCCTGAAGAGGAAAGTGGGTAAGAACAAAATGCGGGGTGAGAAGTCATCTGACTCACCCATGAGGTGGTGGAGAAGAATCTGTACGCAAACACCCTGCGTTTATTTCCAGCACACTTCTCACTCTGCCAGCCTTGGCAGCCAGCCCACTCCTGTGTTGCAGGGGCCTCCTTTGGAGACATAGCCAGAGTCCTATTTTAGGAGGACAGGAGTAGCCTAAAGCGTGTGGTTAAGATGGACTTTAAAAGAACACATACACACACAACGAGGTGGGGGGACCAGAGACAGACACAGAGAAACAGAGACAGAGAGACAGAAAGACAGAGAGGGGGAAGAGGGAAGAGGGAGGGAGGGGAGATTTGTGATACTGGGCACCACAGTGTGTGAGCAGTTGACCATCTGACTAGATTGTCGAACCCAGGGAAGCCTTAATATAGTCCCTTTGTCCTGTCCAGTCCTGGAACAGCCAGCAGAATTGCCTGCAAGAAAAAGCACGTGGTCTCAGAGGTGAGTCAGGGACAGCCTCTGAGGTGCCAAGAATGTTTCTGAGCAGACACTGATGGACAGGTCTGTGTGTGCTGGAGAAACCCGTTCCCCGGGCTCCTTGCAGAATTCAGCCCCGGGGGAAGTGAGCTAATGATTGGGGTGGTTCACCTTCAGCCCAGACGCCACAGAAAATCAACGTGTAAGGGGCCTCGCTCTGCGAGTACTTTTGTTCACCCAGACATAGTTCTGTGGGGCTCTGTCGACTTCCATTTTGAGGATAGGGATGAGTTCTTACTTTCTCTGGCTTAGGACCAGGGCCAGTGTCCTGAGTCTGACAGCTGATCCAGGCTGTGGTCAAATGTGCTGATGGCAGCGCAGTCTGCCTGCGGTGTGTGCCCCACATCTGGGCTTGTGATTCAGCACCCAATCTCTCCCTCAAACCTGCTTTTTCATGCATGCCTGAGCATGCAGGACCCACGCAACCCGGGCTCCAGGGCCTAGACTTGTCTCTCTATCCCAGCACCCATGAGGGTTTCTCCTTATCTCTGAACAGCCTTCCCCTCCCCTTTGGCTCAGCCGGATTCACCAACTCCAGGTCCAGGGGAATCCCTGTCTGGACCTTCTTGTTCCAAGTCTGAGCTCTGGAGAGAGACTCCTAAATGGGTTCTGTCTCTCCTGGATGCGGCTGGTGTCTGTCATGGTCCTTAAATTCAGAGGCCCCGCTCACTCCGCACACCCTCATCCCCGCTCCCCCCTCCTCTCTCACACAGCTTGTCCAGCAGAACCACACACTGAAACACAAGTAGCACCCGTCATAGCCAATTCTGTTTCCCTGGACTTCCTGTTTCTGCGCTCACCTCCCTGGCTCTTAACCCCAGCTGTCAAAGCTACTTCTGGCCTTTTGGTGACTCTCAGACTTCCCTCTTTAAACCACAGTCTTCTCACGGGTTTCTGACTCTGTTTCTACAAAAACATTTCTCTGCTGGTCACAGGAAAGGACTCCATAAATCAGCCAGGCCCTGGGTGTCCCTTGTAGACAGCTTCCAGTGTCTGTGTCTGACTTTTGACTGTCTCTCGGGCCTTTTGGTTCCAGTACGAGGCTTTCCCTAGTGCTGCCCCTGATTGCTGGCTCCATCTTAGCCTTGATCTCTAGGACCCCTCCCTCACCTGAGGCAGCTGTGAGACTCAACTCTTGAGTTCCTCCTTACTCAGTTCTTCCAAATTCCTTCCTTCTATTCCTTTCCTCGGAAAGTCAAGAGTGAGCCCCCTACACCTGCCCCTGGGGGGGGGGGATTGCAGCTCTGCTTGCTGGTTATCACAGGCCCTGGACAGGTGATTTCACTTTTTGTGCTTGTTTCCTTTAAGTAGAGGTGCTAATAGCCCCCACTTGTTTTGTTTGTTTGTTTGTTTGTTTACTCTTTGGGGGACCACATCCAGCTCCCAAACAAATACATGGAGATTTATTCTTACTTTTGGCCTTAGCTTGGCTTGTTTCTTGCCACTTAGTTTTTCTAACTTAAAGTTATCCTATTTCTCTTTAGCTATATTTTACCTCTGGGCTTTTTTATTTGTTTATTTTTTACCTTCTTTCCTTAATTTATATATTGTCTTTCTTCCCTTCTTATTCTGTGGCTGCCTGGCTGGCCCCAGCTGTCCTCTCTCCTCCTTTTCTTGCTCCTCCCTCTCTCCTGAGATTAGATTTCTCCTCCTATTTATTCTCTCTCCCTACCACCCTACTTATTTCTCTCTCCTCCCTAGCTACTGGCTGTTCAGCTGTTTATTTAGGCAAAGTAACACAGCTTTCAAGAGTTAAACAAATGCAACATAAAAGAATGTAACACATCTTTGCAACATTAAATAAATATTCCACAGCATAAAACATCTTAAACTAATATTTCACAACATTTTTGCCTTTATGTCTAAATAAAAATGAAAGGTTTTAATTTTAACACAGTAAAACTATATACTACAAAAGCCATTATCAAGTAAGAATTATATTTACAATATTCAGTCTATTTGTATTTAGCAAATTTAGAGAAAATACTTCATTATTTATCTTATCTTAGTGATTTCAAAGCTTTATACCTAATTTACTTTCTCTCGTAACTAAGGAAACTATAACTCTAACTATTTAGTCTTTAACTCCATCAAAGACCCCTGAAGGATGTAATATTATCTAACAACAGAGACATCTGGCTACCTGGACAGTCACCAAAAGTTCCTCTGCAATGTTGTGGCATCCATCTTTGGCTTACAGGCCTAAAATATCTGACAAACTTTTCAGTGAAGCAGGAAATCTGAAGGACTGTCCTGCCTTGTATCAGCAAAGTTCATCAGTCACTTTCCTCTGTGTCTGGCAGACTCTTCTGTGAGGCAGGAATTTCAAAGGACTGTCTTGCCTTGGAAAAGTTCAACAGTCTTTTTACTTTGTGTTCTGATTGTACAGTTTATACAGCATACTGTCAGTAGTCAAGGCAAGAGCAGTTTCTCACCCAAGTGGCTATCCTTGCCACAATGAAAGCAAATTCCATATGGAGTTTCTTTGATGCTCATCATCATCTACCAGGAGCAAATGTATCACACTGTCATGAAAAACCTTAAGTTAGCTGGGCGGTGGTGGCGCACGCCTTTAATCCCAGCACTTGGGAGGCAGAGGCAGGAGGATCTCTGTGAGTTCGAGACCAGCCTGGTCTACAAGAGCTAGTTCCAGGACAGGCTCCAAAACCACAGAGAAACCCTATTTTGAAAAAACAACAACAACAAAAAAAAAGAAGAAGAAAAGAAGAAAAACCTTAAGTTATTAAACATCTTAAATGCTATACTCTATAGGTCTTTAAAGTGTTTGAAAATAATCTATCTGTCTAAAATATACCTGGTTAACCTTGAAAACATAACAAATGTGACTATAAGTTTTATTATTATAGATTAACTTCTAACCTCATTTCTTATTTATATACTGCATTTTTAAATGAGCTGCATAGGCACAGTACCCCAAACAAGAGTAGAAACATAAAGAGTAGGACCAAAAAAAACTAATTTGTATCAGTATACCAAAATCCATGCCAGTGCAAAATATTTGAGATTAATAGTTGTCTTTTTATCCTATATTCCTACATTCCCCTAAATGATAAAAAAACATCCATAAACCACCAAATAATCAACAATCACCCACACCATCTCTTGGAAATGTGGGTGTCATCTACTCTAGACTGCTTCCTGTTGTTTGTAGGTGACAGCATCTTTAGGGAACCCTGACAAAATTGAGATAACGGCCAAGTCCTGGAAAGGCCAGCTGTAACCTTTCTGTGTGTGTGTGTGTGTGTGTGTGTGTGTATCACCCGACAAGTTTCAGGAGCTCTCCCCTTCCAATCAAACATGATCTATATTAACCTGGAAGGAATCCACAACCTCTCGTTTCCTAGGGAAACAAAAGCAAAATCTCTTCCCCAAAGCATTTTTTACTTTCATTTGACAAATATATGTTTACTCCCATTTTTAAACTAAGGCATTCCTAAAGAACATAGGCTGGTTTATTTCAGCAGTCCTTCTTTCAACCCCACGCCTATTAGCAGATGTCATTTGCTTGTCAGCAATCAAAAAATTCAAGGTCAATACAACTGTAATGGTTTGTTCTGTCCCTTTAAGAGACAAGCCCCCCCTCCCATCTGCCAAGGCAAGTGGATCTTCCTTCCACTTCCAGCCTGTACTCCTCTCCTCTCCCCTCTTCCTCTCTCTCTCTCTGTTTCTCTCTCTCTGCCTCTCGCTCCTTGTCCCCCTTCTCCCTCCTTCTCCCCTTTTCCCTTCCCTTCCACAACCCACTAAATAAATACCCAACCTCACTCTGCATGGCGTGCCTATTGGTCTCTGCCTCTCACCCGCCCAGCAGCTCCCTGCATGGGACCTTCTGCCTCCTGTGGTTTGCTGCCTGCCACCCCTCAGGGAATGTCACCATTTTAGTTTTACTATTATATGGATGTGTGCATGTGTGAACAGAATTCAACTCTGGTGTCATTTTTCAGGGGATTCCTACCTAGTTTTTTTGAGAAATGCTCACTCATTGGTCTGGGGTTTTCTAGGTAAGCTAAGCTGGCTAACTAGCAAGGCCCAGAGATCCTCCTGTCCATACCACCCCAGTATTGGGCTTGCAAGCACCTGTCACCATGCCTGACCTTTTACCTTTTTTGTGGCAGTTGCCTTGCAAGGGGACTCTTCGTCTTAAGACCTGTTTCTATTGTTCAGTATTTCCTAGTTTAGACCTAAATAAGAGGTAGCCATGAGGAGGTTCAAACAAGGCAAATGCAAACTCTGATCTAGGGAGAAATTGCTCTTCAAAAAGCAGTTCAGGATTTGCTGACTCATATATAGTAGAAACTCAGAAATATGTGTGAGCATAGATTCTAAGGATGCAGGCCAAAAAAAAGTAATTTTATACCATAATTAACATAGGATATCAATATATTTACCAGTTACTCTGGCTTTACTCTTTTAAAACTGGTAATGGCTTTGACAGCTTGCTTAGATGACTAGATTTGAGCTCAGAGAAGGCCCACGTTCAGAGACGTTTGATGCCAGAAGCTCATTAGAATGACACATGGACACACTCGGGAGATGTAACCTGAACATCTACTTCCCTTTTGCACCGTCCAAGAAGTCCTAGAGGAGTTCATCTCTCCCAAACACTAGGAAATGTGACAGTGAAGAAGGCATGGGGGCCCGTGGCAAGCTCTGTGGTACCTGTCCTCGAGGTTGGGAATGACAGAAGGTATCTGGGCATTGAACCAGACACAATACAGCGTTCAGCCACCTTTAAACTCCCTGCACCTTCCCTCAGGAACACGGGCTCTTGCTTTCCTAGAGAGGGAAGTTGCTAGAGGAAGGGCAGAGCTTTGCATTGCAAAACTCCGGAACTGTGGCTCCTAACTGCTGGGTAACTCCTTTAGGGGAGGGTGGGAGTGTGAAAACTCCGGAGGAAAACAACCAACAGGGGCCCCAAGGCTCTCTCACACACCACAAGGAAAAAAGGAGGGGGAATTATGCAAGAACCTGGGATAATGCGTTAGCTATTGGAACTGTTTGCCATGTTTCCATTTCTCCAAAGGGACATAGCTGCACAAGAGTGTGCCTTTGAACACTTCCAATCACATTATATCAGGATTGTGATAGCAAAGAACTTAATTTTAGCATTCTTCAAAGAAACTACTTTGCTCCCCAATCAAAGCCAAGCCCTTTCACTGATAGCTTGAATAGAATAATTAGTAAATATTCTCAGAAATTAATAAACCAGTATCAATTTACTGCAGTACCCAACCTTATCACTGGTAAGTTCATACTTTGTTTTCCATATTGAAAATAAGAACACAATGCTAAAAGAAAAAAGAATATTAAAGGCTGAAAGAAAAGGTATACTGTCCTTTTCTTATCTGTCCGTGCCCAGCGCTGGCTCAGAACTTTAATTCTTGCTGACTAGACAGAGGACCTAGTACTAAGTTTCATTACCCGTGAGACTCTGAATACTGCTCAGGAGGCTTTGCCTGTGTCTGGAACCCTTCCTGTCATCTCTTCTCACCTTTGCAGCCAGGCCAGTGCCTGCTATGGTAATCATCCTAAGGCATGAGAGGAAGAAAGTGTTTACTGTGAACTTGAGGTGTTTTGTCCAAGGACAGAGGGTCATAAACTGACAGCAGATCATTTCTTTTTATTATAGGTTATTTATTAATTTCCTGAAATTTGTGCAGGGACAGCCCAGTGTCTCCCTGTGTGAGACACTCCCTGAACTGTATGGGAACACTTATCTCTTCCCCCAAACCAGCCTTCTAATTATCACTTCCAGTTTCTACTAATGATCTTAGAAGTCCATGTTCCCTCAGGACTTTAGACTCATAAAAAAGTTTGAAGGAATTTACCAGAAGTAGTAGGTAAAGTTAGCAGGCATCACCACTATCATGTGTGATCCACCCTTCCTCCATTTGGAGAGCAGCCAGGGTCTCCTAATGCTCACCTCCCCAGCTATCTCCTGTTTATCCCCAACAAGCCAAACATGGAAGTGAATGCAACATGGGCTCCTTACTTTATGATTTTAAATCTCATGTAATGGTCTGTCAAGTCCCTTTAAGAGACAAGCCCCGCCCACTCCCCTCCCCTTCTGTCGAGGCAAGCGGATCTTCCTTCCACTTCTAGCCTGTGCTCTCTCTGCCCCATCCCTCTTTGGAAGAGGTGGCTGCTGCCATGGCTCCTCTCCTCTCCCCTCCCCCATTTCTCTTTGTCTCTCTGTCTCTGTCTCTCTCTCTCTCTCTCTCTCTGCCTCTCTCTCTGCTCTTCCCCCTTCTCCCCTTCTTCCCTTTCCCTTTCTACTCCATAACCCACTAAACAAACACCTGCTTTCTCTGCATGGTGTGATTATCTGTCTCTGTCTCTCACCCACTGTGGCTCTTCGTGGTACCAGCTGATCGGCCAAGGTCTCTCACCTGCTGCATGGCTCCCTGCCTGGGACCTGCTGCCCCTCCTGGCCCACTGCCTGCTGCTGCCCCTCGGGGAATGGCGCCGTTTTATTTTTACCATTACATCAAGACCTTTTGTACTTTTAAGAATCATTGTAAAAGCAGGAATGGAACTCCATGCAGAACTTGCCTTACATGCAAGAAGCCTCTCGGTTTGATCACCAGTACCGCACATAACAGGCCATGGTGGCACATTGTAGTCCTAGCATTGTGGGTAGGGAGAGGGTGTGAAGACAGAGAGATCGTAAGTCCCAGGCTAATCTGTGTAGAATACATGAGACCCTGTCTCACAGACAAAGCGGATCATTGAGGAGCCCAAACATCTTTTGTTTGTGAGGGTTATGTTTATCTATATAAATTTAAATGAGAGAAATTAAAGCCAGGCATGGTGGCTCATTCCTGTAAATTCAGCACTGAGAAAGCCAAGACTATAGAATTGCTATGAATTTGATGCAAGTTTGAGCTATGCACACAGAGCTTCAGGAATTCCTGGGGCACAGAGTGAGACCCTGTCTGAAAAACAAATGAACAAAACGACTTTCTTCTTAGAGGCCTTACACATGGAGAGCTCCTGGCTTGCACACAGGTCTGGCGTATGAGAAAGTGACTCTAAAACATAACCCTGTTAGTATCACAGGCCTGCTCTTCTCCCTGTGTGTTCTACCTGTGCAGAGCTTTGTTCTTAATGGCCTCTTGGGAAGCTTGTCTATTCACTTGGGTACCTGCATTAGGTGCTCAGCCAGCATCAGTTTTCTTTATACCAGTTTGTTCAATGAACCAAATATCTATAGTTTTAAACATATCAAGTTACTCTTACCTGTGTGCTTCATGTCTCCTAGAAATTTGTTGACCTTTCTTGTGGTGGTATGATAGCTAAGGTATGTTTTAAGTTTAAATTACTGTGTTTAAGAGATCTTATGAAACAAAAATGCCTCTAAGCCTGTAGGCCCCACTTGCCCAAGGACAGATAACCTCCTGGAATACTTGGGGCTGTTGTTTGTGTAAGTTCTGTGTTTTCACTTCTGTAAACAAGCATGGTAGCCCTAATGGCACAGCATGTGACACATAGGCTGGATGTTGTAGGAGGCTGCTTGTTTGTTCCTGGCTGCCCAGACTCCCAAAATAACCACTCAGAAACCATATTAATTAAATCACTGCTTGGCCTACTAGCTCTAGCTTCTTATTGGATAGTTCTTACATCTCAATTTAACCCATTTTTATTAATCTGTGTATTGACACATGGCTGTGGTTTACCAGCAAGGTTCCATCTCTGGCGGGGCTACACAGCTTCTCCCTGACTCCACTGCTTTCTCCCAGCATTCAGTTTAGTTTTCCCTGCCTTGCTCTGTTTTGCTCTGTTATAGGCTCAAAGCAGTTTCTTTATTCATTAACAAATAAAATTAACACATATACAAAAGGACATCAGCAGGAGGTATATGGGCAGGACGTATATCAGGATGTATGCTGGCTTCTGATTGGATGAAGGTGGGAAATACATAGTCTTGTGGGATTTGCCTTTGAAAGACTCTGACTAATGTTATTCAAGGTCATGCTCCAGGAGTCCCAGGTATAGATGGGGCCAGTGGCCATCATCCTTTTTGGTATTTAATAAAGCTTGCTTCAATTTTGCCTCAAAGATTGTGTTACTTGTCTTAATCTTGCCTGGTGGAATTAACAGTGATAACTTTCTTCCTGATTGTTCTTGAATTGCTATTTGTTTCTTTTTTATGTCTTTATTATTCCAATTACATTTTTAGAAAAGAGAAGTGGGAAAACCTTTAGTTTTATTAGCCTTCCCCACCTTTGGTTTTTTGAGACAGGGTTTCTCTGTGTAGCTCTCGCTGTCCTGGAACTTGCTGTGTAGATCAGACTGGCCTTGAACTCACAACGAACCGCCTGCCTCTGCCCGCCCCCCCCCCCCGCCCCAAGTGCTGGGATTAAAGGAGGGTGCCTCCACTGCCCGGCTAGTAGCCACCTTTCTATGTAGAGCTGGGGATCAGATCCAGGGCCTTGTACATTCTGGACAAGCATTCTACCACACTCAAAGCCCAGTATTTGTGATGTCTAGAGCACGCCTTGTCCTTGGAAGTGAAAATTTTAGCTTTCTTTTTTTAATTACTTTTATTTTTGGCTTTTCGAGACAGGGTTTCTCTGTAGCTTTGGAGCCTGTCCTGGAACTAGCTCTTGTAGACCAGGCTTGGCCTCGAACTCACAGAGATCCACCTGCCTCTGCCTCCCAAGGGCCGGGATTAAAGGTGTGGACCACCACTGCCAAGCTCCTAAAATTTTAGCTTCCTATTGATTTGGAAGAATCTGGGTGTGGGAAAACTGCTCAGTAATTAAGAGCTTTGTGCTTTTGCAGAGCACTAGAGTTTGGTTCCCAGCCCCTGTGTTAGGCACCTTATGAGTGCCCATTTCCGCTCCAGGGGATGTGGCACCTTCTTCCGGCTTTCACGGGCACCTGCAAGCGCGTGTGCCTGCACATGCGCAGACACAGTGGCCTTCCCCTAGCTGGAGTAAACAGAGATTTGAAGCATTTTTGTGGGCAGGAAATACACTGCTCACCTCATTGTCAAGACTCATTTCACAGCCTCCCTTCCAGGGTTCACTTCAAGGGCAGGGAGGTTACACAAGCCAGAGCTGTCGTAGTCTATCAGCCCTTCTAGTTGGCTCAAGCCCAGAGCAATGTTCTGTTTTTACTCCAAACAGTTCTTCATTGAATTTGGCAGTGGGAGTTGGGTCTGATTCTTAAGGTCTTGTTAAAGACTATCCTTTTCAGTACGTTTTCGTGACTTCATTTTTTCTGGTATGAAATTAATATGAAAATATCTTTTCCACCAAGTTCTAAATCAAACAGATGAAAACTCCTAGGGAGAGAGATTAGGAGGGCTAGAACAGGGCAGGAGACTCTGTGCTGTCAGTAAACTGAGTGATGCAGAATGAAGGAAAATGTCATTCACAATCAGATGTGGTGTGTGTGTGTGCGTGCGCATGCACATGCGAATATTAGCAACGTATCCAAGTCTGGAAGCGTAGGGAAGATTGGATTCTAATTTTATTTATTTATTTTAATAGAGATAAAGTTCAAAAAGGTTCTGTCCAAAGGTTGAAGTTTTCAACAGTAAGTAAAAATTCCAATATCATCTGGGCGGTGGTGGCGCACACCTTTAATCCCAGCACTTGGGAGGCAGAGGCAGGTGGATCTCTGTGAGTTCAAGTCCAGCCTGGTCTACAAAGCAAGTTCCTAGACTACCAGAACTGTTACGTAGAGAAACCCTGTCTCGAAAAACCAAAAAGAAAAAAATTCCAATGCCAGGAAGAGTTTTGTTTAGGAAATGTTTTCAGAAAATAAATATGTGTACTTTTGCTCCTAGACGTGGTTCCAAACCCACACAGTACTCTGATACATGCTCAGATATTTGAGACTAGGAAAGGAAACACACTGAAGTCAAAGTTCTTGATGCGAGAAGGCTACAGCTAAGAATAAATTAATAAGTGAATACTTACTGATTGAGTCAGGGAAAATGCCTTGGAAGAACCTGAACTTTTTAGGTGGCTTCTAATAGTTACAAGTTTAGGAGAGAGCTGCTTTCATCATTTGTTTAGGATGCAACCTACATGGTGAATAACAGTAGCCATTAGCACCATTTTTAAAACTCTTCACACGCTCTTCCCTCCAACCCTTACAGTGGTGGTTTCTCTCCCTTTAAGGCTGATGTTGAGTTTAACTATGTTTCTGTGCCCAGTATAATGTGGATGGAAAAATAAGATATGATCGTAGGGACCTGGAGGGGATGACTCCATAAGATGTATGGTGTACAAGCGTGAGGACCTGGGTTCAGATCCCCTATACATATGTAAAAGTAGGTTAAGGGGCACACATCTGTTCCCCCAGCATTGTGGGGTGGCAGAAAGAGATAGATTCTGGGGTTGCTGGCTAGTCAGTGATCTGAAACAGTGAGTTCAAGGTTCAGTGAAAGAGTGCACCTCAAAAAATAAAGTGAAAGCCGTAGAGAAGGATGCCCAGTGTTGACTTCTGTCCCCCACATCATATAAATGGGCATGAGCACACACACATGCATGCATGAAGAAAATAATCATAATTGCTCACTTTGGCTTGGGCGGTGTTTCTGTTTTCTGCCACACACAAGCAGAGCATGTCCTGGACTCTTCCTGGGCCTTGGGGTAAGCAGAGAGGAGGAGGAGACTCAGCCCAACCTCCAGCCCCACCCTCTGTGCATTAAGAAATATGTTTGAGATTATACACCACTGAAATTGTATGTGTGTGTTGAATTGTTTATTATTCAATGGAACTTGGATGCACATCCCACCCCTCAAGAACTGACTTGCAAGTTCAGGGCTTTCAATCAGTCATGCTTGGCATTGCACGCTCCTCGTTTATCCACTGGTCAGAGCGTACTTTTCCAGACTTCGATATGGCTTCAGAATCCCTTTTGGACACTTGCATAAGGAGTTGCCACCAAACAGGCAGAATGGCCCCTGCAATGGCTCTCAATGGACACGCTTCTGTAACCTATTCTGTCTTCTCAGTTTATTGATGACTTTTACTTTAGATCTGCTTCACCTTGGACAACTCATTTTGAAAGTATTTTTAAATTTATTATTGTGTGTGAAGATGATATGTTGTTTGTGTGTTTGGGTGCACATACCGTAATGTATGTCTGGAGGGCAGAGGAGGGAGTCAGCTCATTCCTTTTGTTTGGGTGCCGAGGACTAAGCTCAGGCCATCAGGCTAGCACAGCAAGCACTTCACCTGCTGAGCCTTGTCACCAGCCCTTATCTAAATTTAAATGCTTCGTGTATCGTTAGTGTTTAGAAACACTTATACTATAGTGCTAGCATTAAAATTCATAAGGTGTGACTTGATCAAGGTACATGCTGAGACTTGAACACAATTCATTTACTTTGAATGCTCCCCTTCTGCCACTGTACCCAAGGCTAGACCTCAAATGGGGCAGTGATGCTTGTATTCCTTCTAGTTTGTCATTTCCTAGACTCCAGAGACACAAGGTCTTTTATAAACCTCTTTTTTTCTGCAAGAGCTGACATGCAAGTGTTTTCATGGTGAAGATGATGGTGAAGGAACTGAGGAGAGAACTCGGCTCAGCAGGCTCGTCCTGGGGGAAATATGCCCCTGAGCACCAATCCGAACAGCACCAGAGGTGTGGCTGAGAAAAGCCACATACCCCGCGTGTGTCGTGGGATATCAGCTTCTCTAGTAAAACAGCACAGTGGAGCCCCCATGGAAACATGGGGCTAGAGGATGAAGTAGCTAAAATTGGAGCTACTGGTTATCTGGTTAATAGTTACAAATAAATACTAAAAAGCCGAGACTCCTGGAGTAGAGGTGCATGGCTTTTCCTGCAAAGAGACTCATCCTTACTGTATCCAGTCACTTGCAATCAGGGTACCTGTATGTCAGGGCTCTCTGGAGGAACGGAACTTATAGAATGAACACATACATATATACATATACATATATATATATGTATATGATTTCTTAGAAGGTTTACAGGCTGTGGTCCAGCCCATCCAATAGAGGCTATCTACCAATGGAAGGTCTAAGAATCCAGTAGTTCTTCCATCCATGAAACTGGATGTCTCAGCTGGTCTTCAGTATCGGTCAGAATCCCAAAGAAGTAGGTTCTAACGCCAGTAAAGGAATGGACTTGCCAGTGCGGATGAGAACAGCAGGCAGAGAAAGCAAGCCCTTCTTCCACATCCTTATATAGGCTGCCAGCAGAAGGCAAGGCCCACGTTAAAGGTGAATATTCCCACCCCGAAGATCAAGGTTAGAAGTGGAATTCTTGCTTCAAATATTTAATTATGCAAAAATCCCTCACAGGTGTGCCAGCCACTTGGGTTTTAGTTAATTCTAGGCGAAGTCAGGTTGACAACCAAGAACAGCCATAGTGTAATGTAATGCAGCCATGCGAAAAGAAATCCCTGCCAAGAATGGGATTTTTTTGTAGTAGGAGGCCAAAGGTTCCAAAGCTCTGAGATGAGGTTGCTATTGTCCTATTTTGTTTATATTGCAAATGATGCCAGTTTTTTTCAAAGTGCTTATGATTCTGGCCTTATCATTCCTGCCACTAGGCAGCTTCCAGATTGTCTAATCTTGGCAGTGTTCAATGGTGTGTCCTCTGTCCTCTGTCCTCTGTCAGGGGCCGCTAGTTTGAGCTGCCAAGAAGCTTTGCTTTATTGCCCAGCTAGACACGGCCTGCGCTGCTTTATGACATTTCAAAGTGAATCGATGATAGAAATTTCAATTGGTTTCAGAAGAGAGTTGACAGCAGGCTTGGCGCTCAGATCAGTGACCGGATCTTTAAAAAGAATTGATTTGAGCACACATGGATGGAAGGGAGGCTGAACGCTGTTTCAGCATGCAGTTATCCTATGAAACTGTCTATATTTATACCTAGGTCCTGATGCTAAAGAATGGGTAGCGAGACTAAGATTCGTGGTCAGAATGTCTTCCCACCTTCTTTACTAAATATAGTAACCATAGACATTTTTTCTTTCTGTTCCTCCCCATTCTCAATACCTGTGATTCAGAAGAAGCTAATATCCAATCTAGGTCAAGGGTCGGTGGTGTGTAACCTAGGCATATCCAATGAGAAGCATTACTTTGATTTAGGGATGGACAAGTTTGCTATAAAAATCAGATCCTGAAAATTGACAGCATTATATTTTCAAAGTGGGTTTTCAAATAAGTTTCCCACAGAGTTATGGGCAGATGCAGGGAAAAATCTAACAGATAGTACAGTTTTGGGGTGGCGGGGACCTATTCATGGTAAGGTATTGGTACTACTCAGGTTGTAGACTGAGAAGGAAAAGAGGAGGGAGGGAGGGAGAAGGGGAGGGGAGAGAAAGAGAGAAGAGGAGAAAGATATTGGAGATTGGGGGTAGCATTTTAGGCTGGCTGGACCTGTGACTGCTGATTAAGAGACACAACTAATCCATGTAGGGTTTTGCCAAGGGGGCTGAGGGAAAAGAACTGCTTAACCTTATTCTCTTCCCTTCCTCCATTCCTTGATAATATTCCAAAGGAAGGCCCGGGGAAAGGGGCCATGGATGCATCCACGCAGACCAAGATTCCCCCCCACACACACACACTACCCCCCGTAGAACAGGGAGAAGAACAGAGTAGATTCAGAGGTCAAGCTGAAGATCTTCCACGCATGAGCTTGTTCGGGACAATTGTGAGGTAATCCTAAAGAGATGGACCACCCAGAAGAGGGGTAAAGCAATCAGGGAGCTGGGAAGGTGAGCCACACATGGCCAACAGTTCATGAATGAGACACAGGGCTCTCACACAATCCCAGGATGAAAAATAGAGCAGCTACAAGCACAACCTACTAACACAGGTGTAAGCCTGAGTCAGCCCTCTAAAACTACCCTAGCGGCTGGGCGATGGTGGCGCACGCCTTTAATCCCAGCACTCGGGAGGCAGAGGCAGGCGGATCTCTGTGAGTTCGAGACCAGCCTGGTCTACAGAGCTAGTTCCAGGACAGGCTCCAAAGCCACAGAGAAACCCTGTCTCAGAAAACCAAAAAAATAAAAAATAAAAAATAAAAACTACCCTAGCAACCAAAGCTGACCGATGAACTGCCTATAAAACAACACAGCTCAGATATCAGCCAATTAGGAGTAGATACTGCCTGCAAGCTCTAATCCCTTGTTTGCATGAAGGTCCTGGACAAGGAACGTTGGAGAGAAACTTCTTATGCTAGCTGCCTCTTTTCCTTCTTTCCTTCCTTATTCCTTTCTTTTTCTTTTTTTTTTTCTTTCTTGATGTACAACCACTTACAGGTTGTAACTTTATAAAATTTATTTGTGATATCTGATGTTATGAACTTAGATATGCAGGATGAGTATGTAATTGGTGTAAAGCCCACTTTCTGAGCTCTCTTAGTGGCTCTGTTATTTTTCTCTCTTTCCACAAAGACCTTTCATTTCTGTGTCTCCTGTCAAT
The DNA here is from genome assembly GCA_025134845.1 of Neodon shergylaensis. NCBI lineage: Eukaryota > Metazoa > Chordata > Mammalia > Rodentia > Cricetidae > Neodon > Neodon shergylaensis. The sequence goes on from JABTXL010006999.1 coordinate 19,775,595, forward strand.
GCACCCAGGAAATGGGGCAATAAACTGGGACAAAAGTTGAACATTATAACCTACACATTTCTCACACAAGATACACTTTTATTTATTTATGGATTTGACTGTTTGTTTAGTTGATTGGTTGGGTTGGTTGGTTGGTTGGTTGGTTGGTTGGTTGGTTGGTTGGTTTTCCAGACTGGTTTCTCTGTGTAGCCCTGGCTGTCCTGGAACTCAGAGATCTGCCTGCCTTTGCCTCCTGAGAGCTAGGGTTAAAAACATGTGTCATTTCTGTCTAGCATGATACACTCTTAAGAGACTTCTGATAAGGGTTTTCTGTTGGCATGGGAGGGTCCTCGCTGCTGATTGCCTGTTACACTGGGAAGAGCCTCCTCACAGCACCGAGTTCCGAGAGCAGTGAAGCAGCCAGCAGCCAACCTCCACCTCTTCCTCCCCACACCACTGCACACAGCAGTCAGAGCTACCATGATTCTTCAACATTCCTCCTCCTTTCCTTTTCCCTACTCCCTCTCTTCCTTAAGGAGCCTCCAGTCAGACTTCCCCTCCTCAGAACCTCATTTCCTGTCCTGCTCCAACAGATGTCCTCATAGACTTACCTGCATTCCTGTGGCTCTGGTTGTATTTCTGAACTCAAGATTCTCACTCTAGTAGAAAATCGATGAAGCAATTGGGACATAGTTTCCTGCATCTACTTGCATTTCTGTGAAACCTGAAGCTATTGGCGGCTATAGCCATTATGAAGAGAAGTAAAGAAACTGGGACAATTTTTTGGTGATACAATCTAAGCGTTCAGATTCAATTATTCTTAGAATTTTCGGCTAGGGATTAGAAACTTCTCTTCTGCCCCTAACAATCAAGTGTCTGTCAATTGTCTCTTAAAGATGCTGACAAATGAACCATATGCCTAATCTTGTGCACAGCAGAATTTAGCTCCTGAAACCACTAAACTGATCTACGAAACCAATCAGCAACTTCTAATCCAGTCACTTAGCAGCCAAACCTGGTGTCCTCAGCCTGTGCGATGCCAGCCCGTCTGTCCAGGCTTACCCAGTCACTGCCGCAGTTCTTCCCAGTTCTTGGGCACTAAAAAGTTCCAGATGTCAGTGCCCAGAGGCATTGATGGGTAACATCTAGAATTTTATTAATTCCCTGAACTTGGGAGACAATATCTTAAATAAAACATGCAGGGAATTGAATACAAGTCTCTTTCAATACGTAAAAAGGCTCAAATTGATTGACTTAAAGGAATTGAGGCCTTAAAATGTGCACAAAATTGGTAAAGTTAGGCAGATCAAATTATTCCATGGCAGAACTACTTCTAATACAACAAGAATAGCATGTATTTTTTTTTCTTGGTGAACCAATTAATTTTATTGGGATTACTCACAGGAATATGGGTAAAAGATTATCTGCAGGAGGAAAAGTCACTCCAAGACAGCTGCAGTACCAACAGGCGTCACCAGCATGGGTGACAGATCATAAAAGCTGGAAACCTGGAGGACACTGCACAGCCAGTCTCTGCTTCTGCTGGGCAACATCTGGGAGTGGCTGTTTGCAGTCTTTACTGTTTGCCTGCTCTTGGGGAAGAAGGGACCCAGTCAATCTGGTTTACTTCCTGCCTTAAGGAACTTCCTTGAAGGACGGAAACTGCTACACACCAGCTGTGTGGACGTGTTCATACCCCAGCAGTAGCATGTGCTTTTAACATAAGGATGGTGTCACTGCACTGGTTGGCTGGATATTAGCTCAGGATGAATAATAATTGTTCTGGAAGATAATTAGTCTCAAAACACATCATTCAGTCTTTGACTTTGATAAAGACTTTGTGTTCTCTTCATTTTCTTCCTCTAAAAAAATATCTATTTTAAATTATGTGTATTTTCTGAGTGGTGGTGGCGCACACCTTTAATCCCAGCACTCGGGAGGCAGAGGCAGGTGGATCTCTGTGAGTTCGAGGCCAGCCTGGTCTACAAGAGCTAGTTCCAGGATAGGCTCCAAAGCCACAGAGAAACCATGTCTCGAAAAAAAAAAAAAAAAGAAAAAGAAATAAAATTATGTGTATATGTGTGGTTATGAGCACATGTGAGTTCAGGTGCCAGAGGAAATCAGAAGAGGGCATCAGAATCCACGGAACTGGCATTACAGATAGTTGTGATCTGTTTGACATGAGTACAGGAAACCAGATTAGTCTCCTGCAGAAACAGTAGACCATGTCTCTAGCCCCTCCTTTTTTATTTTCTCTCTGTCTGTCTCTCTCTGTGTGTCTCTCTCCCTGTCTCTCTCTTGTCTCTCTCTCTCTGCCTCTCTCTCTTTCTCTCTCGTTCATGTTGTGTGTGAGTGTGGACGCATGTATCCCTGATGCATGTGTGAGAGTCAGAGGACTCCCTTAGGTATCAGTCTTTGCTTTACACCTTGTTCGAGACAGGGTTTCTGGTTGTTTTGCTTCTATGTAAACCAGATTAGCTGTTTGTGAGCTTTGGGGGATTTTTCTGTCTCCGCTTCTCATCTCACCATAGGAATGCTCGGATTACAGACCCATGCTGTACCTTTCAGCTTTATGTGGGATCCTGGGATTAGAAGTCAGGTCCTCACACTTGGGTAGCAAGCACTTTTACCAACTGAGGCATCTCTCCAGTCCACGTAGAACATTCTCTGTCTGTGTACAAACCTAAATTACCTTTAATGTACTTCTCACCAGCAAGCAGGAAAAGAGAAATGGTTTGTGGGCTGACAGCTGAGACTGATCAGATTTCTTTAGAGAAGGCCTGAAGATGGCCCTTCCTCCTAGGCCACCTCTTCAACATTCCCTCCGTCCACTAGGAGGTGAAAACCTCAGTGTGCACACGTCAAATGGAGAGGAATATCACACACAGTATGACAGCAGAGAGCACAGGCTTGCATGGAGTGTCTGGTCCCTGCTTTTCTGGGAACTTGACTTCGTCTCTCTGAGGTCCTGTATCCGTCTTTATGAAATGGGATGGGCAGCATCTTCTCAGAGCATGGCCCTGAGGACTGATGAGACTGTAGGAGCAAAGTCTCTAAAATACTGTGTGGTGAGCATCTTCAGAAATTGTTGAAATAAGGAGCGGTGGGGCTGCATCCCCAGCACCCCGGCCGCCTGCTAGCTTAGCTTATGCCCCGAAATAACAACACACAAACTGTATTCATTTAAACACTGCTTGGCCATTATATCTAGCCTCTTCTCGGCTAACTCTCGCACCTGGACTAGCCCATTTCCTATATTCTGTGTAGCACCCAAAGGTGGGCTTACCGGGAAGTTTCTAGCCTACGTCCATGCTGGGTCGGAGCTTCATCGCATGTGCTTCAGAGAGCAGAGCTGTTGAGTCTGAGCTCACTTCCTCTTCCTACCAGCATGCTGTTCTGTTTACTCCTCCCACCTATGTTTTAACCTATGAGGGCCAAGCAGTTTCTTTATTGCTTAACCAATGAAATCAACAGATTGATATATGACACTCCCACATCAAGAAATGGCCTAAAGAATAAGAGAGGTGGCAGATCCGGCCAACCTGGACTGGCACTGGGTGGTTTTGTGTGTCAGTTTGACACAAGCCAGAGTCATCAGAGGAAGAAATTTCAATTGAGGAAATGTCTCCACAGATTCAGCTGTAAGGCATTTTCTCGTTTAGTGATCAAGGAGGGAGGGCCCAGCCCATAGTTGGTGGTGCCATCCCTGGGCTGGTGGTCCTGGGTTCTATAAGAAGGGTGAGCTGAGCAAGCCATAGGAAGCAAGCCAGTAAGCAATACTCCTCCATGGCTTCTGCATCAGCTCCTGCCTGTGTGTTGAGTTCCTATCCTGACCTCCTTCATTGATGAACAACAATGCTAAAGTATAAGTCAAATAAACCCTTTCCTCCCCAACTTGCATTTTGGTCATTGGTGTTTCATCGCAGCAACAGAAACTCTAAGACAAATACCAGGGATGTGGTGGTTTGAAAGAAAATGCCCCTCTAAAGGAGTGGCACTATTAGGAGGTATGGGCTTGTTGGAGGAAGTCTGTCACTATTGGGTGGGCTTTGAGGTCTCTTTTGCTCAAGCTTCCCTCATTGTGGCAGTCAGTTGACTTCCCATTGCCTGCAAGATGTAGGACTGTCAGCTACTCCACAACCATGTCTGCCTGCATGCCACCATGCTTCCCATCATGATGATGGACTGAACTTCTGAAACTGTAAGCAAGCCACCCCAATTAAATATTTTCTTTATAAAGATTGCCATGGTTTAGTGGGTTCAATGCTTGAACTGGCTTTGTGGAGCCCATTCTTTTTGGAGGAATACCTTGCTCAGCCTAATTATAGGGGGGAGGGCCTTTGTCCTGCCTCAAAGCGGTGTGTCAGACTTTTTTTTTTATCATGATACAAAAAACAAAGTGGTTACCATCTTAAAACCCAAAACACCAAGTAACCATACCCTAGGTCAAGATATCCTGTTAGTAGCCATACCTTAAATTAAATCTCCTGTCGATAACCTTGAAGGAGCAAGAATAGGTTTGATTCACTGACCTTTAGTCAAAGTGGAACAGATCCACTTCTGTGGGCCCTCTTACTACCCAAAACCAAGTAACCACACCCTAGGTCAGGGTATCTTGTTTGTAGGCATTCCTTAAGTCAGACCTCTCGTCAATAACTTTGAAAGAGTGAGAGTAGGCTTAAACTCTCTGACCTTCAGTCAAGGTGAAGCGGACCACTTCTGTGGGCTCCCATAATAAGGCCCAAATTTCCACAAAGGGCTTGAAAAGATTTTTTTTTACAAGAAGGATATGACTCCTTTAAGAATTTCTGCCATACAGCAAGCCATTGAGCAGTTGATATGTTAAGTAGAATTAGCAAGCTAAGTAAAAACACCACCAGTGGGGGGGGCACACACTTTTAGATAGATCTGGGGAGTTGAATGCAGTACTGGGTCACCCACCTTTGACCAGACCTGTGAGCTTTAGGCTTGGCTCTCAAAGACTAGAGAAACTGGTAGAGCTAGCCTCCAAAGCCACAACAGAAGTCCTAACCATGCCACTTAGCAGTTTAAAGACCCATGTGGTCAAAAAAGGTTAGAGATATGCAGTAGAAGAGGTCCAGACAGATAAAAACCTTTAAACAGGTTCCAGTGCATTTAACAATATGCATAGGCTTAAGAAAGAAAAGACAGGATATAGACAGTCATAGAAAAAAGTAAGTGATTTAAAGACTTTAAAGAAAGAAGAAAGTAATATTTAAAAAAGAACAAGCCACATAGAGATGGGAAATACATAGGGAGTCTAGATTCTCTATGTTGTTGTAATGATCTGTCCTATCCCTTTAAGAAACAAGCCCAGCCCACTCCCTCCCCCCTCCACTGAGGCAAATGGATCTTCCTTCTGCTTCCAGCCTGAGCTCTCCATCTCTTCTCTCTCTCTCTCTCTCTCTGCCTTTCTCCTCCTCCCCCTTCTCCCACCCTCTTCCCTTTCCCTTTCCCTTCTATAACCCACTAAATAAATACCCACTTTCTCTTCATGGTGTGCCTATCCGTCTCTGTCTCTCACCCGCCACAACTCCTCATGGAACCAGCTGACCCACCAAGGTCTCTCACTGACTACATGGCTCCCTGCCTGGGACCCACTGCCCCTTGTAGCCCACTGCCCACTGCAGCCATTTGGGGAACCACACAGTTTTACTTTTACCATTACAACCCACATATACCCCAAAAGAGAGCGTGTGTGTGTGTGTGTGTGTGTGTTGCTTTTTTTTTTAACTGTTTATTCTTTTGGGGGGCCCACCACCCAACTTCCAAATGAATATATGGAGACTTATTCTTCCTTATGAATGCCCAATCTTAGCTTGGCTTGTTTCTTGCCAGCTTTTCTTACATTATCCCATCTACCTTTTGCCTCTGAGTGTTTACCTTTCTCTATTTCTGTATTTCTTTTCTGTCCTTCTTATCCTGTGTCTGACTGTGCAGCTAGGTGGCTGGCCCTGGGCAACCTCCTCTCCTTTTCTAGGGCCTGTCCTCTTCTTTTCCTTCTATTTATCCTCTCTGCCTGCAAGCCCCGCCTCTCCCTTACCTGCCTAGCTATGGGCCATTCAGCTCTTTATTAAATCAATCAGGTATTTTAAGCAGACAGAGCTTCACAGAGTTAAACAAATGCAACATAAAAGAATGTAACACATCTTTTCTTCATTAAACAAATGTTCCACAGCATAAACAAAAGTAGACATCTTCAACTAATATTCCACAACAAGAGAGACTGAACAAACATGCCAAATATAACATAAGTACAAATCATGTTGTACAATGATTTGAAACAACTATTAAACTTCACTGTTGTCTTTTTCAGACAGGGCCCCACCATTTAGTTCTGGCTGGACAGGAACTCTCACAGAACTGCCAACTTCTGCCTCCCAGTATGGGGGTGGGGATTAAGACCTGGATCACCACACCCAGCCCTGGGGGCACTGTTTTTAATGGCTTCCTTTCTCATGACTATTCAGAGTAATTAGCTCCACAAGGATTAAGAATTTGAGAGCAGCTTTTAGAATAGGGGAAGAAAAACAAAATTCAACATCTTAAAATAGACCAAGAGAAACAAGAACTAACACCACATTCAGAATCAGCATTTTAAGAGATTTACAAATATAAAATGAAACTTCTGAATAGACAATACACAGAAGAGATGGAAATGGTGATCGGCATTAAAGTCAACCTCATTAGTAAACAAGGAATTGCAAAATTTAGAAAGATTGATAATATGCAAAAATATTGGCTTAGTCATGGAGGATAGATCCTTCTGTGCTATGTCTAGAAGTGAAAATTGGTATAGACTTTGGGGGTATAATATGAGATACATATTTGTCAAAGACCAACCTCGACAAAATTTGTACATTCCAGGGCAGGAGTGTGAGGGTTAGAATTATTAAGCAAAAGGAACAGAGATATGAGAGAAATAAGAGACAGAAACACAGAACAGCACTGGGAGGGAAATTCAGTGACTACTGAATCCCAAATCCATACTCGGTTATTTTCCACATGCCTATATACTTCACTCCAAAAGGGAAGGGTAGAGGCAACAGACTTCATTAAATGATGTAAGGAATAGACTTGAATTCTCCAACTTTGGTCCAGGTGGAACAGATCTACCGCTATACCCAAAGTACAAATTAACCACACCCCAGGTCAGAATCTCTTGTTTGAAGCCACATCTGTCGTCAACAACTTTGAAAGAGCAAAATAAGCTCAAACTCTGTGACCATCAGTCAAGGTGGAACAGGCTCACATTTGTGGCCCTCACATAAATTAATGCCCTCCAAGACTTAATGCTTAAGCCATTGATTCCAGGTCGGGACTCTAACCAGTAAAAGGGTACACACGTGATACATATTGTTGTATTCATTCTAGAGCAACTGCAAAGTCTTTCCCTAAGGGAACAATAACTCAGAGGAACATGATGCTTTGCTAAAGAGTTTTATATGCTAGAAATTTCTTGACATATTAACAAAGTCAAAAACATGCCCTAAATCATGTTGATAATTCTTGAATCAGCTATATACATTTGTACATTTACTTACCTAAATATATAAAAATCTATTGGCCGTGATGAGCAAGGGAGAATGTAATAGGAAGAATGAGAACATACTTTTCTCTCTTGTACTTTAAAATAACAATCGTAGTTATTTCTAGTCAGATGTTTGTGGTTACAGGTTCAGAGGGGGTATCTATACCCACCCCCACACCCACCCCCCACACACCACACTCAGGGCAACTGTACCACATATTCTGGGCACTTGTATTCTTCTCCTATTGTCAGCGCCCTTATCCTCCGCAGCTATTGACACTGATATACCTTTCATCGGGGAAATTTAACCAAGATTTACAACACAAGTTCATTTCTTCACACGGCACATCTTTGAGGCAAGGCTATAATTCCAAAACCTACAGACATAATAAATGACTTGCCCAGATTCTCAAACAAGTCAGGAAATGATCCAGAGACAGAATTCCACTCTTGTATAAATAAATACACACACTGGCTCTCAGCACAGAGCTATAAATACTCCATCCCCTGGCATCTCGGTCTCTCCTCAAGTAATTGAGTGTTTAAATGACTTGCAAACGCTCACTTTGGCTTTAAAAACTGCCTATGTCTGGGATTCTTTTTTAAAGGAATGGCTTTATAAAGTTTACCATCAACCTTCCCACGAAAGTCAAGAGACTAAGAACCATTTTCACCTTCTGTAAAAAGACTCCAAACGAAATATTGTTGTTCCAAACGACGGTTCTGACCATATCACTTCCCCTAAAATCACAGACCTAGCAGGCCTCTCAAACTGCGTCGCCCTGATTCTGAACACTTTCTTAAGGACGTATGAGGATAAACGCATCAAGAAAACTGATCAAGCACTTGCCTCTTCCAATAACTTCATGTGCAGCCATGTGTAACTCCATTCCATTCTCTGATCTCAAATTCCTCATCTGTAAAATAAGAATGCTTCCCTAATTAAATATAGGGACTCGAGATTCAAATAAGAAAAACTGTGAAGTGCTAGATATATTATTATTGAATGAAAAAATGAAAAGAAAAGACATAACTGCTCCTAGGTGTGGTGGAGGAGAAGGTTTATTGTAGACAAAAGGGGAGAGCATGGCCAGAGGCAGGGACATCTGGGAGAGTCCACAGTGGACATGACCCTGAGCCACGTGAGGAGAGAGTGGGAGAGAGGGGAACCAGGCACAGCAAGCAGCCAAGAGGGCAAAAGGTTTAAAAAAAAGGGAGAGGGGACAGGGAACCAAAATGACTGGATTATATAGGGAGAAGGGCCCCCCAGTCTTTGGCTGGAGAGTTCTGAGTAAACAGGGTATACCAGTCATACACTGGAACAGGTAGGGACTAAAGGTTGCTGGGGAAACCTGGAGGCCAGGTCTACTTTGATATGTTAAAATAGGAGCCTCAGTCATTTGTCCCATGGTTTGAGAATTATTAGTGGAGTTCTTCGTATAAGTTCTTTGTATTTTCTACCCCATCTTCAAAACAAGAAAATGTCTGATTTGCTAAATTTAAGTCTTTTTATTAAAAGCCCAATAATCGTTTTGCTTTGTTTTGTTCTAGACTGAGTTCTCAGCTTCAACATCTGGAAAAGGAGCATATGGAAGTTGTTAGGTGTGTCAGGTTTAAAGTGATAGCTTAAGGGGCACTATACTAGAGCTGTTACTCACTGCAGCATCTGCCTCTGTCCTTTTCAGCACAGAGTGCCCCTTTCTTCAGCTCTGTTCTCTTCCGAAGCCAAAGACAGAGCTGGGTTAAAAGATGGGCATTTGGGCAGTTGCTCAAATTGCTCAGCTATGAGGGGTGCTGAAGGATCATGAGACTACTGAGTGGCTACAGTTTACGTAGGTGAACTCTTACATGCTGGTAGGTACTTCTCACTGCTGTGACAAACACCTGGGAGAAGCGACTAGAGAAAGGCTTACAGGAAGGAATGGTGGCGGAAGTATGAGGCTGCTGGCTGCCCTGTACCCCCAGGCAGGAAGAGAAAATTCAGCTGGCTTCCTCCTTCCCCCTTTTTCTCAGTCTGAGATTCCAGTCCGTGGAATGCTGCCACCCACAACCAAAGTGGCGCCATCCTGGTCAGTTAAGCCTCTGGGAACACCCTCACAGACACATCCCGAGATGTGTCTCCTGGACAATTCCAAACCCTAGATGATTGACAATGAGAATTAACCATCACATGGGGATATCAATATATGTTTGCCCCACTTGAAATATAATCCAGGCAAGTAGAAATCTTAAAAAATACTACTAACTGAACATTTATAGTATGCTTTTTACATACCAGGCCCTATGCCAAGAGCTTTACATGTATTATTTATTTTAAACCCAGCAATTATACGTGATTAACCCTATTTTCCTGATGAGGAACTTGAGATACAGAGGCTGTTGCACAGGTAACACGTGGTGGTGTCATTAGGATGTAGTCTTCCTCCAGGACCTATACTATGCCTTATAGCCCTCCCCTAGTTTTGTGGTCAGTTATTATGGTTTGAATGTACAGTGATGACACACAGACTCACGTGCCTGAACATTTGGTCCATGGATGATGGTTCTGTTTGAAGGAGAGTGTGGATCTTTTAGGAAGTGGGACCAAGCTGGTGGAAGTAGATTGCTAAAGGGTGGGCCTTGAGGCCTACCACCCGGCCCCACTCTGGACTAATAGCTCTCTACCTCATGATTCACTGAGATATAAAAAGCTCCTCAAGGAATTGTGGTCAGAGTCCCAGTTGCCACGCCTTCCCTGCCATAATGTACTCTATCCCTTTAAAGTATGAGCCAAAATAAATTGGTAACATGAAGGAGAAGCCTCAGATTGCACTGAGACAATAGGGAAGGTGCTCTGAAGTGGGCTCTAGGTATAAAATATATGTAAACAGGAAATCCTTTCACTTAAAAAGAGAGTACCTGAGAAGTTAGAGCCTCTAAGGCAACTTGCTGAAATAAGACAACCTAGCAAAATTATTTCTGTCAGCCATGCATTCAGCGCAGCTGCAGCTGCGGTTCAATGGAGCCAGGGTATACCTCAAGCTGCTTGTGTTACCTGGCATCATCCAAGCTGTGCTGGCTTTCCAGGCACACATAATGCAAGAGTTACAGCATCATGGAGGTCTATGCCAAAGCCCCCCCCAAAAAACCCAGTGGCCAGGCAATGTGTGGCAGGACCAGATTCCCCAAAGAGAGGCCCAAGAGACCATATATGAAAGTGAAGTTTACATTGCAATAAAAATTACAAGGTATCGGTGATGCTAAGAATGTGGGATGTCTATGAAGAAAGACTTCAAGTACCAAGTGGAGCCAGCCCAAGAGAGAATGAGCATGCCCAGTAGGGAGTAGGCCTGGAGGAAGAGGTCTACCTAAGCCTATTGGAATTCAGAGCATGCCATCTCGAGTTCCAGGTTCCAAACATGGGGCTGCAGGTCCATTTGTCCTACTGACTTCTGCTCTTGCTTTGGTCAGGTCTTTTCCTTGCTATTTTTCTGATCCTTTCCTTTTGGAATGGGAATGTTTATCCGTGCAATACACACTGGAAGTGTATAGTTTCCTTTCTATTTTGCAAGAGCTTACACTTAAGAGACTGCCTTGAGTTGCAGAAAAGACTTCAGTTTTAGGTGTTGGAACTGTTAAGGCTTCAGGGACTTATGAAGGTGGGCTGCATTTTTGCATTATGAGATAGTCTTGTGTCTACAGGAGCCAGGGCCAGCATGTTATGGTTTGAATAGAAGATGTCCACAGTGGGCCCATGCACTTGAACACTTGGTCCCTAGCTGATGTCACTGTTTTGGGAAGCTATGGAATCCTCAGGAGGTGAGGTCCAGCTAGAAAAAGTGGGTCTCTAAGGGTTGGGCCTGAGGATTATAGCCGGCCTGCTTCTGGCCCAAGAGCTCTGCTTTCTAATCCACTAAGATATAAGACACTATACCACAGGGTCCCACCGCCATGTGCAGAGTTCCAGCAGTCACCATTTCCAGCTCTGATAGACTATATCCTCTTAAATCGGGGGCCAAATAATTGTTCCTTCTTAAAACTGCTTCTGTCAGGTTTTGGCCACTGCAATAAAAGAAGTAACTAATCAACCTGCCAAATGTGTGTGTCTTGCCTCTTTATGCAGAAGGTATTTGATGAAATTCACTAAGTAGACTAAAACTAAAACCACAGAATTATTCGTGACTCCAGCTACTGACTAGGAACCGGTGAACTATTTTAAACCTGCTAGTTAACGTTTCAAAAAATGTGTTCAGTTCAGAAAAATTGCAGAAGAGAGCACCACAGAAAAGGGTGAAGTGCACACCAAATGTCTACAAATACTTAGACTGCTTAGGGGTCTGTATCATTTAACTGATGGAAAAAATTCGCTTTTCACTGCCCCCATAAAATGTACTAAGCATGTATTTTGAAAAATGAGGGGGGCTGGAGAGATGGCTCAATGGTTAAGAGCATTGCCTGCTCTTCCAAAGATCCTAAATTCAATTCCCAGAAACCACATGGTGGCTCACAACCATCTGTAATGAGATCTGGTGCCCTCTTCTGGCCTGCAGGCATACACGCAGACAGTATATTGTATACATAATAAATAAATAAATATTTAAAAAAAAAGAAAAATGAGAAAGGCATATCAGTACATGTGGCCTGTTAAACAGATTTCCCTTTATCTAGTTAAACAGAAAGGGATTTACAAGGAGGAATTGGGGGTTTATAAAAGTACTAGAAGAGGCTGGGCGGTGGTGGCGCACGCCTTTAATCCCAGCACTCGGGAGGCAGAGGCAGGAGGATCTCTGTGAGTTCGAGACCAGCCTGGTCTACAGAGCTAGTTCCAGGACAGGCTCCAAAACCACAGAGAAACCCTGTCTCGAAAAACCAAAAAAAAAAAAAAAAAAAAGTACTAGAAGAGTTGGGACAAGGTTGAGGCAGGACTTTCAGAGACAACTTCCAGAACCCCATCACAGAAGTAGCCCAACTTGGGCACCACACTTATATGACGCTTAGATTTGGGAGTCTGGAAGCTTGCCATGACCTGAACCAGCATGATGACCCTCATTGTCCTTGCTGGGACATCTATTAGGACTGTGTCAGAACAAACAAACACATGACTTCCGAGTGGAAACCACAGAAGTGGCAAAGTACGGTCTTCTCTTGAACCTCCATTGTCAACTTCCGTGCCGTCCTGAGGCACACCTGTTTTACAGAAACTAGCTTTATAATCCTACCCGGAAGGTCTTCTGGCAAATGTATCTGTGTTTCTAGCCTCAAACAATAAAACCTACTATTAGAATTAAATCCTTCAATCTATGATGCAATCAACAATCCAATGCCAAACTATTCATCAGACTAGTGTACCCACCCATCTTGCTCGAGGCCTGATGTAACCACCCTGGCAGGAGTGAAGAAAGCCACTTTTGCTCCTCCCTTTGGCTATCAGATTTTTGAAATGATAGTCTCCAAAGAACGATGGGAAAAGGGCTGACGCCTGGTGCCAGTCTAAGGAAGAGCTTGGTTCCCAGGAAGAGATTTCACAGTTCTGAGAACTCGTCAGACTACCTCACAACACAGACAGGAGCCAGACAATGATAGGTGGTTGACAGGCAGGACCATGTTTGACCAGAAACTTCTTACTTAGGAATACCACTAGTGACCACTAGCGGATGAAAAGGGTTCCAGACATTCCTGTCCTTCCTCATCTTACTATCACCCCTGCTGCTGTAAAATTAAAGGACATTAAAATTAGTTTTTGAGAAGCTGAAATTGATGGTACAAATCTGTAATCCAGTACTTGGAAGGTAAAGGCAAAAGAATAAGGATTTCCTGGTTACCCTCAAGTCCATAGCTGAAGCGACATGAGACCCAGTCTCAAAAAACCCAAAAATGTAAACACAAAAATGTATTATTTCTGAGAACCCTGAGTGCCATGCCAAAAGGAGTTGACTACCCAACAACAGAAATGTGGAATAAAGAAACGACTTTAATAACTGTATCTTATAGAAAGTATCTATATTAATTATTCATCTCATTGTTGTGATAAAGTACCTGACCAAAGAAACTTAAGTTTATTTTGGTTTTGGCTCACAGTTCAAAGGAACAGTCTATCCTGTAGGGAAATAATAGTGTTAGAAGCTTGAGGCACCTGGTCACTGTATCCAGTCCAGAAGCAGACACAGAGGAACACCGCTCTTCAGCTGGCTTCCTTTTTATGCAGTACATATAGGATGCCCATCACATGGCATGATGCCACCTACACTCAAGGTGAGTCTTCCTTTTTCAATTAATCCAATCTAACAATCCCTCATAGGCGTGCCCAGAGGCTTGTCTCCTAGGTGACACTAGGTCTCGCCAAGTTGACGATATTAACCATCATAGTGCACACATACACAGATAGACTTGAGAGATTGGCTAGGAAATAGATAGAATTTAACTGATGGTAGTGGGGTTAGAGAAAAGATGGACAAAAAGATCTATTGATGGAGGGCCTTCCTGGAGGGTGGATGTGTCTCCCACTGTTCTGGAAGCTTCCTCTGAGATTGAAACATTCCATCTGGAAAGCTTGAGGGCAAACAACTCAAAATCGCTTCAAGAAGTCCCAGAATCTGCCCAGATTCACTAGGCCCTTCCTACCAGGGCAAGGAATAAAAGCTAAAAGTTCCCCTCAGACTGAAGGAAACTGAGCTACCAAGGAGATCCTCAAAGTAGAAAGACTGCCTGGAAGAGGTTTAGGCCAAGTGAGGCATCTGGAAAGGACACTCTTCAACCTGTTGAGTTAGGCAGGGTGCTCCAAGCACCCAGCTTTATGCTGGGGTAGACTTTGGTGATGCAGCTGTCTTTGAGTCATTTCTCTTCCTGTAAGTAACCCCAAGAGAACTCATCGGTTCACCAAAATGGACTCCGATGTTGTTCTGTTTTTATGTTTGTTTGTTTGTTTCAGATAATACATTTCCCCACTAATGCAGTAAGCCAGTTCAAGTCAAATTACAAGTATAGTAACAACCTTATTGAAAGCACACCTTTAATCCCTGCACAGAAACTCTTCCTTTTAGGCGCAGTCCCTCATCTATTCCATGAGATGAGAATGAATCTGCTCTAAACGGGACAGGGACTTAAGGGGTGGCTCAGCACTTAACGCTTGCTACACTTACTGAGGACCCCAAGTTTGGTTCCCAGCACTTATGTCTGGCAGCTCACAACTGCCTTCGATCTTCAGCTCCAGGGGTTCTGATGCCCTCTTTTGGCCTCTGCAAATACTTGCACGTACGCACACACAAGGGGAGAAGAGGAAGTAAAGAAGAGAATATGAATATATTAAAATAAGTCTTTAAACACACACACAGACTGTTGTGGAACATTAATTTAAGATGTGTTACATTTGTTTATGCTGTGAAATATTTAATGATACAACGATGTCTTACATTTGTTTGGTTAAATAAAATTAACTTGCGGTCAGGAGACTGAGCCAGTAACTAGCTGACAGGAAGAGGTAGGGAGGAACAATGTATAGTTGGGGTTCTTAAGTGGGGATGGAGCAGCAGGATGTTTGGTTTTTGGGGAGACTCCAGAGGACCCAGGTTTGATTCTCAGGAACCACCTGTCTGTCTACAACCACCTGTAACTCCAGTTCTAGTGGATCCAACACTTCTGGCCTCTACAAGCACCAGGCACGAGAGTGGTACACAGACATACATGCAGGCAGAACACCCACACACACGTAAATTTTAAAATTAACAATGACAAAAACACTAACGGAAAGTAACAACTTGATGCCTATATCTGTAGGAAAAGAAGGATGAGTCAAGAAAGTATAAAGTGTAGGGTTTTAAAAGACTACAAAATCTTTAAATATTTTATTTATTTACTTACTATTTATGTGTGTTGGTGAATACATATAAATAAATGTGAAAGAAATGGTGCAAGTCTCAGGAGATAATATAAGTTATTTAAAACTTGATAATTTGACGTGATTTGTTTGATTATTATTATAGTCAGAATGTGTTAAAATATGTAATGGTTACTTCTTAGGTCTTTAAGTTTAATTTACAAATATTATATTTTTTAGATTTCATAATCATAAAATATGGACACTTCTACTTTGCTATGGTCTAATTCACAAGCTTAATTAAATATTTCTCATTTAATGTTATATATATTCAACTAGTTGCGTTTTCTTAAGACATTTAAAACTATGATCACAAATGTTTTACAAATGTAATAATATCTTTCTGAGCATTTAGATAACTTTTGCAAATCTAATACCATTAAACCAATCTTGTACATGTGCTCACTAAATAAATGGCCTTCATTTACCAAGCTTCATGGATGTCAAAAGCTGAGAAAGCATAAATCACTAGTGATAATATTTACAGAAAAAATGAAACTATATTATCATTGCTAAATGTTACAGATTCTGAAGCTGGGCAGTGGTGGCGCATGCCTTTAATCTCAGTGCTCAGGAGGCAGAGGCAGGCAGATCTCCATTGCTTGTATTTATCTCGTAATCAATGTTTTCTAATAATTTGGCAAAGAAATTACAAAAAACCATCTGTATGTCTTAAGAACATTGTAGAATCTTCAGTCTATTAATGTTAATTAATTATTCTTCCCATTGTTTTATTTTTGAGTTTTTTCAGTTTCCAAAGATACAAACCAGATATGTGAAGTTTAGATTTATGTAAACATAAAATAAATGTATGAAATATTCCAAAATTATTCTGAAACTAGACAACTTCATTCAGCCCTGAAAACTATTACTAGGCATTAGGTTTCTTTCACCATATAAAGATGACTGATCACAAGTTGAAGAAGCATGTTTAAGAAAAACAGAAGCTCCCCTTGGTGTTAATGCCAAATGGAGAATTTTCTGTCGTTGGTTGCAGGGTCTGAAATAAATGATCCAACCTTCAGCCATTTCTGTGAAGTCTCAAAAGGCCAAAATTTTGAAAATAACGAGACCCAGTGTCTAATACGACCTGTACTTTCGCACACCACGTCTATTTCAAGGTGCCAATCTGGGGAAAGTCTTCGGATCTACAGGGGCGCCACACAATAGCAAAGAGAAGAGCGCACGCGGCCTCAATCCTAACCTCGCCATTTTGGGAAAAAGAGGGACGAAGATGGATGACTTAAAAATACAAATGCAGCCCACCAGCGGAGGGGTCAGGGATGAGTCGGTAACTGAGAGGCACCTCAGAAAAAGATCTAAGGACTTTCCTTTTCGTCTCACCCCTGAGCCACCTGGGAGACCTGACTACAGGAGACTTGACCTCGGCAGACCTGACTCCTCTCTGCAGGATGAAGCAGAGTGGAGAAAGTGAGTTTTCCCGCTTCCCGGGGCTGAGCGTCCGGGCCATGGAGTGGGGTTGAGATCCAGCAGCCCCGGCTCGCGAGCTGCCGATCCACACCCGACAGCGCCGCCCGCGCAGGCCACCTGAGCTGAGGGAAAAGCCGGCCTGGGCTCCGCCTAGCTGGCGGCATCACCCGGGTGGAAGTGCGGAGCCCGGGAATCCGCTCCTGACCCAGCAGAGGCCCACGGCGGACCCGGAGCGCAGAGAACAACCGCCCGGCTCGCTGCAGCCGGCTCAGCCGCCCGGCGCCTCTACCAAGCCTGGGCCCTTAGTCCCGCCTCAGTGCTCAGCGAGGATTGGTGACGACGGATAAACTCTGGTGCTGATTGGACGGCGGCGAAGTCGCTCAGCTCGTAGCGTCTGGCCGCCGCGGAGCACTAAATGGATTTTCAGTCCCAGGATCGAAAGCCTTTGAGGCGTCGTAGGGTATCCCCGAGCTGACAGCATCACCCCGCCCCGCATCCTCCTCCCTCCAGTCCGAGACGACTGGCTCGAGACCTGGTTCAGGCCTCGCTGAAGGTGAGGGCGGAGGCGCCCGCGAGGGGGCCGCTCTGAAATGGCCGCTGGCTGGAGCTGTCTAAGATGGCGGTCTCGTGCTCGGCTGGGACCGGGGCGCTCGCTGCGCTGCAGCTGTAAGCTGATGGGATGGAAAGGTGTTGACACGACTTCGTGTCGACAGCACAGGTGACATCCCGGGGCGAGAGCAGTCCGGAGGCCAGGGTGGGCTACGGCGGGAAGCGAGCCTCCGGGGGCGTAGCGGTCCGCGGGCAGTGCACACCCGTGACACTCCGCCCCTCCCCGAGTCACCGCGGGATGGCTGTCCCCGGCCGCGGGGTGACCGTGTGGGAAAGATGCCTGGCCCCTCCTGCTTTCCCGCTTCCTAGCCTTTGTGATTGGCCTGCGCTCCCGCCCCTTCGACAGCCGACCGCGAAGGCAAGGAAGGTTCAGTCCAAAGGGGAGACGCAAGTGTTCCCCTTTCAGGGAGTGAACTGAAAACTTAGGAGCACAGGTTATCTGTCCTCAAGAGCTGGCAGAAATGACCCCTGAAGAGAAAGGCATGAGGCGCTGTTTTAAGAAAATGAAGCTACTTGTTCTCTGCCCACTTGACAAGGGGAGGGGATCCTAATTTTATGGTGAGTCACTGGTTCCATGAAATGATTTCTGTTTTGTTTTTGCCAAATTCAAATACCCACTCTTAGTACCAGGTGGCTGTAGCGCTTGATGAAATAGAAAAGTCACACGTAATGGAGAAGCACGTGGGATGTACAGTCAAGCTTTGGGGGCTCTGTTCTTGATTCTTCACTCACAAAATGTGTTAACCTAGCGGGCAACAACTTCTCCGTGTCTTTTTCTAAAGTGCAGTCATTAACAATCCCAGGTTCTTGACAATTGGATAAATTAACCTATGTGTGGAACTGCGCACAGATAATAATAAACAGTTACTCAGTAAGCATTAGTTGTCAGATTGGGGACAGAATTTGGTTATCATAACAGCATATGTCATGTAACACTTGCGTGTAATGATTTCATTTTAGCTTCAATGCTTATTTTTAGAGATATTGAGATGAGACTGTCCTTTTTAAAAATAAGCTTTGTCTTGTTTTTCCTAAAAAAATTCCTGTGTTGTCAGTGGGTAAGGAAACATTTCAAAGCAGGAAAATTGCCGGAATAGTAAGGAGAATGAAAATATTAGCATGTAGCCGGGCGGTGGTGGCGCACGCCTTTAATCCCAGCACTCAGGAGGCAGAGGCAGGTGGATCTCTGTGAGTTCGAGACCAGCCTGATCTACAAGAGCTAGTTCCAGGACAGGCTCCAAAGCTACAGAGAAACCCTGTCTCGAAAAACTAATATATATATATGCAAGTTTATGACATGATGGGCACTTTGTGTTTACATCTAAGAGCTGCATTGTATGGAGAATCATTTGTGTTGACTACTTACAACACGATAGATGTTCATAGTGGAAGTTTGTGCTTCTGATTGGTGCAATGTCTAATTTTAACTTTCCTTGTTCTAGGCTTCTGGTTACTCCCATTCCTACCCAGTCCCTTAATTTTATTCTTTTGAAGAGTCTGCATTTCAAGCTATCAAGATGGAGACAGTGATTGCAGAAAGAAGTGTTGGTTGTTTCAGGTATCTTACCTACTGGCTGTTGACAGGAAAACCATTTGATTGAGGATCTGAAAGGAAAAGACAGCTTAATTTGTAACCTCAACAGGATCAATCTGTATAGCTTACAAATTTAATTTAAAACTTAAAAAACAGTATTCATTAGATAGTTTTAAGTTTGCATTACTCTTCTATTTCTTTTGTTACATAAGAGAAAAACTTTTAAAAGTGGGTTTATATTGTTTGCTTGTTTCATGAAACAGGGTTTCTCTGTGTAGCTTTGGAGCTTGTCCTAGAACTCGCTCTGTAGACCAGGCTGGCCTTGAAGTCACAGAGATCCACTTGCCTCTGCCTCCCGAGTGCTGGGATTAATGGTGTGCACCACCACCACCTGGCGAGTTTATATTTTCTTAAGATTCTGACTATTACTTCTAGCACAACAGTAGTCAGAGTAATTAGTAGCATTGTGCACTACTTTTAAAAAGTCTTAATTAAGATAATGTAAATATTATGTTCTCTTAAGTCCAGAGAAGAAATATCTCCTTTTTGGTCTGTAGTTTACTCCTTATTATTAACACATAATGCTTAGGATACACTAGAATTCTCTGTCTTGGAAAACAGTGTTTTCAATATAGCTTATTAGATTTGTTGCAGCCCTGGAGAGAGACTTCTGATATACAATACTATCAACATTTAATGCATCTAATGACAACAGTTATCAGAAAGATAAAAGAAATTCTAAGATACTCTCTACTATGAGATAAGGTTGGTAAATTATAGGCCACACAGTCTGTTTTGGTATATAAAGTTTTATTGGAACACCTACACATTCTTTCATCTGTTGCTATGCTGTACCAAAGAGTTGAACAGTTGCCACAGAGCCTATATGACCCATAAAGCAAGCTTTTTTACTGTATGGTCTTAAGTGGTTACCAACTCTTGCCATGGAAGTGTTCCTAAAGATGTTTCTAAAGAGCTCTTCCTTGAAATATACAGATGAAATCATTATTATTTCGTAGCCTAATAGTTCCCAGATTGTTTTTTAGAATGTTAATATTCTATGAGTCTTTTGAGAAAAAAATTTATATTATCAATAATTTTCTTTGTAATTTTACTAAAAGTTGATTTGAACGTAAGTTTGACTACTAAACTCATTTCTGTAGTTTTTGTTTTTATGTGTTAATCTGCCTTTAAGAAAGATGTGCCGTACCTGAGAGCACCAGGAAGTCGCATGAGATCACCTGATAAAAGAATAAAAGAACAAGTGATGTTCCATCTTCAAAATGAAGCATTTACAAATTAACCAGTGTGTTGCTATGTATCTTCTCTCTTCTTTGTTTCTCGTCTTATCATTTCAAACCATTTGTGATACTCGGTGTTAAATCTAAATTAGCCCTGTTTTGCACCACAAACTCATTACCTCTGGATCCTTTGCTGAAACAAGGAAGTATTAAACAAGGAGCAGAATCATTTTGTTCCCAAATTGTATCTGAATCAGACAGTCAAAAGGTTGGGATAGTACAAAGTGAAGATGAACCATTGAAGTCTTCAGTTTCTATAAAACCAGAAGGTGAGCTTTCCAGGGTCGAATTTATGTCCAATTCCAATAAAATAACAACATTTAGTAAGAAAATAGAAAGGAGAAACTATGATGAAAGTTATTTCTCCTTTGGATTTACTTACTTTGGAAATCAAGATATACCCCATGCTCAGTGTGTTGTATTCTGTAAGAAGATTTTATCCAATGCTCTTTAGCCCCAGTAAGCTTCAAAGACATTTAGAAACTAAACATGCTGCATAGAAATAAAGACATCAGCTTTTTCAAGCAGCATCTTGATTCATCTAAAAATAATAAACCTCTAGCACCTAATCTCTCAATACAGATAATGAAGTTAATCTGTCAATGCAAGGAAATGTAACAGTGTTTACAGTGTTTGATAAAATGTCATCATTGTAGAAAAAATAAAGAATAAAAGAAAATAGAAAAAAATTTTTAAAAAGAAGAAAAAAATGTCATCATTGTTAAGAAAATTGGAGTTTGGGGCCTCATCTGTAGAAGGAAACTTTGATTGTTTTCCTACACTGAGTGACTTTTTGACTGAAATTAATTCTACAGTTGCTAAAGATAGTTATGGTGTTATTGTGCAGCATCTGAGGGGTTTGCACTCTACTCTTGAAATATTTTCCTATAACAAGTGATAATGATGCTTGGGTTAGAAATTCATTTGCAGTAACTGTTGAACCAGCTTCATTAACAGCACAAGACTATGAGAGCCTTATTGATTTAACATCTGATTCCCAAGTGAAACAAAATTCCAACGAACTGTCACTAAATGATTTTTGGAGTAGCCTAATCCATGAGTACCCAAACATTGGTAGACATGCTGTTCATCTACTTCTTCCTTTGCAACATTGTCCCTGTGTGAAACAGGCTTTTCATATTATGCTGCAGCACAAAGAAAATATAGGAGAACCCTTGATACTGCACCTCATATGCAGATCCGACTTAGCAATATTACACCTAATATTAAACAAATATGTGATAAAATACACAAAAGCACTGTTCTCATTAAAACGGAAGGGTTTTGCATGTCTCTTGGTAATGAAAGATGAAAATAAAAGATGATTTACTTTGTCTCTAGTATTGGAATTTGAAGAAACTAAGTCAAAAATTCAAATGTCATTGCAATTATTTCTTACATTGTAAATTTCAGAGGGTTTCATAGTCACAACTGGAAAATAATGATTGATAAGATAAAGTTCCAGTTCCTTACTTAGTGAAGCACTTTAGGGTGTAGTCCCTACCTTTTTCCCATCCATGCTTGCCCTACAACCCTCCAGGTCTATGAAATATCTTTCCATTCCGTAAAAAAACAGCAGTTTCATGCTTTTCGATATCAAAAACTCGGTCATCCACATCTTACTTCCTGCTGACTCCCACTTGCTTTCCAATACTATGGCTTAATTTGTCGTGATGCTTTCTCTATTTAATTTTTTTTTTTTTTTTTGGTTTTTCGAGACAGGGTTTCTCTGTGGCTTTGGAGCCTGTCCTGGAACTAGCTCTGTAGACCAGGCTGGTCTCGAACTCACAGAGATCTGCCTGCCTCTGCCTCCCGAGTGCTGGGATTAAAGGTGTGCGCCACCACCGCCCAGCGATGCTTTCTCTATATATTTCAGTTTTCGCCCTATTTTATCCTGTTGCATAGTGTGTGTGTGTGGTCTATGGTGATTTCAAATGTTACTGGGCTGATCTTTTAGAGGGTCTTACCCAGCTCTCTACCTTTATTAGCTGACAAAAAACCTTTACTAAAGTTCAGTAAAAAGGAGAGAAGAAGGATAGTGAAGGAGAACCAACAACAACAACAAAAAAAGGAAATGGAGATTTCTTACGTCACTAGTTGGTATGGTGACATGTGTCACTGTGTTTGGGTTTTTGGCTGTGGCTCAGGTACTCTGTGACCAAGAATTCAGTGTGGCCATTCTGTGGAAGTCATTGAGATGTGCCCTAACATTTGGATACACTCTGAACTACAGAGGGAAGGGGGAAGAAATAATGAATACTTAGGTATTTTCTCAGTTCTTCTTAGATTATTCCAAATTCCATTGCACTTTAGCAATTATGAGACTTGGATGACTAACTTAATTTAGTAATGCTATTAATTTATTCTTGGAATACTATAAAAATTTCCTGTTGATTTACTGTCTTTGAACTGCTTTTCCCATGTCATGTCATATAACATTGATAACCAGTTCTGGTAAATATTTCGTGCTGTTCCTGTATTCAAGAGCTACCACAAATAGTCATTATCTAATCTCACACACTGAAACTTTTATTCTCCTATTTTGGCAAATTATGGTAAAATGGCTTGGGCTCAAATGTCCATTCTACTACTTACCTAGATGTTTGACTACAGCATTCTGAACTTTGCTAAACTCCTGTTAATTCTTTTGTATTTATTTTATTTTATTGGGGTGTTTCTCTGTGTAACCTTGGTTGTCCTGGAATTCACTGTGTAAACCAGGCTTGCCTCGCATTCACAGAGATCTTCCTGCCTCTGTCTCCCAAATGCTGGGATTAAAGGTGTGCATCACTACCAGCCAGCTCAGTTAATTCATTTTTTAAATTAGCTTTTTAGGGTGATTTTTAAAGTTAAGAGAGAATGTGTTTAAAGACTGTGACCCAGAATAAGTGTGTGACATATGTCCTCTACTGTATCAAGTGTTCCCAATCAATTTGACTTAACATTTCACTAAGAGTCTCAATAGTTTTCTAAGCCAGAAAACATTTTGATATGAGGCAAAATGAAACACTTCTGTCAAGGTTCTCGCTCTCCTCCTGCCTTTGTCAGCTTTGAAAGAAACATCTATTTGTCAGTCACCTTAGTAAATATGTTGTTTATGATTAATGTTTCTAACAATACTGCGAGACTTGGACTTGAGCAAGGTCACACTGACTGGCAAAATCTAGTCTTTCTCAAAGATGGTACTTTTCTCTGTCGTTGCCTTTCAGACTTTTCAAAGAAGAGTGAACAGTGACTTTATAAGTTCAGCCCATCCCCTCCTAAAATCTGAATATTTCTTTGAAATCTGTTTTTTCGAAATTCATCCAAAATGGACCATTTACTTTAAACTATAACTTTATTTTCTTGTAAAAAAAAAATACCAGTTGCTGTAATACAAAGTTAAGTATTCAAAAGTACGTCATAGTTTCCCATCGGTGCTGTACATTCTATGTACAAGCCTGGTATTAAACACGCCCCAGTTTGAGAAGCATGTGCAGAGCTGAGCCTGTGTCTGTCTTGAACTGAATCTGGTAATTAGAAGACTCCATGTGTGATTGCTGGGCTTGATTAAATCTCCAGGATGTCTCATTCTTCAAATACATTCTTTTCCTATCTTTTTCTGGACCACGTTGTTGGTCAGTCCGGTTTCTTCTATTTAAATTCGATTTCTTTAACTGGGACCCTGTTATCTGCTATTGGACATCTAAGACTGACCTTACCCAACTTGACACCAACTCAAGTATTCTGAAACCTGTCTGGCCCCTTGCATTGTGACTTGCATAGCTAGGGAGAGTGGGCTGCTAGCTGTAAAGATGGTCTGATGCTGTCTGGATGATTACTAACTCCACGCCATTCCTTCTTCTAACGTGCTCTACTCTCTCAGTTATACCTGAATCCCCAAAGAGAAGATTCTTTTCCTCTGTGTTTAAATACTTCTTGCCCTTCACAAAGCGGGCAGCACTGCCAATCTCCCGTGACAGTTCACAAGCCCTTTGGTTATTGTGCCAGACAGCATCCTTGAACACAGAAGCCTCTCAAGCCAGAGGGAAGCCACTATCTGTTCACTCTTCCACAAAGAAAAGAAATGGTTTTTTTTGTTTTTGTTTTTTTTTTTTTTTTTTTTTTTTTGGTTTTTCGAGACAGGGTTTCTCTGTGGTTTTGGAGCCTGTCCTGGAACTAGCTCTGTAGACCAGGCTGGTCTCGAACTCAGAGATCCGCCTGCCTCTGCCTCCCGAGTGCTGGGATTAAAAAGAAAAGAAATGTTAAAAGGAGAAATAAACATCATTTGACTTAATAGAACAACTACTTGGGGTCTAAAGGGTACTGTCAAGGACTACCTACCCTGCCTACCTGTGGTAAGCAGTGAAGCTCAGAGGAGTTCAACTCCAAAGGATTTTATCTTTAATCTCTGTATTTCAAATAGTTGAAATTACTTAGATTTCTTAGTGAGGATTGTCCCTTTTAATCTGACTTATATCCACACATAAGGTT
>JABTXL010006999.1:19800335-19811791 GCA_025134845.1 Neodon shergylaensis
AAGGCAAGCACCGCCATGCCCAGCAGCAACACTATTTTTTTTTTTTTGGTTTTTCGAGACAGGGTTTCTCTGTGGTTTTAGAGCCTGTCCTGGAACTAGCTCTGTAGACCAGGCTGGTCTTGAACTCACAGAGATCCGCCTGCCTCTGCCTCCCGAGTGCTGGGATTAAAGGCGTGCGCCACCACCGCCCGGCCCAGCAACACTATTTTTAACAGCAACTTTATGTATTTTTCTTTCAAGACTGGGTTTCTCCGTACAGTCCTGGCTGCCCTGGAATGTGTTCTGTAGAGTAGACCAGGGTGTCCTTGAACTCAGAGACAGACCTGCAATTAAAGGCTCGCACCACCACCCTGCCCAATTTCTAATCATAGAAAAGTGGATAGAATTTTCTAGCTAAAAGGTGAACTACAATTCATAAAGCCTCCCGTAAACAGGGTCAGAGTCTAGTCTGGATTTTAAGCGCTTCAAAGGCAGCATTTCATTGGAAAACTCCCTGTCGCCTTAAGATTGTTTATCCCTAAAATGGAATCACCTACAATTTACAAAATGGCTTTGGAAACGTGGAACTGTTTGGAAACCTGTGGAACTGATGCATGTTTCTTTCTTTTCTTTTTAAGCTACTATAAATGAGTACTGTTAATTAGCTCAGTGGAAAGAATTCTAGAGTAAGTATCAAGAGACCTGTGTTCTGTAACTAATTAACTGTCTTACATTTAAGTTCATCCCTCTCTAGGCTTTAATTTTTTAAATGAAAAGACTTGAACTGAAGTGAGCTCTAAAATTCTTACAAGATACAATCAAAGTTTAAACTCAAATAAGGATTAGGGACTCAGTTATTTGAAATTAAAAAGTGTGTGTGTGTGTGTGTGTGTGTGTGTGTGTAGATAATGGCTTAGTCATTCAGAACATTTAGTTGCTCTTGCAGAGGACCCAGGTTTTGTTGCCAGCACCTACATGGTATCTCTTAACCAACTATAACTCCAGTTCCAGGAGATCTAACTCTTCTGACCTCTATGGGCACTAGGCACCCCACGCATGTGGTATACTTATATACATTCAGACAAAACACTCAAACACGTAAAATTAATAAGCCTAAATATTTTTGTTTTGTTTTGTTTTTTGAAGCAGGGCTTCCCTGCATAGCTCTGGCTGTCCTGGAACTTGCTCTGTAGACCAGGCTGGCCATGAATTCACAGAGCTCTGCCTGCCTCTGCCTCACAAGTGCTGAGATTAAAGGTGTGCGCCACTACCACTCAACAATTTGTTTTCTTAAAGCTAACCTTTTTCATGTATTCTTTTACCATATTTTCCATCAATCAAATGATAAAATTGCCCTCTCATGGATACTGACTGGAAAGAATGAAGTGTTTGAGAGAGGGAGACATGCTTTGAAATTCGGGAAACATTTAAGAAAGGCTAAAATGTATAGTTATGTCCAGTTATCTTTTCCATCTTACGTATCTTCAGTTGGTAGAGCATAAATCTGTTATAGTTACTGTTACATTGCTGTGAGGAGATGCCATGTCCAAGGCAACTTAAAAGGAAGCATTTTATTGGAGACTTGACTATAGTTTCAGGAGGCTAATCCATAATCATGGTGGGGAGCAGAGCAGCAAGTAGGCACGGCGCTGGAGCAGTAGCTAAGAGCTTTTCATCCTGGTCTGTAGACAGAGAGGGAGTCACTGAGCCTGGTGTGGGCTTTTGAAACCGCAAAGCCTACCCCTAGTGACACACCTCATCCAAAAAGGCCATACCTCCTAATCTTTCTTAAGTAGTTCAGCAGCTGGGGGGCTAAGCATGCAAATACATGAGCCTAGAGGAGCCATTCTTGTTCAGACTACCCCAAGATCATGATGGAGTTACCCCATTCCACAAGAAATATTTTACATCATGTTCTGTGTGTGTATAAAAAAGTTCCTTAACAGCCCTAATTTCGCATATGTGTAGTGCATCTGCTAGGTTTATATAGTTTTAAAGTTCTGTATTTAACTTCTTAAATAATGGCTAAGACTGATTCATTTGGGGGTTTTAACCCACGATTTGAAAAAACTTGGATCTATTCTTCAGGAACTTGGAGCTAAGCCAATTAAGATATAGTATTATTCTAGCTACAGGAATGTATATAGCTCAGTATAGGCTAGTAAAAAGCAAAGACAATATTTGGGGGAGTTAGAAAATATTTCTTAGCTGGGTGGTGGTGGTACACACCTTTAATCTCAGCATTTGGGAGGCAGAGACAGGCAAATCTCTGTGAGTTTGAGGCCAGCCTGGTCTACAGAGAGAGTTCCAGGACAGGTTTCAAAGCAACAGAAAAACTCTGTCTCAAAAAACAAAACAACAAAAAGAAAAGGAACTATTTCTTTACCTTTGAGGAAGTGACAAATACCCTGTATGCATGACAGCACTAGAGTACTGCGGCACCGTAATTCACCACCTATGGAAACCAATGCATATAAATGAGTGCAAAGCCAAAAACATGATGAGAAATTAAAACTTGGGCCCTAATCAAACCATACACTTGACCACTACCTTGCTTTCATTTTTTTTAATTAACTGGACTAATAATAGTTTTTACTGTCCAAAACAATTTTAGTTGTATTTTCTATTATTATGCAAAATTATCTTAACATGGTGGTCTGGTCTAAAAGGAAAGCAATAAGTAAGAAGAATTTCTTGAACTTTCCTGTGGTATGTGCTGTCCCAGATTAACATGATTTTCTAGCCACCCACTAGGGTTTCCATTTAAAACTACATCTGGTATCGTTTTATAGATGAAAAGCTCAATCAGAACATGACTTAACAATAGATATCATCAAACGTCCTTTTCTCTCAGTGGGACAACTTGATAATTCATGGATTTTTTTAAGCTTACACTAGGCTAGTCCTGAATTTGCTATATGATTGAAATTAGAGATTAGAACCTGTTCAATTTTTCTTTAATTTGCTGAAGGTTAGCCTCTTACGGTTTTATTGCTGAGATGAGACACCATGACCACTGCAACTCTTATGAAGGAAAACATTTAATTGATGGCTTCCAGTTCAGAGGTTTAGTCCATTATCGCGATGGCACAGAAGTATGGCAGCACTCAGGCAGCTGGAAAGGTAGCTGAGAGTTCTCCATCTGGATTGGTAGTCAGCAGGAAGAACAAGCTTGACCTTCTGAATCCTTGAACCTCCCCCCCACCCACACACACAGTGACATACTTCCTCCAACAAAGCTACATCTCCAGTCATACCACTCCTTATGGGCCTATGGAAGCCATTTTCATTCAACCCACTACAGTTAATAAAGATGATGAAATTTATAAACAGCACCTTAGTAAGTCATGATTTGTAGAGGACATTCCAGGCATAAGTAGTTTGAGTAGTTTTCTACTTTAAAAGTTATTTTTTGTCAAAAGCTTTAAATAAGTACTCTAAAGAAGCCATTAATATAAGCATGGTCCCTACACAAGACAGTCTTGAAAAGCTAAATTTTTATGATGGTACTTTGAAAGACTTCTGAGATCTTTTACTTTAAAGGCCACTTTAAGAAATGTACATAGTAGTTGAAAGACTCAATTTTCTGGTTTTGTTTCCTTGAGATGGGGACTCTGTAACCCAGGATAGCACAGAATTCTCCTTGTAGCCCAAGCTAGCCTAGAACTCTATCCTGCTGCAGCCTCCCAAGTACTGAGTGCAGATGTGCAGCACTGTCCCTGGCTTGTGACTGTTTTTAAGAGTAGGGACATACTTTGGGCTTCTTTTCATACTATGTAGCCCCTTTTCTATCACGCTCTTTGTGTCATTTAAATTGAACGATTACCTGGTTTGACCTAGAGAAATAGAGTGCACGAGTCAGACCTGTAATCTTTAAAAATCCCCAAATTTGCTGTTTTAGAGTTGTTGGCTTTTTTTGGGGGGGGGTGTTTTTTTTTCGAGACAGGGTTTCTCTGTAGCTTTGGAGTTTATCCTGCAACTAACTCTTGCAGACCAGGCTGGCCTCGAACTCACAGCGATTCGCCTGCCTCTGCCACCTGAGTGCTGGGATTAAAGGTGTGCGCCACCACCACCCAGCACATCTTAGAGTTTTTATTGCTGTGACCAAAAAGCAAGTTTGTGTAGTAAAGGATCTGTTTGCTTTACATCTCACATCACCGTTCATCATCAAAAAAGTCAGGACAGAAATCTGTGGAGCCCGAAAATGTCAGCCTATTTCCCTGTTGACCAAAGGTCAGAGAATTGAAACTTACCTCTAGTTCCTTCAAGGTTATTGCGGTTCTACCTCAAACAAAGGGACCTAGACAGGAACGGAAGAGTTCTACTCTCTCAAGGTTATTGTCAACAGGTGTGGCTAATAGCCAAACCTTGAACTCCAGGAATAGAGAAGTAGATGTGTTCCAAACTCAAACAAAAATCTAAGGATCCAACTAAGTTCCAGTTGCCTTATGGAGAGAAGTTTGGATTCTGCTCAGGGAGTGGTTTGCCTACAGGATGTTTTGGTGTAGGGTGTAAGTGTGACTTGTTTTGTTCTAGCAACAGAATGTTTAACTATGAATACAGCCCATGACCTTCAATTGGTATGTTCTTTTCCACGTGTCTTGTGTTAATGCAGTTTTTTGTCTTACTCCTACCTTTTAGGGTCAGGGGTAGTTAAAGTAATGGGAAATTCAATACTCATTGGAATTCCCTCCCGATACTATCCTATGTTTCTTCATTTTATCATTTTCATTTGCATCTTCATATTCTTTACTATATTTCTAAATCCCCATGCCTCTAACCTGGCAAAAGGTATTTTTGTCAAAGCTGGTCCCCAACAGAAATTCAAACAGCAGAAACCTGGAGGCCAGACTGATGCAGAGACCATGGAGGGGTGCTACTTACTGACTTGCTCAGCCTGCTTTATTATAGAACCCAGGACCATTATCATAGCGATGGCACCACCCACAACGAGCTGAGCCTTTTCCTATTGATCGCTAATTAAGAAAATGCCTTACAGCCAGATCTTATGAAGACATTTTCTCATCTGAGGTTCCCTTGTGTCAAGATGATATAAAACTCCCCAGAGGGCTGGAGAGATGGCTCAGTGGTTAAGAACATTGCCTGCTCTTCCAAAGGTCCTGAGTTCAATTCCCAGCAACCACATGGTGGCTCACAACCATCTGTAATGAGATCTGGTGCCCCCTTCTGGCATACACACAGACAGAATATTGTATACATAATAAATAAATAAATATAAAAAAAACTCCCCAGGACTTTTGCATTTCCTTTTATCAAATGAAGGAATGACTATCACACGAAGAGGCTTTAATTAGGTCCCTTCAACTGCACAGCTGCTGAATCTTTGCTGCTATGTCTCTTTCCTACTCTTCCTCTCATCTGAGAATTCTTAGACAATAAGACTTTATCCCAATGCTTTTCTCTGCTATGTGAAACAGTGTTTTAAAAAGTATTAGTCCATCCATATTCAGAGCATTCATGGGTGTTAGGTAACTCATTCTTCATAAGCTATATAACTAAGTAATACCCATGAAAGAATTCATTGTTTAACACTTAGGAAATACTTCATTCTCTTTACAGGAACCTTTAAAGGGCAAATGTTAGTTTTACTATCCCAGACGATCAATTAAAAGACACTGCTTGTTAAGCTAGCAGAAGGAAACAACTGTAGTGTTCTTTTCAAAAATGCAAATGATTTTGGCGTGCTTGAAGAGTTTACCCGTTTCATTCAGCAACTCTGATTCACTATTTTTCTTCTCAACCAAGCAGAGACACAAGTGAATACTTCTGCCCTGACAGCAACCCACTTTTGAAGCGCATATCATCTAAATGTACACATGGGATCTATCAAAGCACCACAGTTTGATCAGACAGTTGTCATCAGGAATCAAACCACCTTTTCAGACCTTGTGTGTGTGTGTGTGCGTGTGTGTGTGTGTGTGCGTGTGTTGGGAGGGTAGGTTCTGTGTGTGATGTTTTATTCATATTGCTTTTGAGGGAGGTGGGGGCCCACCACCACCCAGCTCCCAAATAAATCACACATGGAGGCTTATTCTTAGTTATGAATGCCCGGCCTTAGCTTGGCTTGTTTATAGCCAGCTTTTCTTAACTTATGTTAACCCACTACCTTTTGCCTCTGGGCTTTTTCCTTTTCTTACTTCTGTACATCTTTCTCTACTTCTTTCTCCGTGGCTTGCTGTGTAGCTAAGTGACTGGCCCGTAGCATCCTCTTCTTAATCTCTGGCTCCTTCTGCGCCCTCCTTCTATTTAGTCTCTCTGTCTGCTAGCCCCACCTATCCTTGCTCCTGCCTTGCTATTGGCCATTCAACTCTTTATTAGGACTATCAGGTGTTTTAGACAGGCAAAGAATCATAAATTCACAGTTAATCAAATACAGCATAAACAAGAGTAGAACACATTAAAAAATAATATTCCCCAGCAAGGTTCTGACAATAAATTGTATTTATTCTAGAAAACAGGTTACTCTGACCTGCAGTATCCAGACGAGTACAGAATCTTGTTTTTTTTCTATGTATAGTTCTGAGTTTAGTGACTTTTCAGTTTTACTCAGTAAGCTGAGTTAGGACATTTTCATATTGTTCTTGGGTTCATCATCAGTCCAACACTAAATTCTGACATACTACTGAGTAAGCTGTATCTGTTGTACTGTTGATTCTTTTTATACTTAAGAGAAAAAGCACTCTTATCAACTAAACTATGTGCCAAGAGATGAGTAAAGCTTATGAAATTGAGAACTCAAGCTCTGTTATTCATAATCAATGAAGAATTGTTCAGTCTACATATAAAGCTCTATCTGTAAATAAACCAAGCCACTGCTGTGTGTTGTACAACTGCTAATAAAATAACCTTAGGGAGTTGTGACAAAATTAATGATAAACATTGCATTTTCAAGTCAAAATATTTTGAAACTTAACCTTGACTATTTCTTAATAAATGCTTAAATTGACTTTTTCATTTTATTATAGTATATAAGAGAAAATGTAAGCATCAAGAGGGCAGATTCTTGAGTTTCTTAACTGTCTTTGTGTTCTGAACATAAAATTATACCTTAGCCTAATGGTTCTTTACTAAGTAAAGGTTGAATGTTAGTTATATGGTAGTGATGGAAAGGGATTAGGTGTGACTCTCAGGTCTAATAACTTTCTAACTGTGGGACCCCGAACAAGTCACTTTAGTCTCCTGGCCCTAAGTTTCCTCATCTCTTAAAGGTAAATAATAATAATTAGCCAGGCATGATAGCACACTCCTATAATTGTAGTACTTAAGAGATGAAGGTAGAAAGATGAGTGCAGTATTAGCCTTAGCTATGTGAGAATCAATCTCAAAAAAAAGTAAAGTGATCTAATAATGTAAAACCACCACGGAAAATTCTGTGGCTTTATTTAAAGTCATTCTAATTATAAAGTCATTATAATTATAAAGTATAATTATATATTTCAATACCAACAGTGTTATAACACAGTGTAGCCTGCAAGAGTAAACCTGAGTTCATAGTAACATATTTTTTCTTCAATAATATACTGAGTGCCAATTGCTTTATGTAATTTCATTTAATACGTCTATGAAGTAGTATATTAATCCTGTTTTGAGGGTCATCTTTCTATCTGTTGTTTCATTGGTTAAGTAATAAAGAAACTGCTTGGCCTCTGATAGGGTAGAATTTAGATAGGCGGAGTAAACAGAACAGAATGCTGGGAGAAAGAAGCTGAGTCAAGGAGTCGCCATGATTCTCCCACTCCAGACAGACACAGGTTAAGATCTTCCCTGGTAAGCCACCTCGTGGGCTACACAGATTATTAGAAATGGGTTAGATTAATATGTAAGAGCTAGCCAATAAGAGGCTGGAACTAATGGGCCAAGCAGTGTTTAAAAGAATACAGTTTCCATGTAATTATTTCGGGGTAAAGCTAGCCAGGTGGAGGAACGCAGCCCCGCTGCTCCTATTACAACAGAGTGGCGCCCAGACGTGATGGGCTAAATCTACTTAAAAACCTGAGAGAGCTTAATTTTAAACAGAGAAAAAACAGAGTTTAACGCAGAGTTTTGCTCTTTGTTGGTGGCGTGCCGTAGAGAGATTTCCTGATTCAGCAACAGCAGCAGAAAAAAAGCTGCATCATTTTAAAGCGCGGCTTCCTGGGGCTGTGCTGCCAGTGCAAACTCTGGCTTTAAAGCATTTGGGACTGGATGTTTGTGTTCCCACTTGGGATCGGAAGGAGAGTGCTCTGAGACCGTGCTGATGGCTCAGCACTCCCCGCCTGCACCTGGGCAGACGGCAGAATCAGGCTTAGGCAGGCGGAAGAGCATGGCGGATTCCTGCTGCCATACTGAGATGTGTTTTCAGACTGCGCAGTGCTCTGAGTGTCAGATTTGGATGTAACTTGGATGAAAAGAGTTTCTGTGCTGCACACTCAGTTTCAGAGTTAAAGTGCTGAGTGCCGCTCCTACCTGGTGGCCCCAGAGCTAGCACAAAATGGTACGTCCTCCATTTTGAAATTTTCCTGATTCAGCAGCAGGAAAAAACCGGCTGTTTTAAAATGCCAGCTTTCTGGGCTGTGCCACCATTGCGATCTCTGTCTGGCTCCTGCGGGAGACAGAGCTTTTGAATGGAGCATTTGGAATAAAGTGCTACGATTTGTTTGATGGCAACTAGACTGCTGTGTGCCTAAAAGGGGGTCATTGCGTGCTGCAGCTCAGAGGCACAAGCAGCCCCACCACGCTACTGGTGCAATGTGCAAGGATCAGAGGCACAAGCGGCTCCTCCATGTTGGACTGGGCGGGGCAAGCTGGCAGTACCTGTTCTTGACCTAGGAATGTCACAACTTAGATTCTTTTTTTTAAATATTTATTTATTTATCATGTATACAATATTCTGTCTGTGTGTATGCCTGCAGGCCAGAAGAGGGAGTCAGACCTCATTACAGATGGTTGTGAGCCACCATGTGGTTGCTGGGAATTGAACTCAGGACCTTTGGAAGAACAGGCAATGCTCTTAACCTCTGAGCCATCTCTCCAGCCCCCACAGCTTAGATTCTTAAGTGCTTAACGATTTAAAAGTGCAAAACAAAGTGCTCCTAGATAGTAAAAAAATCACAGATTCACAATAGAACAGATTTCAGACTTAGAAGATCTATATAAAGACCACAGTGTTGGATGAGTATATGTAGGCTTGAGAGAGAGAAGAAAAAAAATAGAGAGATAATAAAGTTAATGTCTTAAAAAAAAGGGTAAAGTCTTTAAAGAGACAGAGTACAGATAGTTAAGAGATTAAAAGAAATAAAGAAAAATAAGCCACGTAAAAATGGAAAATTCACAGAGAATCTGGATTATGTACATTGTGTTTTCTTTAAAATTTTTGACTGTGAAGGAGCTAAGTACAGAGAGACATTTCATTATATGGGCTGCTAAGCTGAACCTGCACATATGTTCTCAAGGTATCTTGACTTCAGAATTTGGATCTAAGGTTATGATGCTTTGGAAAAGTCCTTCTTTTGTTTTCGCAGAGGATGAGACCCTGTGGATTTCTTCTATCCCAATTTGGTATGATAGACCACGCCCTCCTGAAAGGTTGCTGTGAACACCCTCAAAAAATTACTTCACTCAACTGCCAACTGAGATGAACCTGGCACATAGGTTACACCCTAAACGATCTGATTAACAGCGCCCCCATTCAGCAGGAAGCAGTTTGGAGAGAAAAAACTGCGCCCATGTTTCCAAATATTGCTTATAAACGTTCTTTTACATTTAAAGGGGGATATGACATAGATATGAATAATTTGCATTGGTATGGATTTTAAGGTCAATTTTGTTACATGTATATGCATATTTCTAATCTTGATTAAGGTATTGTGATTGTGTAGTTCACTTTTAAAATGTAATGTATAATTAGGAAATATAGGTTGCTAATGGATAATCATCAATAATAGTCAAGCTTGTAGTCATGTTAGATTTTCTAGATATATAGAGATATATTTTAGTTAGATAGGCATTCTTCATATCTTTCAAAGACTGCAGAATATGGCATTTAAAATATTTTAATAACTTAGGGCTTTTCATGACTATGAGACACGTCTGCTCCTGGCAGCACCAATCTACTTCAAGAAGAAGATGGGCATCGAAGAGGATCCTTATGGAGTTGGATAGTCATTTGGGCAAGAAACTGCTCTTGCCTGGACTGTTGCATAAACTGGACACAGAGAACCCACAGAAAGAGGACTGCTGAACTTGCCTAAAGGTGAGATGGTCTTTCGGGGTTTCTGACTCATGAAAGAGTCTGCAAGACATTCTGCAGGACACAGCAGACAGTGACTGAACTGCCTTTGAAGTTTCCTGCTTCATGGAAATGTCTCTGGATACTATGGGCCTGAAGGCTGAAGATGGATGCCCCAACGGTACAAAAGAACTTTGGGTGACTGTCCAGGCAGCGAGATATCTCTGTCATTTCTAGAGTTTTGGATTTCTTGTTTGCTTAGGTAATATTATATCCTTCTGGAGTCTTTGATGGAGTTGAAGAATGGATAGTTATAGTTTTCCATTATTATGATAAAGATAAAATAGATATAAATATTGTAACTGTGATTCTTGCTTAATAACTGTTTTGCTATATGTAATTTTACTATGTTAAAGTTAAAGCCTTTCTTTTTTGTTTAAACAGAAAAAGGGGAAATGATGGAGGAGGGTCATCTTTCTATCTGTTGTTTCATTGGTTAAGTAATAAAAAAACTGCTTGGCCTCTGATAGGGTAGAATTTAGATAGGTGGAGTAAACAGAACAGAATGCTGGGAGAAAGAAGCTGAGTCAAGGAGTCGCCATGATTCTCCCACTCCAGACAGACACAGGTTAAGATCTTCCCTGGTAAGCCACCTCGTGGGTTACACAGATTATTAGAAATGGGTTAGATTAATATGTAAGAGCTAGCCAATAAGAGGCTGGAACTAATGGGCCAAGCAGTGTTTAAAAGAATACAGTTTCCATGTAATTATTTCGGGGTAAAGCTAGCCGGGTGGAGGAACGCAGCCCGCCGCTTCTTATTACAACAATCTAATAATGTAAAACCACCACGGAAAATTCTGTAGCTTTATTTAAAGTCATTCTAATTATAAAGTCATTATAATTATAAAGTATAATTATATATTTCAATACCAACAGTGTTATAACACAGTGTAGCGTGCAAGAGTAAACTTGAGTTCATAGTAACATTTTTTTCTCTTCAATAATATACTGAGTGCCAATTGCTTTATGTAATTTCATTTAATACGTCTGTGAAGTAGTATATTAATCCTGTTTTGAAGATGAAGTTTGTTATGTGATGCATTTAAAAAAGAAGGAAAAAAGGAAAGGAAAGGAAAAAAAGGAAAGGAATGGGGAGGGGAGGGAGAAGAAGGGAGGGAAGGGGAGGGGAAAAGGGTGAGAAGAGGAGAGGAGAGGAGAGGAGAGGAGAGGAGAGGAGAGGAGAGGAG
>JABTXL010006999.1:19818809-19866567 GCA_025134845.1 Neodon shergylaensis
CTCTCTCTCTCTCTCTCT
Source organism: Neodon shergylaensis (assembly GCA_025134845.1). NCBI lineage: Eukaryota > Metazoa > Chordata > Mammalia > Rodentia > Cricetidae > Neodon > Neodon shergylaensis. The sequence continues at coordinate 19,818,828 of JABTXL010006999.1, forward strand.
CTCTCTCTCTCTCTCTCTCTCTCTCTCTTGTGTGTGTATGTGTGTGTGTATGTGTGTGAGTTATTTTTGAGAAAGTACCTCTCTGTGAGCTCAGCCTGTCCTGGAACTCGACATATAAATAAGTCTGGCCCTGAACTTAACAGATATCTTGCCTCTGCCTCCTGAGTGCTGGGATTAAAAGCGTGTGCCACCACTGCCTGGCAGAGACAAACTCTTTAAATGTTCTCACCAGATAATAAAGAACACTTCCTAAAACAAAATGTGAAGTTCCAATATAAATGACTCGTCAGAGTCAATAAAAAAGAGGGGGTAGATCTTAAGGAAAATATGGTGAATTACCTAAAAAATAGAGAACTTTTTTTTCTTTTTTATCATTTCCACCTAAACAGAGACATCTTTGTTTGTATGGTTACAAGTACTATCTCTCCTGGAGAATGCTCAGCACCCAGAATATGAAAATGGAAACATGGAGAACATACAGTACAGATATTTGAAATTCTCTTTCTTAAAGTAGTCTGTCTTAGTCAGTGTTCTATTGCTGTGAAGAGACACCATGACCACAGCAGCTCTTTTTTTTGTTTGTTTGTTTTTTTTCGAGACAGGGTTTCTCTGTGGCTTTGGAGCCTGTCCTGGAACTAGCTCTGTAGACCAGGCTGGTCTCGAACTCACAGAGATCCACCTGTCTCTGCCTCCCGAGTGCTGGGATTAAAGGTGTGCGCCACCACCGCCCGGCTTCACAGCAGCTCTTATAAAGGAAGTCATTTAATTGGGTCTGGCTTACAGTTCAGAGGTTCAGTTCATTATCATCATGGTGGTAAGCATGGCAACATGCGGGCAGACGTGGTGCTAGAGAAGGAGCAGAGAGTTCTACATCCAGTTCTACATCCAGATCCACAGGCAGCAGGAAGAGAGAGACACTGGGCTTAGAATTGGCTTTCTGAAACCTCAAAGCCCTCCCCCAGTGACACACTTCCTCTAACAAGGCCTCTTAATCTTTTTAAATAGTACCACTTCCCAGTGACTAAGAATTCAAATCAATGAGCCTGTGGGGGCCATTCTCAGTCACACCACCACACGGTCCTTTGAATATGTTTCAATATGTGACAAAATTACTAGAAATAGAGAGAGTATCTGACCATACAGCAAGTACAGCTCTGATTCACTGTCTGAACATGGATGAGAATCAATGTCTGAAATTCCTAGCACAGGAGGCATGAAGCAAATGAATTTCAAAGACAGAATACTTAAAAGGAGTTTATTCTGGCATCTGCTTCCTGCCTTGTGCAACTGTAAGGGCAAGACCCTAAACATAGATCTCATCCTGCTTTGGTTTCATCATCTGTCGACTTGGAGAGTTCTAATTCCTCTTTATAATCTTCTCTCGTGGATAGTGAGATCTGGTTGCAGGAAAGTGCAGAACTCAGGAAAACAGAGCTACGTAGTCTGAAGCATTAAAAGTTGTCCATATTCAAGCGTTTTACTTTATTTTTACCTGTGGCTTCTGGGAGTAGCTTTATTCACCCATGCAGAGTACCTCCATTCAAAAACTCTTTTAATTATTGTTTGTTTGTCTTGAATAATTTTTGTTTTGCTTTATTTTGTTTGTTTTGAGACAGGTTCTGTCTACATAACCCTTGCTGTCCTGGAACTCACTATAGGGACAAGGCTAGCCTCATACTGACAGAGATCTGTTGGGGAAGCTGTTACTTCGTTCCCACCTGCCCAGACCATGAAATAATCACTCAGAAACTATACTATTTTCAATACTGTTTGGCCAATAGAATAGCTTAAGTGAATTACTAGCTAGCTCTTATCCTAAACTACCCATCTCCATTATTCAGTGCATCACCATGAGCAAAGTTTCACTGGGCTCCAGCGGAAGTGTCTGTCTCCAATGGCAGCTACATGGCTTCTCTCTTGACTCTGCCTACTCTCTATATATATCTTTTCCAGCATCAATATTTTTTTAAGCTTTGGCTGAAAGCAGCTTCTTTATTCTTTTTTTTGTTTTGTTTTGTTTTTCTTTTGAGACAGGGTTTCTCTGTAGCTTTGGGGCCTGTCCTGGAACTAGCTCTTGTAGACCAGGCTGGCCTCAAACCCACAGAGATCCGCCTGCCTCTGTCTCCTGAGTGCTAGGATTAAAGGCATGCACCACCATTGCCCGGCTCAGCTTCTTTATTCTTTAACCAATAAAAGCACCACATATACACAAGGACTTCCCACACTATTCCTCCTTTTCTGTTTAAATAAAAAGAAAGGTTTTAACTTTAACATAGTAAAATTACATGCAACAAAACAGATATCAAGCAAGAATTACAGTTATAATATGTATATCTACTTTATCTTTTATCATAACTAAGGAAAACTATAACTATTATTTAACTCCATCAAAGGCTGCAGAAGAATATAATATTACCTAAGTTAACAGGAAGTGCATTGGAAGCAACTTCCAAAACTCTAGAATTGACAGAGACATCTCACTGCCTGGACATCACCCAAAGTTTTTTTGTAACGTTGTGGGCACCCATCTTCAGCTTACTGGCCCATAGTATCCAGCAGACTTTTCCATGAGGCAGGAAATCCAAAGATCAGATCTGTTTTGCCTTGTAATGGCTAAGTTCATCAGTTGCTCCCCCCAACAAATTGGCACCCAACAGGGATTCACCTGCCTCTGCCTCCCAAGGGCTGGGATTAAGGGTATGTGCCACCACTCCTGCTTGCTCTCTTTCTTAAGATTAATTTAGATTAATTTACTAGATAGCAAGTTTCCTTATGACTTTTTCAAATATCCTTGGCTTTAGTTGAATCTCTTCTCCCCATCTCCCCGCTTAAACTTTTCTATTCCTAATATCCATCCCATCAACTTTCTTAGAACATTTTCATAGGACATCTGTTCTACTGTGCTCCTTTCTTGAAGCTTCCCCTCCCTCTCCTGGCCTGCTTCCAGCTTCCTGTCCTTTAGATACACTTAACTACCACATAAACAGGTACATAAAACTCAGAAACTAGGATCTGAATGAGAAACAGAATCACAAGCATAAATTACCATTCCCAGGTAGGAAATCTTTTTTATTTAATAGCTTTTAAAATTGTCAGTGTTCCAAAGAAATTAAGAGTATAAGATTAATTTTAATTTTTGTAAGACAACTTAATATAATAGTCTTCCCAACAACCTCTGTATTCAAGTTCTCCTGAGTACTAGAACCAAGAATATGTGTGTATATATGTGTGTAGAAAGACCGGGAGAAAGAGAGACAAGAGATATTGAGGAATTGGCTCACTTGAATGTGGAGGCTTAGTTAAGCCAACATAAAATGGATAAACCAGCAGGCGAGAGACAGATAAGAGTTGTAAATGGGGGAAAAAGAAATATTTTCTTTATCCATTTATCATTTAATGGGCACTTTGGTTGATTTTATGTCTTGGCTATTTCAAATACTGCTGCAGTAAACATGGGAATGTAGCTATCTCTTGGACACACTATCTTTATTTCCTTTGCACACATACCCAGTATTGGAACTGCTAGATTATGTGGCCGTCTAAGTTTTGTGGAACCACCATATTATTTTCCCTACTAACCAACCTAAGTTGCATTCCCACCAAGAATACAAAGGCACACATTTTTCCATGCCCTTGCTAACAATTGTGATGGGCATTCTAGTAAGTATGGAGCAATATATCTCATTGTGCTTTAAATTTACATTTCCCTTATGAACATTTTTAATATATTACCTACTGGCCATTTGTGTGTCTTTTGATGTCTATCTGTTTAGGTCCTATACCTGGTCTTCAGTCAGATTATTTGCTTTCTAGCTTTTGAGTTGAGTTCTTTGTATATTTTGAACATAAACCTCCTACCAGATGCACAGTTTATAAATATTTCCTTCCATCCTACCTGTTCTTCATTCTATATTGTTTTCTTAGCTGTGCTGTTTAGTTTAATATGATCCTTTTTGTCTTATTGTTTTGGTTGCCTGTGCTCTGGAAGCTGTATTCAAAGAAATCATTCCCAGATGTGGTGATTTGAATTTAATTGCCCTCCATAATCTTATAGGGAGTGGCACTATTAGAAGGTGTGGCTTTGTTGGAGTAGGTGTGGCCTTATTGGAGGAAGTGTGTCACTGGGGTCAGGCTTTGAGGCTTTCTATGGTCAGGCTACCACCCAGTGTCTCAGATGACTTCAGTTGCCTCAGAGACAAGGACTCTCCGCTCCAGCACCACATCTGCCTGCATGCCACCATGCTCCCCGTCCTGATGACAATGGACTGAACCTCTGAAACTATAAGTGAGCCACTACAATTAAATGTTTTTATTTATAAGAGTTGCCGTGGTCATGGTGTCTCTTCACAGCAATAAAAACCTAAGACGCCAGACCAATGGCAATAGAGCATATATTTTCTGCTGGTAGCTTAATCATTCCTGGACTTACATTTAAGTCTTTAATCCAATCCATTTTCAATTAATTTCTATATATGACTATGAAATGAGAGTCTCATTTCATTCCTAGATCATATGGATATTCTGTTTTCTCTTCACTATTTATTGAAAAGATCATCCCTATATTGCATATTCTTGGCTACTTTTTGGAAAATCAGTTGGCTATTAACGTGTGAATTTATTTCCAGGTTCCCTGTTCTTTCACATTCGTCTCTCTTTTTGTATGTTGGTAGCATGCTACTTTGGTAAAAATAGCTTTCAAGTCCTGTTATGGTACCTCTGGATTGCTTTGACTACTCAGGGTCTTTTCTATTTCCATATGAAGTTTAGATTTTTTTTTTTTTGGTTCCTGTCCTGGAACTAGCTCTTCTAGATCAGGCTGGTCTCGAACTCACAGAGATCCGCCTGCCTCTGCCTCCCGAGTGCTGGGATTAAAGGCGTGCACCACCACTGCCCGGCCTGAAGTTTAGAATTTTTGTTTTTCATTTTTTTGAGACAGGGTTTCTCATAGTTATGGAGTCAGTCCTAGAACTAACTCTGTAGGCCAGGGTGGCCTTGAACTCACAGAGATCCACCTGCCTCTGCCTCCCGAGTGCTGGGATTAAAGACGTGCACCACCACTGCCTGCCTTGTTTTTGTTTTTTTGAGACTGGGTTTCTTTGTAGCTTTGGAACCTGTCCTGGAACTAGCTCTGTAGACCAGGCTGGCCTCAAACTCACAAAGATCTGCCTGCCTCTGCCTACCAAGTGCTGGAATTAAAGATGTATGTCACCACTGTCTGGTTCCAAATTTAGAATACTTTTATTTTTTTATTTATTTTTATTTTTTTAGAATACTTTTCTATTTCTATGAAGACTGTTATTGATATTTTGACAGAGATTGTGCTGACTCTATAGATTAATCTATGTTGGACGGACATTTTAATAGTATTTTTCCAATCCATGAATATGTGATATCTTTCCATTTTTTTTTGTCTCATGCCTACCATTTATGTTTTGTATTTATTTTTACAAATAGTTTGCTTCTTTAAATTTATTCCTAAACACTTTTTCTGGAGCTACTGTATGGGATTATTTTCTTGCTTTCTTTTTCAGATAGCTCCCAGTTAGGGCACAGAAACACTAATGATTTTTATGTTTTTTTTTAATCCTAAAATTCTACTTTATTCTAAAAGCTTTTATCCCTCTGAGGGGTACCTTTAGCATTTTCTACATGGAAGTCTACATAGTCTACAAACAAGGAAATTTTAACTTCTTCCTTTCCAATGTCAGTGGATTCTTTTTCTCCCTTTTTCTTCCATAATTTCTGTTTCCAACTTCTATTACAATGCAGCTACTAGAGGAAAAGCTTTCAAATTTTTTTCTGTTGAGTATGATGTTAACTGTGGGATTTTTTTTTTCCTGTTAGTGGATTTTACTGTGCTGAGGCGCACTGCTTCTATACCTAATTTGCTAAATGTTTTTGTCAAGAATGAATGTTGAATTTTGTCAAATTCCATTGCTGTGTCTATTAAAGTGATCATATAGTATTTACTTTATTCTGTTAATGTGATATATTACAATTATAGATATTTGGATGTTGAAAGACATTTGCATTTCTAAGATGAATCCAACCTAACCAGGGCAAATCATCTTATAAAATTTATCACATTTTGTGTGTTCACTCATGTATGTTTGTGGGTATGAGCATACACACAACTTGTCAGGCTTGATGGGCAAGCACCTTTACCCAATGAGTCATCTCACAGGCCCAAATTATCTGATTATGCTATGTGTTCTACCACTGAGTTACGTTCACAGCACACAGGAAGTATTTTTTTTTCATTTTTACAGATGAAAAAAATAGGTTAAAAATAAAGTCTATTGTTTTAAACTTTTATTCCACAGCCGGCAATGGTGGCACATGCCTTTAATCCTAGCACTCAGGAGGCAGAGGCAGGCAGATCTCTGTGAGCTTGAGGCCAACCTGGTCTACAAGAGCTAGTTCCAGGACAGGCTCCAAAGTACAGAGAAACCCTGTCTCGAAAAACCAATAAGTAAAAACATAAACTTTTGTCCCAGTGGTCTTTAATTAACTTTATATCCAAAAGGAAGAACTTATCTGAAATCTTATATTGATTCTAAAATCAATAAAGGACACTACCAAAACAAAAATGAAAAACAGAAAATCTGGACAGATCAATGAGTAAGGAATTTGAGTCAATAGTAGAATGTCTCCTATAATGCAAATTCAAGAACTTTATATTTGAGGCCTTGAGTTCTACCATTAGCAGAGAAAGATTTATTTCTTCTGCACACAAAAGCATTCTTCAGGGCCCGTAAGATGGTTCAGCAGGTAAAGGTGCTTGCCACCAAGCCTCACAATGAGTTCCATCTCCGGGACATACATTGTGAAGAGAGAGAACAAACTTCCTAATCTGTGTCAATAGCATGTACTTTTCTCCACAGTATGATTAAATAATTTATTGCAGTTAAAATTTTCTATTTCATTTCAATAATTTCTATTTTCTAAGACATGGTTCTTCAGCTGCACTATTTTAGCAAATTTTGATCACATTTGATTATAAAATGGACTATTAATACTGTTGCAAATAAAAAGTATAAAATATTTCAAATGGTAAATAACTTTATTGAGATAAGGTCTGTAGCCCAGGTTGATTTAAAACTTGCAGCAATTCTCCTTCCTCAGCCTTCCAAGTGATGTAACTAAATGCAGGAATTACCAAACCAAGCTGTGATTTCCTTTTTTAATAAATAAGAAAGCATATGGTGGCACAGAGATGCAAATAAATGCATGTCTCAAACCTTACCAGAGGAACTTCAATTTGCAGTAAGTAGATGGCAACTAACACAAAGACCCACAAATGGCCAAAGGCACAGAGACTAAGATAAGACCCTGCAGAATGCTCAGCCCCAATGGAATAGCTATACTGAACAACCCCTCCCCCACCAAAGCTCAGGGATCACTGTAGAAGAAAGGGTAGAAAGAATGTAAGAGCCAGTGGTGTGAATGAATGAAAACAGTAGCTTCCAAACACATAGAAGAGCTGCACACATAAACTCACAGTGCTTATGAGAACACACACAAGCCCTGTGCAAGCTCAAGCCATGTCAAATCCTGGAATGAAGAAGGAAGGTAGACATGAAGTCCCACCCTACCTGAGCAACTACTGGCAAATGATAGCTGCTGGGAAGAGAGAGAATCAGTTTCTTTAAGAGTGCTGTCCCTGTTTAGTTGACCATACTCCAAAGGAAGGCCACACGTCCACATCCATAAATACCTATACTCAATTGGCAGGAAACAAAAGGGGGGGCACAAAATTAGATGAGTAGGGAAGAGGTAGATGTAGAAGTAGTGGGAAGGGTTAAATATGGTCAAAACTTATTGTATGAAATTCTCAAAAAAAATTCTCAAAGAATTTAAAAAGAGAAGAAGAGAAAGGATTTGATATTATCCCTATAATAGTAAGTAACATATATATATTATATACATACATACATACATACACACATTTTGGGTTTTCTAGACAGGGTTTCTCTGTAGCTTTGGACCCTGTCCTGGAACTAGCTCTTGTAGACCAGGCTGGCCTCGAACTCACTGAGATCCGCCTGCCTCTGCCCAAGTGCTGGGATTAAAGACATGTGCCACCATCACCCGGCTGCATTCATATATCTTGCACTGCTTTGGAGAGACAAGGAATAGTAGGAATGATACACATCTTGAAGCAGCCTTCCTTTAACTCGCTGCCAGTTAATCTTGATCAACTTTCAGGAATGCTTCTTGCAAATGAGTATCACCCATTCTCCAACTTTAATATTTCTAAATGAAGTAATTATCCACAGTGAGCTAAAAAGCATCAACTCTTCACAAGACTCATTTGTGTCTCTAATCTGTTCAGAAATTTTTGCCTGTTCTCCACCCAAAAATCGGTTATTTTTAAAAACTCTTATGTGATGCAACATGACAGGCAAGGTTCCTATTGTCATTGAGCTTACATGCTAATGCAATGAGAAGATAATAGCTAAGAATGCAAGTCATTTCAGAAAATAAGGGCTTTCAAGTGAGGGAACTATAATAGAATTCTTAGGAAAGGGAACATCATAGGGTAAGAAGGGAAGCCCCGTTCCGACCCCTGCAGCTCTGGAAATTGATCCCAAGGCCTTGAGCATGTTTGACAGTCACTGACCCTGAACTATATATGTAACCCAGGAAAGGCTTCTTCAAAGATGGCTATCCGGGTTGAACCCTAAACTATGGGGTAAAAAAAAAGTCAGCTATGTAAGAAACTGGGGTAAAGCTTTTGTAGTAGTGGTAATTTCCCTAAAACCATCCATGCATCAGTGAAAAGTTGTTAGCCATAAACAAAACTGAGCAGAGTTCAGATATATTCAAGAACTTTCTTTCCCTGTATAGTCAGACATCAAAGCATTGCACTGTTACTGAAGGATGGATGTCCACAGCTTTATCTATTATTCCTATTAGAAAAGCTTACAGATTTTTTTTCTTGGTTGTCCAGTTTAGCATTAATTCAACCCTTCCCTGCCCATAATTATAACTGGCATTTTCTTTTTTCCTTTTTCCTTCCTTCCTTCCTTCCTTCCTTCCTTCCTTCCTTCCTTTCTTCCTTCCTTCCTTTCTTTTTTTGTATCTCTGAGACAGGATCTCATTGTGTAGTACTAGCTGTCCTAGAACTCACTATGCAGACCAGAGTGACCTCAAACTCCCAGAGATCTGCCTGCCTCTGCCTCCCAAATGCTGGACTGGCGTGTTTTTGTCTATGCTATGAGCCACTTAAAAATAATTATATCTCAGCTCCTGGCCTAATCATTAGTCTATGAACACATTAACATCTCCAGATGGACAAAAACTGAATTTTAATCATATAAAGAACAGTGGTTCTCAACCTGTGGATTGCGACGCCTCTGGGGGTTGACTGACCCTTTCACAAGGGTCACATAAAACCACTGGAAATAGGTATTTACATTGCAATTCATATCAATCACAAAATTGCAGTTATAAAGTAGCAACAAAATAATTTTTATGGTTGGGGGTCACCACAACATGAGGAAACTGTATTATGGGTCATTGTGTTAGGAAGGATGAGAACCGCTGACATAGAACATGGTGTAACAGAGCAAAGCCTAAGTTCTATACGCCTAGACTAAGGTTAACTATAGGAATGAAGGAGGGGAATATCTAAGAACAAGGAAAGAGTCTGTAACGAGCCAAAGTTCTTTTATGCCAAACTAAGGAAAGGAACTCAGAGGTTATTCTGTTAGAGGAAAGGTAGTGTGGTGATTTGAATAAAAATGGCTCTTATTGGCTCAGAGATTTTAAATGCTTAGTCACTGGGAATGCCACTGTTTGAAAGTATTAAGATTCTGAGGTATGACCTTAGAAGTGTGTCATTGGGAGTGGGCTTTGAGGTTTCAACAGCCCTTGTCAAGCCCAGACTCTCTCTGCTTGCAGATCAGGGTGTAGCTCTGCCTGCCATGCTCTCTGCCATGATGACAATGGACTAGGCCTCTGAAACTGTAAGCAAGCCCCTAACTAAATGCTTTCTTTTCTAAGAGTTGCTTTGGTCATGGTGTCCCTTCATAGCAATAGAACAGTGACTAAGACAGAGGTTGGCACAGGAGTTGGGTATGGTGGCAGGCTTCACTAGGCTGCTTATTAACAAAATATTGACTTGGGGACTTTGGATTAGGAAAGCAGGTGAATGCTTAAAACAGGGCTAATAGGCCATACTAGTAAGAGCATGGAAGACAGTGGTGCTGAGAGCAATGTAAATTATGACCTGGCTCAAGAAGTTTCAGAGAGGAAGAATGTTAGATATTAAGTGTCCTAGAGACTATTCTTGTGATATTTTGGCAAAGAATGTGGCTGCTTTTTTGCCCTTGTGAAAAAAAAAAAACCTGAGGCTAAATTAAGGAGTTTTAGACTAATGACTGATTGGCAAGAGATTTCAATACAGCCTAGTATTGACTTTGTCATGTGTATCTAGAATGGAAAAGAGCAAGCTAGACAAAGAGGAGTACAAAATGTACCATGTGAAGAGAAAAGGAGCACCAGGAAGTGTAATGGAGCTAACTCTAGTGCTTGAGGAGAGAAAAGGTATAAAGAAAAGTCTGGTGTTAAATGGAATAAAGAAGGCGGTGACTCGAAAGACCCCAACCTACTAAGTTTCCAACTTGTGAAAAGAAATGTCAGGAAAACATAAGCAGCAGCAGGGAACCATTAACAGCAGAAAGACATTACAAATGTAATTGGAGCGGGCCAAACTCCAGCTCCAGGAGGCTGCAGAACTTGGCAGTTTGACCACATGGTTCTTGCTTTAGAATCAAGAATACAAGAAAGGAGTTATGGAATCTCCCTCCGTGGCTAAAGAAAGCCACCAAGGCCAGGTGTGTGTCAGAGGTGTTCCTGAATGGAAGCCGAGAAATGCCACTGTGTGAAGCTGTGAAGGTGTGTTGAAATAAGGGTGGCCGGGGCTGTGTCCCCAGCACCCCGGCCGCCTGCTCAGCTAGCTTATGCCCCGAAATAACAACACACAAACTGTATTCTTTTAAACACTGCTTGCCCATTATATCTAGCCTCTTCTCGGCTAACTCTCGCACCTGGACTAGCCCATTTCTAATAATGTGTGTAAGCACCCCAAGGTGCGCTTACCGGGAAGATTCTAGCCTACGTCCATGCTGGGTCAGAGCTTCTTCGCTCACGTCTGTCCGGGAGACTGGAGCATGCCTTCTCTGCTCCCGAGAGCAGAGCTGTCGAGTCTGAGCTCATTTCCTCTTCCTCCCAGTATGCTATTCTGTTTATTCCTCCCACCTATGTTTTAACCTATGAGGGCCAAGCAGTTCCTTTATTACTTAACCAATGAAATCAACAGATTGATATATGACACTCCTACATCACTTCCCCTTTTTCTGTTTAAACAAAAAGGAAAGGCTTTAACTTTAACATAGCAAAATTACATATAACAAAACAGTTATCAGTAAAAATTACAATAATCTCTATCATAACTAAGGAAAACTATAACTATAACTAACTATTCTTAACTCCATCAAAGACTCCAGAAAGATACAATATTATCTAAGCAAACAAGAAATAAGCAACTTTCAAAACTCTAGAAATGACAGAGACATCTCGCTGCCTGTACAGTCACCCAAAGTTCTTCTGTTCCGTTGGGGCATCCATCTTTGGCCTACAGGCCCATAGTTTCCAGCAGACATTTCCATAAAGCAGGAAATTTCAAAGGCAGTCACTATCTGCTTGTCCTGAAGAATGTCTTGCAGACTCTTTCATGAATCAGGAACCCCAAAAGATCATCTCACCTTTAGGCAAGTTCAGTAGTCCTCTCTCTGCGGGTTCTCTGTGTCCAGTTTATGCAATAGTCCAGGCAAGAGCAGTTTCTTGCCCAAATGGCTATCAAACTCCATAAGGATCCTCTTCGATGCCCATTTTCCTCTTGAAGTAGATTGGTGCTGTCAGGAGCAGAGTGTCTCATTGTCATGAAAAGTCCTAAGTTATTAAAACATTTAAATGCCATATTTTGCAGTCTTTGAAAGATATGAAGAATGCCTATCTAAAATATATCTATGTACATCTAGAAAATTTTAATTAACATGCTATAAGCTTGACTATTATTGATTATCCATTAACAACCTATATACATTACGTTTTTACATAAACTACACAATCACAATACCTCAATCAAGATCAGAAACACATATACATATAACAAAATTGACCTTAAATTTAAATCACTAACGCAAAATCTGTATCAATGTAAATTATTCATACCTATGTCATTTCCCCCTTTAAATGTAAAAGAACATTTATAAACAATATTTAGGAACATGGGCGCAGTTTTTTCTCTCCAAACTGCTTCCTGCTGAATGGGGGCGTCGTTAATTAGGTCTTTCATGGTATAACCTGTGTGCTAGATTCATCTCAGTTGGCAGTTGAGTGAAGTAAATTTTCTGAAGATGTTTACAGCAACCCTTCAGGAGGGCGTGGTTGATCATATCAAATTGGAATAGAAGAAATCCATAGAGTCTCATCCTCTGTGAAAACAAAATAAGAAATTCCTTTCCAAAGTATCATGTCCTTAGATCCAAATTTCAAAGTCAAGGCATTTTCAAATCTATGTTGGATTAGTTCAGCAGCATTTATAAACAAATATCTTTTAGCATCTGTTGCTCCTTCCTCAGCATTTAAACAATTCAAAGAGAGCATAATAGCATACAGTATCAAAATTCTCTGTGTATTTTTCATCTTTGTGCATTTTATTTTAACCTCTATTTCTTTTTTTTTTTTTACTTTTATTTTATATTCTCTGTATCTTTGTCCTGGAATAACTCTGTAGACCAGGCTATCCTTGAACTCTCAGAGATCCGCCTGTCTCTGCCTCCCAGGCATTGGGATTAAAGATGTATGCTATCACACCTTGAAGTCACAGAGGTCAATCTCCCTCTGCCTCCCAAGTGTTGGGATTAAAGGTGTGTACTACCACACCCAATTACTTTCAGAGATGATATTATCCTGGAATGGATCTTTTTACCACATAAACCAAGTAAGAAACTGAAAACTTACGTGGAAAAAGTCTCTGAGTTGATTATAAAAGGCAAGCTGAGACTTCGTCAGCTAGCAGGCATGGACCCAGCAGAAATTATAGTGCCTTTCACTGCTGATGAACTAAAGAAATTATGGGAAGATAATGAACCATGGCAAAGAGCTTGTGCTAATTTTTTGGGAGACATTAATAACAACTATCCAAAAAGCAAGAGGCTTAACTTCATAAAAAGAACTTCTTGGATCCTTCCTCGAATCGTCCGTGATGCTCCAATAACTGGAGCCCGTACATTCTATACTGATGCCAATAAAACAGGGAAAGCAGGTTACAAATCAGAAGACTTGGGTAAGGTGGAACAAAGTCCTTATGATTCTGTTCAGAAGGCAGAATTATATGCCATTCTTATGGTGCTAAGGGATTTTAAAGAGCCTATTAATATAGTTACTGATTCACAATATGCAGAAAGAGTTATTTTACATATTGAAACTGCTGAATTTATACCTGATGATACAGAACTAACCTCATTGTTTATCCAGGTTCAAGAATTGATCAGGAACAGGCTTTGCCCTATGTACATAACACACATCCGATCCCATACGGGTCTGCCAGGTCCTCTAGCACAAGGTAATGCAGATATTGATCAATTATTGATTGGTAGTGTGCTTCAAGCCTCTGAATTTCATAAAAAACATCATGTTAATAGCAAAGGTTTGAAGAAAGAGTTTTCTATTACATGGCAACAAGCTAAGGAGATTGTAAAGAAATGCCCTACTTGCTCTTTCTATAACCAAACGCCACTGCCTGCAGGGGCTAATCCAAAGGGCACCCATAGGAATGAAATCTGGCAGATGGATGTGTTCCACTTTACAGAATTTGGCAAATTGAAATATGTTCATCACACCATTGACACTTATTCAGGCTTTCAGTGGGCAACTGCTTTAAGTTCAGAAAAAGCTGATTCAGTAATCACTCATTTATTAGAAGTCATGGCTATCATGGGTATACCTACACAAATAAAGACAGATAATGGTCCTGCTTATGTCTCTAGGAAAATGAAACGGTTTTTTGACTATTACAATATCAAGCATGTTACTGGTATACCATACAATCCTACAGGCCAAGCAGTCATAGAAAGATCAAATAGAACTATAAAGGATATGTTGAACAAACAGAAAGGGGTGGAAAACACCCCTAGAAATAGGTTACATAATGCTTTGTTAACCTTGAATTTTCTTAACGCTAACGAGAAGGGAACAACGGCTGCAGAAAGACATTGGATAATGGAAAAGTCTACTGAACTAAATCAACCAGTTTATTACAAGGATGTACTGACCTCACAATGGAAGCCAGGAGATGTGCTGCGTTGGGGAAGGGGTTTTGCTCTTATCTCCACAGGTGAGGAAAAATTATGGATACCGTCAAAATTAATAAAGGTTCGGTATGAAGAAGAGAAGCCATTTGGAAAAGATAAATAACAATTCATTCACAAGGAAGGCGAACATACTGATGGTAAGAAATACAAATAGGTTGGGGGCAGGGTTCTTTTCTTATCTCCACAGGAAAATACTGGTCTTCAAAGAATTTAAGAGACCCTGAATATTTAATTATTGATGGATGGAAAATAGTTACAACCCACTAAGGATCAGTAAGTATTGATTTTATATATATATTTATATGTTTTATCGAACACTTCTTTATAAATATGTAGAGCTGGTTTTGGAGTTGGACTATGGCTCAGTCTCTCTTCAATTCCAAGCCTGTTGATAAGAGATATCTCAGAGTTTCTGTCTCAGATCAGGAGCCATGAAATGGGACAGAATAAGAATAATTGTATACTTGATGAACCTTCTTTGCTTTTCCTCATATCTGTGTCTTTCTTTAGATGTCAGTATGTGCCCTTGTTGTTAATGTTTAAACTTCCCATAACAAGCAACAAATTTTCCTACAGTAATTTTTGAAGTTTACAGGATGAAGATGGGGACCCACAACATCAACTCAATCTGGTTTTTATGACGTCATGATTATTATTATTTTTTTTTCTTTCTTCTTTTTTTTAAGCGCTAATATTAGACTTGTTTTTTGGTACCAACTGCACGAGACAATTTCGTATGGTGCACATTTTTGATAACACTCTGGCCAGACCTTCTCAAAACGCACAGAGATTAGTTACAATTCTCTTGGGTCAAAGGTTAATTTGGGAATTTTACCATCATTTGCTTTCACAGGAGCCCCTAAGAAGAACGTCGCCCCATGTCAGCTTGAAGCAATCTTAGAGGACGACGTCCCCCCTCCCAACAGAATTGTCCTCAGGGTTAGGGACATCTTTTATTGGTTGGTTCGGGGTTGAGGGGATGGGGAGATGTTTTATGGAATTAGGGGTATGTTAAAAAAAAAAGGGGGATTAACTGGTTTGATAGGATGATTGGTATTTGTGAGTTACTGTTGTTAGAAAATTGTATTGGTACTGTTTCCTGTATATTGATATATTGAATATTGTATGTGAGTGTTCCTACCTCTAATTTTGTATAAGAGTATGCTTATATTGTATTGATACATCTACCATATCACAATGTACATTTCTACCTCTGATACTATTTATGTAAGAACATTGTTTACATTTGATATGTAATGACATTGTTTACAGATGAAGATCACTGTCTTCATATATTGCACCGTTGTTTATTCTCTTAGTCTTCAAGTTAGATAGGTATTGAGAATTATATGTTTGTCATGTTTATTCTTAGGTTATTCAGGTTTCCTAGTTACAGAGAGATTATATTTAGTATAGATAGTATAATCTTCAGCCTCTTTAAAGAGCTGTAGAAAATGGCCTTTAATCTAACCTAGAATTCTGTGCCAACGAGACACAATTACTCCTGGCAACACCACTCTACTCCCGAGAGAAAGTTGAGCACCAAGACACTCCACTGGGAACTTGTCTTCTTGGCAGATCTGGCCTTTTGGGTTAAGAAAAGCCCATACCTCATCTACTGACAAAGATATGAAACAGGATTGTCTTATCTTGCCAAGACAGGGTAGGATAATTCTAAGAAAGTTCCTTGCATTTGATATTGGTACGTCAGTTATGTTAGGCCTTAGCCAAAGTTGGTTGACTCAACATTGCGAACGAAAATTTGGGTGATTGCCCAGGTAGTCAGTTGTCTCTGTCATTTAGGGCACATTTTGGATATCTCTCATTTGTTAAGTAATATTTATTCCCTTCTCAGATCTTTGACGGAGTTGAAGATTATATAATTGTAATTACTCGCTACATTATTTAGACTCCTTTAGATAGAATGTCTGGTAAAACTTTTGTTCTCAATATTGTTTGTTATATTTATTATTTGTTATTATTGTTTATAGTTATATTTGGTTCAGTTCTGCCTTATTTAGACAAAAAGGGGGAGATGTAGGGATAGGCCCCGCCCGTTTTGGGCGGGGTTGCCTGGGGCGAAGTTTCTACTGATAAAGGGAGAGCGCAGAAGCTGCAAGCTCTCTGCGCTTCCTCCCCTGTTTCCGGTTTCCTGTGCTGCGCGGGAACTTTGGATTCGTGAGTTGGATTTTTCTATTAAAATTGTATAAATCACAATTGATTGGATTTATCAATTACCCCGTCCGTGCCGCCAACAAAGGTGAATCCAGGATTTCATTGGAGACCCCAAGATGTTAGAGATGCCAGAGTCATGGGACAGCTACCAAGGAGAGCTGCAGACTGGGTATGGAGCCAGCCAAAGAGAAAGAAGGATGTTCCAGTCAAGAAAGCTGAAAGGACTTGGAGATCCGAAGAGCACTTTGACATCAGACATGGAGATGCAGAATTTGGAATTTGTCCTGCTGCTTTTTGGCATTGCTTTGTTCCAATACTTCCTCACTATGCTCTCTTTCCTCCCTTTTAGAATGGTAATGTATATTCTGTGTTTTTGTATGTTGGAAGTATGTGGTTTTTGATTTTGGTCTTACAGGAGGTTACAGTTAAGAGACTGCCTTGAATCTTAGGAGAGACTGTTGATAGACTATGGGGACTTTTAAAGTTTAAATGAATGCATTTTTGGTAGTATGATATGGCTATAAGCCTATGGGGACCAGGGAGTTGAATGTGATGCTTTAATAAGAATGGCCCTCATAGCTAGGCAGTCGTGGCACATACCTTTAATCCTAGCACTTGGAAGGCAGAGGCAGAAGGATCTGCGAGTTCAAGGCTTGATCTACCAAGCTAGTTCCAGGACAGCCAAAGTTACACAGGGAAACCTTTTCTCAAAACAAAAATCAAAAAAGAATGACCCTCATAGACTCACATATTTAAATGATTAGTCACCCTGGAGTGGCTCTATTTGAAAGAATTAGAAGGATTAGGAGGTATGACCTTGTTAAAGGAAAAATTGGCCCTAGTCAAGCTGAGACACTCCCTCCTTCCCACCCTTCCTCTCTCTCTCTCTCTCTCCCTCCCTCCCTCCCTCCCTCCCTCCCTCCCTCCCTCCCTTTCTTCCTCTGCTTGTGGATCAGGCTGTAGCTCTCAGGTGCTTCCCCAGGACTACACCTTCCTACCACCATGCTCTCTACCATGATGGACTTAGCCTCTGAACAGTAAGCAAGGCCACAATTAAGTGCTTTCTTTTATAAGAGTTATGTTGGTCATGGTTTCTCTTCACAGCAATAGAATCGTGAGGGCTTCATACTTCTCTGTGCTTCAAAGCTTAGATGGCAGGGGAAATAAATGCTTGCAGTGGAGTACTAGATGTGAACATTTTTAAAATTACATTTATATTTATTTTGTATTCATGGGGATGAGTGGACCATGTGGACCTATCTATCACAGCGCACCTGTTGAGATCAAAGGACAGTTTACAGGAATTGGTCCTGGGGTTCAAACTCATTACCAGGCTTAGGGGCAAGCACCTTTACTTACTGGGCCATTTCCCCATCCCAGGAATACATTTTTAAGGGCAGCAATACTTGTCTAACTGGCTCCCTAAGAGATGACAGGATGCTTAGGAGTGATAAAAAATAAGAACAGCAGAAGAGGTAGGGTTAGCCCAGAATATAAGGGAATTAAAAGCTAAGATGCCTGGGTCTGAATGCCTGTTACCCTGCTTGGGAAAAGTCAATTTCCATTTTCCAGACAGCAGCCTCCTTTCCTAGGGCCTGCAAATATAATTTTCTATAATCCTCTTCCCTATGGTACTAGTTGTTAAAACTTGACCACACACTGGAAATAAAATGAGAACTTTAAATACTATTGATGCCTGGATTCCAAAACCAAATACTCAGAATTATCTGGTCTAGACTCAATAGCTGGGACCAAGTGTTCAAATGCAAGAATCTGTGGGGGATACGACACTTTCAAGCTAAAAGCAGCCACCAATAGGTTTATGGACATCTTTGTGTTAATTTTCTTATTGCTGTGACAAAAATAACAGTAAGAACTGAAGATAAGAAACATTTTCACTCACAATTTCAAAGATTTCAGTCCATCAAAGCAAGGAGGGCACAGTAGCACGCATACACAGTGTTGTCTACGGTAATGGGAGTATGAGGTGAAGCTACCAGATCAGGGAGCAGAGAAGACAGACCAGCACCAGGAGAGAGTGTAATCTTCAAAGGCTGCCTCTACTACCCTGCTTCACTAGTCATGTTCAACCTCCAAATGGCTCCACAGCCTTCACAGTGCCACTACCCAGAGAACAAATGCTCAAAACACTCCTGAAAGGGGCAATTCAGAGTCAAATCAAAACTTAGCATGTAACATTATGTCAGTGATTATGCTATGTCCCTTGCATATATAATCTCATTTAATCATTACAAGTCTATAAGTGTCATTATTCCATTTACAGGTTCAAAACAGAAGAGAACCAATTACTTGCAAGATCAAGTACTAATGTACTGAATCTGGTGAACAATTCAAAACAGCAAACTGACTACAAAGGCTAGAGAACACCATGAAATGAGTATATCAAGTCAGATTAACTACCAAGAAGTTCTTTCTTTCCACGCCCCTCTCTGTCCATGACTGAGAAGCAACCCAAGACCTCAGGCAGGGCAGGCGAGAGCTCTACTGCTAGATTACATTCCTATCTAGAGAAAACACCTACTCAGCCACACTTGCCCTATGGGAATTTCAGGGTCATATCTCAAGATTTAAAAAAAAAATGGAAATCTTTTCTTTGTATATAATCTCTTGATAGTTCAGTGTCAAGGTGCTTAAAACAATATTATGTGGTTCAACCCAAATAAGTCTAAAAGTTTGCTTCTCTGATCCATAAGACACTGGAAATTTGGAAGGAAGAGCTCTGAACTTCAGGTACATAATTAGGGAGTCCTTAGGCAGAAATGAAAGTAACACACCAAGAATAGTGTGTGCTGGGATAATAACCAGTGAGGTGGGTGGTGCAGGGATCCCAGGCACAAACAACAAAAGCATTTAGGAGGCTGAGGGAGATAAAAAGTATGGGGCCATCCTGAGTTACATAGTGAGAGGCTAAGAAAGGCAGAAATAATACTTGACATGATTAGTTTAAAACCATCTGAAAAGCCAGGCAGTGGTGGGGTACACCTTTAACCCCAGCACTCTTGAGGCAGAGGCAGAACTTTTATGAGTTCAAAGCCACCATGGTCTACAGAGCAAGTTTCAGAACAGTCAAGGCTACACAGTGAAATCCTGCCTAGAAAAAAAAAAAACAAATAACAAAAAAAAACCCAGAAAATGTAAAAATGTATTAACAACTAAAGACTTAGCAGATTTCTAGATGTATTAGAAATGAATAAAATAGACATGTCAAGCTATTTGGTTACATTTAAAATCCAAGTATTTGAAATTTTATACACCCAAAATATGATGCCAACTTTAAATTTGTGAATGCTTATTTCTATGATTGAAAAGTAGATTTTGTTTGTTTTTGTTTTTCAAGACAGGGTTTCTCTGTGTAGCTTTGACAGTCCTGGAACTCACTCTGACCAGGCTAAGCTCGAACTCACAGAGATCTGCCTGCCTCTGCCTTAAGTGCTAGGGTTAAAAGCATGCGCCACCACTGCCCCGTGGAAAAATTAGATTTGTTTTAAGTCTACATTTATTTTTTCCTTTGTTTTTATTTACTCCTTGCCAGCTCAGCACCTCATAAGCCTGCGTATCTGCAAAACTTACAGCAGAGTTTTGCAACTAGCAAAACAAGGCCTTTTAAAAAATATTTTATGTGCATGGTGCCTCCACAAACATGTGGAGGCAAAAGGTCAGCCTGTTCTCTCTCCATCGTGTGGGTTCTGGAGACTGAACTCAGTCATCAGGCTTGGCAGCAAGCGCCTTTAGTACCATCTTGCTAGCCCCTTAAAAATTTTTAATTGAAGTCAAATTTCTTATTTTTAGGACACCCATATTTTAGAATCAAGTGGCTATTCTTTGACATCCACACTAGTATACTGAGTATGGCATTTTTTTTTAAATCACTGTGTTCCTACAACACATATGTCTTCAGTATATCAGGAAGCATATAAATCACTTGTATAAAACTAAAATATCACACATTTAAATTTCTTGTATTTTAAAAGTGGCCCCTTTCCCAAAAAGGTTTTTCTTTTCTACACGTAACTAACTCTAAAAAATGAAAACCTGCTTTTTACAGTTTTCAGTTTAAGGGAATTTTATTTAATAGCATTCATTTTGTGGCAAAGACCTCAGGACGCTAGAATTGCATTAAAAACTGTCAAAGCCGGGCGATGGTGGCTGGCGCATGCCTTTAATCCCAGCACTCGGGAGGCAGAGGCAGGTGGATCTCTTTGAGTTCGAGACCAGCCTGGTCTACAGAGCTAGTTCCAGGACAGGCTCCAAAGCTACAGAGAAACCCTGTCTCGAAAAAAAACAAAACAAAAAAAAAAACTGTCAAAGCCAAACTATCCTATTATCAGACTTAAATGTTAAGGAGAGTACAATTCTCTGAGAATTCTATTTAAGGACTAGGTCTTTTTTCTTTCTTTCTCTGTGTAACCCTACTGTCCTGGAACTTGCTCACAAGACCAAGTTGACCTCGAACTCACAGAGAGATGCCTGCCACCATCGCTGGGCAGGACTAGGTCTTAAAACACCAAGATATGTCAAATTAAGTTTGGGTCTTTGAAAATCCAGTTCTTGGGTATTCCAAGGCATGATTTAAAAACACACGTGCTTTTACTTTTGGTCAACCCTTGTACCAAAAGTGCACGCTCAAACACGAAGATAGGGCTTTCTGTTGTTTACATACCTTCATTTCTGTAATGCTAAAATGTCGAAAACAGTGACTGTGTGGTAGCAGGCCTTTGATCCCAGCATTCGGGAGGCAGAAGCAACTCTGAGTTCGAGGTTAGCCTGGTCTAGACAACCAATTCCAGGACAGCCAAGGCTGTTACACAAACAGTAGAACATAGCCATAACCCATCCTTTAGACTGTCACCTTTGTAAGGTCTCATTTTCCTTAATAACCCTAAGTAAGACCGAAAACACTGCACACCTAGAAATCCCTGGCCTCTGCTTTCCTTCCCGGGCCGACCAAGGAGAGGTAATCTGCAGCCCATCTTTAACATTTTTGAAATATGAAGAAAAAAATAATTTAAAACGAGTCTGCAATTTCACATCCTCCAAAGGCCCGCTCTCTACAAACACTTCTCTAGCAGGCCTAGCATACTGAGTCTAGCTCGGGGCCAGCAGGGCGAACACTGAGGAGAAGCTGCCTCCAGCCCAAGGTGCAAAGGCAGTCCTTTCCTTCGACCCTTTCTCGTTCCTCTGCAGATGGAGGACCAACAAACAGAACGCGCCTTCCGGGCGGGTACACGTCCCTCTCCTCAGCCCGCAGGCCCGCCCGAGGCCAGGCCACGAGGCCACGCGGAGCTCTCGGGGCACAAGGCCCGAGCGGGTCAAGGAGAGAGGAAAGGAAGCGGCTCCTCAAGGCAAGCATGAGGCTCGGC
This sequence comes from Neodon shergylaensis, assembly GCA_025134845.1. Taxonomy (NCBI): domain Eukaryota; kingdom Metazoa; phylum Chordata; class Mammalia; order Rodentia; family Cricetidae; genus Neodon; species Neodon shergylaensis. Next base: position 19,840,768 of record JABTXL010006999.1, read on the forward strand.
CTCCAGAACAAAGCGGCGGCCCGGGGAGACGCGGCGGCCCCGCGACGCACACTCCCGGGGCTCCCGGCGCTACGCAAAAGAAAAGCCCCGCAGCGCGCCGGTCCGCCGCCCTTACGCCACTGGCTGGGCCCCAGAGCCTTCGCGAATATGGCTTTGCGCACTGCGGCGGGGCTGCGCCGCAACCTAGCTTGCCCGGTGGCTCCTCCCCGCCGCCCTGCGCGGATTGGTGGCGGACGGAAGCCCGGCTGCTGATTGGACAGCGGAGGAGCCACTCGGGGAGGCTCCGGTGGGGCGGCCGCCCCGGAGTGATAAGTTGGGCTTCAGACACGCCTCGGCGCCAGCAGCGAGCCGGAGCTCTATGGAGGCGGCGGCGGGTACCAGGTGGCGGCTGCAGCGGCGACTCCTCTGAGCTGAGCGTTTCAGGCCATCCTCGACTCCTTCCTCCCCCTTCCCTCCCCCTTTTTTGTTTTCCGTTCCCCTTCCCCCTCCCTTCCCCGTCCCCGACGACCGGATCCAGAGGAGGCAGCTGCGGTGGCAGCTGCTGAGTTCTCGGTGAAGGTGAGTGGAGCCGCCGCCGCCGCCGCCGCCGAGCGGAGCCCTCTAAGATGGCCGCCGCCCCTGGCCGCTTCTTGTCGAGTGCTACAAAATGGCGGCCGCAGGCGGAGCCGGGCGGGGCTGCTCTCGTCTGCCTCTGGGCCACCTAGAAATCCCTGGCCTCTGCTTCCCTTCCCGGGCCGGCCCGGGAGACGCGGTCTGCGGTCTGGGCTGAGTGGCGGGCGCGGCGCGGCGCGAGGACGGCGTGCGAGCGTGGCGGGCCTCGCGCCTCGGCGGGAGGGACGCGGCCCGCGGCGGGGCCCGGCCGTTGGCGCGGGACCAGCGAGGCGGACGAGTCCGGAGCCCGGCCTCCCGGTGGGGAGGAGGTGTGTGGGCCCTGTGGCCGGCCGGCCGCCGCGCTCGGGGGAGGGCGAGGCGCCGCGCTGTCACCGGGGGACTCCGAGCGGAGGCGGCGGGCGGGCGAGCGGGCGGGAGGCCGCCTTCCTGCGGGAGAACAAAGGGCGGCCCGGAGGGGGCGCCTCCTGCCCGGCCCGGGCCCTCGCCCGTCGGAAGCCCGGCCACACTGGCCTTGGGGGAGGAACCCGCTGCTCTTTTGTTCGCGCGGAGTGGGGCGGAGGTTCCCGCTGCCATGTTGTGGCCCCGCTCTTCCGGCGGCTTCCCACACGCGCCCTGTGGGAAGGGGTGAAAGGACGGGCGGAGGACAGAGCCGTCCCGGCAGCCGGAGTGAGACCTTGGCCGGCCTGTCAGTACCCGGGCCGCGCACGGCAGTGCGGCAGACTTCGGGCCACCGCCGGTGTTTAAAGCGCTTCTGTTAGATTTTAAAGGCCCCGGAATATGGCTGCGTTCTAGGCAGTGTCCAGATGTTTCCCCCCCCTCCACACACACACACAAAGGCTGTTCCTGGCATCCTTGACCACTAAGGGGATCCACGTAGCTAAACAAGATTTTACTGTGTATTTGTGGTTTTGACTTTGTTCTATTTTAGTCTTCTAAGGGCTGCAGTGCAGTGAAAGTTAATCAGCTGCAGTGAGAGCCGAAATAGATTAGAGCGAGGGTTTATGCATGTGTTTGTTGGCAGTACCTAATTTTGGCGTTCTCTCTCGTTCCAGGCTTTTCGTTTGTACCATCCCCTCCCCTCCCCACCCCATCCATTAATATTATTCTTTTGAAGATTCTTCGTTGTCAAGCCGCCAAAGTGGAGAGTGCGATCGCAGAAGGGGGTGCTTCTCGTTTCAGGTATAGTTTTGGGTAGGGCGGTAGATACATAGGAGGCCTTTTGAAAATGAAGCCGCTGCTAACTAAATCGCTCTTGTGTGCTGTGGCTCTAGAGTATAGGGTATACTGGGGGGCTGCAAGTGTGTCTGCGCCTCGAAGGGGGGCATCAGACCCCCTGGGACTGGAGTTACAGACAGTTGGGAGCTGCCATGTGGGTGTTAGCCCTGTCCTCGGGAAGAACAGCCAGCTCTCAAACCGCTGAGCCATCTCTAGCCTCTGGTTCATTTTCTTTTAGGCCAAAGTTCAGTCTTGGTTGTGGTGCAGTTTCTAAAATATAAATAGGTTCCCTTTTGAGTGAGATGTAACTGGTAAAGTAAACATTTCTTTTGAATAGTGCTTCTTCGGGCGGAGGAGGAAGTAGGGGTGCACCTCAGCACTATCCCAAGACTGCTGGCAACAGGTATGGTAATTAAAGACTTCTCCATGCCTAACAGGATAACCCTTGGGAAATCACCTGTAATCCTAGTGTGAATTCATAATTTTGAACTGTTTTCATCCTCTTGGTTCATATTTGCTGACTCAAATGATTGTCCCTACTCTTTGATATTTGATGTGGTCCGTGTGGAACATGCCTGTTAAGCATGTTGATGTTAAGTCTCAAGGTTGGGTTCCTGGATTGGTAGGGTTTTTTGACATGACCTGGGAATATATTGCCAGAAATGGAAATTCTAAGGTACTAGAGCAGAAATTGGGAATGGGCCTCCCAGTCCTTTTAAGTCTTCCATAAGATTCTGGTGCTGTTTAAGAAAGATTTCCAGGATTGCTTTGTTGTATGGGAAGAATATAAAGCCTTAAGATTTGTTTCGTTTTATTTTTACTTAGCAAAGTGGTGGGACATTTGTTAATGAGTGAATACTGTTTTAGGTTTTCTTAATTGTATATATATTACCTAAGAGAAATAGGTTTTCTTAATTGTAAGCTGCTTTGTTGATGTTTTATTAAACTAGCGAGTTCCTGGGGAAAACCCCAGGGCAAAACGCTCAGAAATGGATTCCTGCACGAAGCACTAGACGAGATGACAACTCCGCAGCAAACAACTCCGCAAATGAAAAAGAACGACATGATGCAATCTTCAGGAAAGTAAGAGGGTAAGTGTCTGGCCGTTCTGAGGGAGTAGAGATTAGCTGTGCTGTTCTAGTATGTATGCTGCACAATTCACGGACATGATTCAACATTTTAGCGATTCTTTTGCCAACAATATTCTAAAAAACTTTTGATGAGGAGTCTATTGCCCATAAGTATCTGGCTACAGGGGTTGTTTATTACCCAAGAGCTTATGCTAACTTTTCCATGTTGGTCTGGTATGTAACATCAGTGATGTGAGTGATATAACCGTCTTAGCCTATGGTCAATTTCAGATAATGAGAACCTTGTGCTCTGAGTTTTGAGAAAGGTATCTTGTGAAACCACAGAAAAGCCCAGATAATATGATTCAGATGTCATAGTCTGTATCTGTGAGAAGTTTTATTTCACCATCTCTTTGATTAGATGAAAAATGAACACTTCTGTAATACCATGCACAAGGTTTACATAAGCTCAAGCTTAGACAAGAAACTACTGAGAGACAGAGGGGAAATACTTTATTTTTTCCATGGAGTGATATATCAGCCACACTCCAAGATAAGGCCCTATACTCAGGAACAAATGACAACACAAATTTATGTTTTTAGTGATTTTTTTTTTCTTAGAGAAAGAACATGAAATGGGGGAGGAGTGGAGCTGGAGGTCAGGAAAGACTATAATAAAATATAATGTATGGCATTATCAAAGAATTAAATAGGAAAGAAAGGGGAACATTTTTCCCTGTTTAGGGAGTTAGTAAAGGGAAAGTCAAAATTTTTCAGCTTAGAAAATAATTGTTAACCCATACTTGAAATGTGTTTTTCCCCAGCATACTAAATAAGCTTACTCCTGAGAAGTTTGACAAGCTATGCCTTGAGCTCCTCAATGTGGGTGTAGAGTCTAAACTCATCCTTAAAGGGGTCATACTGCTGGTAAGTTTAAATGTTAGTTGGGGGGGGGGGAGGCAGAAAATTTACAGACATAAGTTTCTTATATTTAATTACTACATTAATCATGAGATAGGTCCTGGTATGGATATGTGTGTTTGAATAATGATAATAAAAACTGGACTACTTTGAATGACATTAGGATTCAAGAAGTGAACCTTGAATCCTCATTTGCCTTGGTTTATCACGTTGTCTGGAAACAGCTGCTGAGTTCTTTCCTTTGTGAAAGTGGTTTTGGGGGTTTATGATGATTCAAAGGATTCTGGCATCTTTTTGTACATGACTATCAACCACAGAGTTGTATCTTCAACGATGTCTTTGATTTATAGTTTCCTAGCTGGGGAGGTGTATGCAACGTGAGATTTATTAGATTGTGCCACAGATATTAATTTTAAAAGGTTTATTTTTTTTGAGGTGTTGTCTGAATTGAGAGTGTAGCTTGTGAGGGTTAAGGCTGTTTTAAAAGAGGGCTCCTTCAGCCTCTTATTCATCATGGTTTGATTTTTAATGGCTTCTGTAGATTGTGGACAAAGCCCTAGAAGAGCCAAAGTATAGCTCACTGTATGCTCAGCTATGTCTGCGATTGGCAGAAGATGCACCAAACTTTGATGGCCCAGCAGCAGAGGGTCAACCAGGACAGAAGCAAAGCACAGTGAGTGACAGTTTTTATTTGCTTTGTTTTAAAATTAGTTTGGAATTTTTTTTTAATTAGCAAAGTTTGTAATGCCTTTTGTTTGCAAATAGACATTCAGACGCCTCTTGATTTCCAAATTGCAAGATGAATTTGAAAACCGAACCAGAAATGTTGATGGTAAGCATTTAAATTTGCTATTAACTAGTACCGGGTGTTTTTACATTTATGCCTTCTGTGGCCTAAGTGTAACGGTCAGAACACTTGCAAGAATGGTTCTAAGTGTTCTTTATTCTGTTTGCCTCCCCTCCTCAGTCTATGATAAGCGTGAAAATCCCCTCCTCCCTGAGGAGGAGGAACAAAGAGCTATTGCTAAGATCAAGATGTTGGGGAACATCAAATTCATTGGAGAACTTGGCAAGCTTGATCTTATTCACGAATCTATCCTTCATAAGTGCATCAAAACAGTGAGTATGGAGTGGCTTAGGGTGAGGTAGTCAATAAGAATGTCCTTATTTTGGGAAAGTTAGTCAATTGCTGCATATCTAAAAGGTGGCTGGCTACTGACATAGTTTGGTAACCAGAGAAACTCAGAATTTCAAAGTGGTTTTTAAAGTAGAGGTAGATTGGATTGCTTTGCCTGTGTTGAAATTCATAAAGGGATTTCTTCACAGACAGGTAGGAAAGCATTGTCTTACATGCTCTAGGAATTGGGAGTCAGTCCAAACCTAAGGAAGGAAATACTACATAAACCAGATAACTAAAATTTTAAACATGTTCTTTTGGTAGCTTTTGGAAAAGAAAAAGAGAGTCCAACTCAAAGATATGGGAGAGGATTTGGAGTGCCTCTGTCAGATAATGAGGACAGTGGGACCTCGATTAGACCATGAACGAGCCAAGGTATGCTTTTACTGAGAACAGTTTAAGGTGGGTGTGTCTTGTGAGTTGGGGTTTGCTCTAGTTAGTCTGCCTTTACCCTGTGGCACGATAATTCAAAATGCCTTAGATAGTGTACATTTATCTTAGTTCTAATTGTGCTTTTTTTGTTTTATTTTTTTATCAGTCCTTAATGGATCAGTACTTTGCCAGAATGTGTTCCTTAATGTTAAGTAAGGAATTGCCAGCAAGGATTCGTTTCCTACTGCAGGTAAGATTTTTTTTTTTCAACATTGTCCAATAAACTTGGTTTTTTTCCTTTGGAATAGTAATTAAAATTTAAATTTTTTAATTAAAATTTAAATTTTTTAAAATTACAGGATACCGTAGAGTTGCGAGAACACCATTGGGTTCCTCGCAAGGCTTTTCTTGACAATGGACCAAAGACGATCAATCAAATCCGTCAAGATGCAGTAAAAGTAAGAGATTTTCAATTTTTTTTTCTTCTTTTCCATAGTAGTGTAGTCCTTTCCTTAACTCTTAAAATCTAGAATTACTGTCCTTCAGGCCATTTTTGGAGAGAAGTTCTAGAACTGTAAATAAGCAATCCAGGGTCTATGGGCAGCAGTACTTACCCACTTTTCTTCTCAAAGGATCTAGGAGTGTTTATTCCTGCTCCTATGGCTCAAGGGAGGAATGACTTCTTCCTGGAGGGACCGTTCATGCCGCCAAGGATGAAAATGGATAGGGACCCACTTGGGGGACTCGCTGATATGTTTGGACAAATGCCAGGTAATTTTAAACAAAGCAGTGTTTTGATTAAACTAAAGAAAGGTTAATGCTTTAGTGAAGTTCTAAGAATTGTCTATATTTTAAGGTAGTGGAATTGGTACTGGTCCAGGAGTTATCCAGGATAGATTTTCACCCACGATGGGACGACATCGTTCAAATCAGCTCTTCAATGGCCATGGGGGACACATCATGCCTCCCACGCAATCGCAGTTTGGAGAGATGGGGGGCAAATTTATGAAAAGCCAGGTAAGACAATTGAGAGTGTTTATAGTATTTAGGGCTAACCTTAGGTTCAATACATTATGTCCTTTGGTGTTTATTTTTTAAATAATGCTGAGTTTTACCTTTAATGCTTTTTTTTTCTTATCCAAATTACCACCTGACAATTTCAAATTGAGTAAAATGTGTATCCTTAAAATTAGTAAAAATCACATCACTTTATTCAACAGATAGGTTAGATATTCTTCCCTGTTTCATCTTTTCTGGGCAAAGCAATGGCTTGGCTCATTCCCTTGGTACTCGATTACCATGATTTTTATCTAGACTTTCTCTCCCTTTCTGAAATAGGGGCTAAGCCAGCTCTACCATAACCAGAGTCAGGGACTCTTATCCCAGCTGCAAGGACAGTCGAAGGATATGCCACCTCGGTTTTCTAAGAAAGGACAGCTTAATGCAGATGAGGTACATTTGCCTACATTACTTCTATGCAGTAGATTGTCAGTGCAGAAATCTCTTGCCCGATGATTATAAAAAGACGCGAAAGAGGACTTGAAGCTGGATTCTTTTCCCTTTTCTCTCTTCTCTACTCTTTGTCTAACTCTTCTATTTCCCTCCCCTCCCACTTTCCTCTGCTTCTTTTTCTCTCTTTGGATGTCCAGCGTCCTATGAGCGAAGATTATGAGATATGAGGGCAAGTTTCTAAGTAATTTTTACTAGTTAGCATGAGAAATGGTTAAGATGTTGGTGGATTTCTCTGTAAGTAGAATAAAGAGTATATTGCTGATATTGGGTGAATTATGTTACAAACTAAGGTTTGTAAACAGTATCTCTTCCTCCAGTGTCTTATTCATTAAATCATATTACTTTTCCCAGAAGTTAAATTTATCACGTGATATGAAGTAACTTTTTGTTTTAGAGAATTATGTCTCTGCCATAATTATTAGGTTTGTCTAGGATTCTATACATTTGACATTTATTAGCTCTGTTAACTTGGTTATGTGTTGATTTGTTTTTGATTTTAGATTAGTTTGAGGCCTGCTCAGTCGTTCCTAATGAATAAAAATCAGGTGCCAAAGCTTCAGCCACAGATAACTATGATTCCTCCCAGTGCACAGCCACCACGCACTCAAACACCACCTCTGGGACAGGTATGCCCCAAAGTATCTGCCCTCTGAGAATTTTGTTTTCTTCCCTCTGTTTCAGGTGGTACTGTTCTTTTTGGTTTCTTACATTTATTTTGATTAAATGTGTGTTGTGCTGCTTGCCTTTAGACACCACAACTTGGTCTCAAAACTAATCCACCACTTATCCAGGAAAAGCCTGCCAAGACTAGCAAAAAGCCACCACCATCAAAGGAAGAACTACTTAAACAGACTGTAAGTTTTAGATAGCCCCCTAAGTCATCTCTTTTGCTTAAACATTTGAGGATAGAGGGAACATTGATGGTAATTGGATTGTGTTCTTCTCAGGAAGCCGTTGTGACTGAATATCTGAATAGTGGAAATGCAAATGAGGCCGTCAATGGCATGAGAGAAATGAGAGCCCCGAAACACTTTCTTCCTGAGATGTTAAGCAAAGTGATCATCCTGTCACTAGATAGAAGTGATGAAGATAAAGAAAAAGCGAGCTCTTTGATCAGTTTACTCAAACAGGAAGGAATAGCCACAAGTGACAACTTCATGCAGGTAGAACATTGTACTGATTGTGTGATAGCTCTTTCCAGTTGTGGTTGGAAGCTAATAACTTTTGAATATTCTTCCCAAGGCTTTCCTGAACGTATTGGAGCAGTGCCCCAAACTGGAGGTTGACATCCCCTTGGTGAAATCTTATTTGGCACAGTTTGCAGCTCGTGCTATAATTTCAGAGTTGGTGAGCATTTCAGAACTAGCTCAACCACTGGAGAGTGGCACCCACTTCCCTCTCTTCTTACTTTGTCTTCAACAATTAGCTAAATTACAAGATCGAGAATGGCTAACTGAACTTTTTCAACAAAGCAAGGTCAATATGCAGAAAATGCTGCCAGGTAAGAGCTGACTGACTTAATTAACAATAAGTGATTTTGTGTACTGGGAAAGTGTTTGTAAAATGGTCTAGATAGGTCACCCTGGTAAAATGAGAAATGTCTTTGCAGAAATTGATCAGAATAAAGATCGAATGTTGGAGATTCTGGAAGGAAAGGGATTGAGTTTCTTATTCCCGCTCCTTAAATTGGAGAAGGAACTATTGAAGCAAATTAAGCTGGATCCATCCCCTCAAACTATATATAAATGGATTAAAGATAACATCTCTCCCAAACTTCATGTAGATAAAGGATTTGTGAACATCTTAATGACCAGGTAAGATGAATGGTTTTCACTTGTTAGAAAGTCTACAGGGCAGAGCCCCAAAAGCTGGTGTTGAACTAGACAATTTCTAACATGATCTCTGCTCTTCAGCTTCTTACAGTACATTTCTAGTGAAGTAAGCCCACCTAGTGATGAAACAGATTCTTCCTCTGCTCCTTCCAAAGAACAGTTAGAGCAGGAGAAACAACTGCTGCTCTCTTTCAAGCCAGTGATGCAGAAATTCCTTCATGATCATGTGGATCTACAGGTCAGTGCCCTGTATGCTCTGCAGGTGCACTGTTATAACAGCAGCTTCCCAAAAGGTGAGGTGACTGGTGTCCGTAGAGAATGAGGGGCAGTCTGAAATAGCACACTGGAATAATGGAATTAATTACATGCTTTTGGTTCGTTTTGTTTTGTTTTAAGGCATGTTACTTCGATTTTTTGTTCATTTCTATGACATGGAAATTATTGAGGAGGAAGCTTTCTTGGCTTGGAAGGAAGACATAACTCAAGAGTTTCCAGGAAAAGGCAAGGCTTTGTTCCAGGTAAGCGCTTTAAGATTTTTTTTTTTTTTTTTTTTTTTGCTATTGACTTGGCTTGGTTGTTTTTGATAGTATTTTAAATGGACCTCTTCCTAACTTCAATGCATCAAAAAGTATGTTAGTCTGCAAGATGGGGTTAAATAGGCAGTTAGGAAGAGATGAAGATACGGAATGAAATCATGCTTAAAATCATGCTAGCCGGGCGGTGGTGGCGCACGCCTTTAATCCCAGCACTCGGGAGGCAGAGGCTGGCGGATCTCTGTGAGTTCGAGACCAGCCTGGTCTACAGAGTTCTAGGACAGGCTCCAAAACCACAGAGAAACCCTGTCTTGAAAAAAATCAAAAAAAAAACCATAGTGCTGTGTAAAGGGGTTATAGATAGGTAACAATTTTGGTGGCAAAGCTGCTTACTCACATGGTTAACAGAATAAAGGCATTTGGGTTTAAAACTAAAAGTGAAAAAAGCGTACTTTGTAGTTTGATATTGTTATCCAGTAGAATAGAACTTGACATGAAAGAACTCTAGATCCATAGTGTGCATAAAATTAGCTTTTTGAAGAATTTAAAAGTAGGATCTCAGCCTGGTGCTAGCTAAAAAGGGCTTAACACAGTTTAGATAGTTCTAGCTAAGGCCTCAGCTTTGGGGAAGCCCTGGTTTACAGCTTCTAATCTAAGGTTTATAGACTACTTTGTAAGGAGTGTTTCTGTTTTGTTTTGGTTTTTCGAGACAGGGTTTCTCTGTGGCTTTGGAGCCTGTCCTGGAACTAGCTCTGTAGACCAGGCTGGTCTCGAACTCACAGAGATCTGCCTGCCTCTGCCTCCCCAGTGCTGGTGTAAGGAGTGTTTAAGACAAGCCTGGACACTCATTGTATGGGATCCTGTTCTCTGGTGGGCAACTAGAGAGATAGCTCAGCAACTTAGAATGCTCAAAACCGTCTTATCTCCAGTTCCCAAAGGTTCAGTCCCCTTTTTGGCTGTTGGGCCCTGTCCATACATGGTACACAGTCATATATACCAGCCAGTCATCCATATATGCACAGATGTTTTAAAAGAAGGAAGGCTGGAAATGGCTCAATAGGGTAAAGCTTGTGAAGACCAGACTCCAGAATCAACTTACTCTCTGGGTGGACTTGTTGATTGTATATCCTGAACAAAACTTATTTTTTAAAGATTTATTTTGTATGTATGTCTATAAAGGTGTCAGAACCCCTGGAATTGGAGCTTTAGACAGTTCTGAGTTGCTGTGTGGGTGCTGGCTATTAAACCCAGGTCCTCTGGAAGAGCAGTCAGTGCCTCTTTTAACCACTGGGCCATCTATCTCTCCAGCACCCTAAACTTAATGTTTTATATAATATACTAAGTTTTTTATTATGAATTTAATTTACAGGTAAATCAGTGGCTAACCTGGCTAGAAACTGCTGAAGAAGAAGAATCAGAGGAAGAAGCTGACTAAAGAACCAGCCAAAGCCTTAAATTGTGCAAAGCATACTATGATGTAACTGCATTTGACCTAACCACTGCGAAAATTCATTCCGCTGTAACGTTTTTCACAATATTTAAAGCAGAAGCACGTCAGTAAGGTTTCCTTCTGCATAAGGTTTTTGTAGTGTGATGTCTTAATCATAGTCTACCATCAAATACTTTAGGAGTATCCTTAATGTTTAGATAGAATATTAGCAGCATGCAATAATTACATCCTAAGTTCTCAAGCAGAGGCAGTCTATTGCAAAGATCTTCTTTGCTGCCAGTTACCATAGGCTGTTTTTAAGTTAGAAAACTGAATAGCAACACTGAATACTGTAGAGATGCACTTTGCTCAGTAATACTTGAGTTGTTGCAATATTTGATTATCCATTTGGTTGTTACAGAAAAAATTAACTGTAATTGATGGTTGTTGCCGTAATAGTATATTGCCTGTATTTCTACCTCTAGTAATGGGCTTTATGTGCTAGATTTTAATATCCTTGAGCCTGGGCAAGTGCACAAGTCTTTTTAAAAGAAACATGGTTTACTTGCACAAAACTGATCAGTTTTGAGAGATCTTTAATGCCCTTGAAGTGGTTTTTGTGGGTGTGAAACAAATGGTGAGAATTTGAATTGGTCCCTCTTATTATAGTATTGAAATTAAGTCTACTTAATTTATCAAGTCATGTTCATGCCCTGATTTTATATACTTGTATCTATCAATAAACATTGTGATACTTGATGTGGTTGTACATGACTTCAAATAGTACCTCCAAAGTTTGGAAAATTGTTCATTTTGTCTTGAGGTATGGACTTACCTCAGTTTAAGAACTTGGGAAATTTTTAACTTCATAGTCTTAACACCAGTGCTATTTAGTAGTGATTCACCCTGTAAGCAGCATTAGTAAGTATCATACTTTAGAGTATTCAGTTTTTCACCCTGTTTCAGACTGACTGTTCTGTCAGTCTTGTAATGCAAGCTGTCAACTTAATCTGGAGCTGCCTTTACTGTTAAGAGACTTTGTCAACTCTGACTCTGCTTTCTAAGCACCTTAGGAATAAGCTTCCTCATCACACCATCCTCTTTGCTGAGGTACCTGCTTAGTCCTTAATCTCCATTTACTCTTCACAACAAAACAACCAGAGCAAGAAACTGATAAACAAAACTGCCATGTGGTTTAGAACTCAGCAAATGCTAGGCTTTAAATTTATGATTTAAAATTTTAAATCATAAAATTGGCTCCTATTTCCATTTTTGTCTAGCCCTTGCAATATGTAGTTCCTTTACCTGGAACAGTGCTTTCCTTAACCTTCAGGTATTGGTTTAAATTTCATTCAACTTGCCTTCTTCCTCTGTCAGGACAAGAGAAGAGTTTCTATAAGTCAAAGGTTTTTTGTTTTGTTTTGAGATGTCACTGAAAAGGTCCACGGGGAACCCAGAGAACAGTGGACCACGAAGTAGCTTGACTGGGTCAAGTCCCACTGTGTCCCCTGCATCCCCTGCCAATATCTTCTCAGGTGTCACCAGCTCCAAAAGCCTGCAGTGGAATGAGTAGGGACAGATAGGCCCTTTGCTCCCTCCCAGAAGAACCCTGCTCTTGCTTTGGTGGCTTTGTCATCAACTCTCTCAGTGGAATATAAGAAACTGGGAAAAGTTGAAGTCGGGGCCAGGGATAATTGTGGGATTGAGGTTCATCCCACAACTCAGCCTAGCCTGTAGTCTACTACTCATCTACCCCTTGGTGAAAGCTGAGCTCCAAGGGGACAGGACAGTGTAGGTCTCATCACTGCTGAGTGGGATTTTTATGAGCTTCAGTATTAGTAAATTTTGGGAATTAAGGATTTAAGGGAAATTCAAAATTAGGTTTAGGATCCAAAATGTCCTGGATAAAAGATTGTCTTTGAATCTGAAGATTGATTGCATGGTAACTGAGTTAGGGCTAACACACTAACTGAAATGATCTGTGTATTGCCCCACCCTCTAGAAAAACTAGTAATGAATAAATGTTTGGATAGTGACCTGGGTTTTTCTCATTTGTTATACCCCTTAAATTCTAATGTTTCAGAGCTTGCAACTTGGTTGCATCCAGACTTCACGATGCAGTGGTTACTTCAATGTGTGTGTGAGACATTTTTTAAGGCCCACTCAAGAGGGAGTTCCTTGAAGAAAGCAGGCCCCTGGGATGGGAAGACAGTCCTTTCACAGCTCCAAATCCTTGGGGTGGGTGCTGTGGACCAGCTACAGCTTTCAGGGTTGAGGTAGGGCAGGACAGATGCACAAAGGTCACTGTCAGACAACCTGACGAGTTGCATGGAGGGGCCATTCCACACTTCCCACATCACCTGGAACCTGAGTCTGGAAAAGAGGACAGAAAGTCTACCCACTCACTGAGTGCTCTCAGAGCCCTCTGCTAGGCTCCAGGAGGGGACCTTGAAGACCTTGTGGACAGACACTCAAGTGTAAGACTCTTGGCCAAGTATGAATGACACAGGATGTGACTCAGGAGCAGGGCTGTTCAGGTCAGCTCAACAACTCAAAACAGCTTTTGGAACATGGTTGGCAGGAGAGAAACAACTGTTTAGGGGTTGAAAGTATCCAATGGAGAAATGTTAGTGCTACTTGAAATGGTATTCAGAGAAAGCCACCTGTCGGGGGAGATAATGGAAGTTAGGGAATCAAGTCACTAGAGCATTCAGGCAGAAGGAAGCAAATCCACAGGCCCTCGGATGGGGATGGATGAACAGAGTAAGGTGGCCTGAGGCTGGATGGAGATTGATGGGGTGATTGGTAGAACAAGTCTGACATAATTTATTCAAAGAACAGGCAATTTTATCTGATAATTAAAATGATCCAGTGTCTGCATTTGGCTGATCATTCTAGCCAACATTCACTGAGCATTTAGATTGGAGTAAACCGATTCATCCCATCTAATATTTCTAGCACCCCCAGGTACTATACTATCTCTAGTTTATTGATGCAGAAAATTAGACGCCTTATCCAAGAGCTGTAAATAGTTCCAACCCCAGCCTTACAATGTATTGTCCAGTTACTGCTCACTTTATTCAGTCTGGGACCCCAGCTCAAGGATGATGCCACCCACATTCAGGTGAGGCTTCTCCCTTCAGCTAAAACTTTCTGGAACTAGAATAGCTGGAGAGATGGTTCAGCGGTCCTGAGTTCAGTTCCCAGCAAACTACATGACTCAGTGGGATCTGATGCCCTCTTCTGGTGTGCAGGCAAACATACAGCATTCGTACGTGTATGTATGTGTGTGTGTATATCTATATAAAACTGGAAATAGACACACCCAGAGATTTACATACATGGTGATTATAAATTTAAACAAGTTAGCAAGGAAGGTTAACTACCACATCCAGAGAGAAGCTTCATGCCTGTGGGGTGGGCCCTTTGTTCTTAAGATTGTGTGTTTGTGTAGTGCCACAGCACTTGCATGGGGACAGAGGACAACTTTTCAGAAGTCCACTTTCTTCTACCACAACACAGCAATAAGTGAGTTTCTGTCCGATTCTGTCTCCACTTTCCATCTCATTGTAGGAATGCTACGATTACAGACATGAGCCACTTCAGCTGGCTTTGAAGGTTGGTTTTTGGGATTCAATTGAGGTCATGTGTCTGTCTTGTGCAGCAAGTGCCATGTCACCAGCCCTGTTTCATTTCTTTTCCCTTTTTCTGTACTCCTTCCGATAGCATGACTGACTTTTTCTGGGCTGGAAATGCTGTGGACAAATGTCTATTCACCCCAGACAGAGCATGGATAACAGACCGGGGAGCCAATGAATTTATTGGGATTTTTTCCAGAAGCATGGATGAAGAGGGTACCAGCACTCACCTTTCTCTGCTTCCTGATTGTGGGCACCATGTAACCAGTGACATCACACTACCACCATACCTTCCTGACCTTCATAGACTATCCTCTTGAGCTCTATTCCAAAGCAAACCCCTCCCTCCATAAACTGCTATTTTGGTCTCATTAACAAGAAAAGTTATTGGTGGTTTGAATGGGAAATGTCCCCTGTAGGCACATGTAACTAAATACTTTGTTTCCCAGCTGGTTGCACTCTTTGGGGAGGTTATGAAATCTTTAGAAGTGGACGGAGCCTTGCTGGAGGCAGTTACTTCACTGGGGACAGGATTCTAAGGTTTATTCCCTCATCCCACTTCAGTTCTTGCTTTCTGTTTCAGTAAAAATGACATCAGCCAGCAACCCTGCTCTGGCCACTTGCTGCCATGCCTTCTCACCATTATGGACTCCTGTAGAACCATAAGCCAAAATAAACTCTTAGACATTGGTGTGGTCATGGAGTTTTGTCGCAGCAACAGAAAAATAAGAAAGGCAGTAACTTAAGAACTATACTTGTGTGATCAGGCTGCAGTCAGAATAGGATTGGACCATAAGACCTGCGTACACACAGCCTCCAAATGCCCCTGCAATGGGCTGGATTGTATTCCCCCAAGTCAAAAGGCCTGAACATGGCCTCACTTGGGAAAGATCTTTGCCAGTGGTACGATGAAGCCCTGAGGATGGTCGCTAGTCTTGTATTATGATGTCTTTACAGAAAGAGAAGAAACAGATTTTGTCAGTTGATGACACAGAGATAGGAGGGATACCTCTAGACATGAAAGGATACTTCTAGACATGGAGGGATGCCTCTAGACATGGAAGGATGCCTCTAGACATGGAGGGATGCTCAAGATTGCAGGCAACACTAGAAGGCACTTTTTCTTCTCTAGGCTTTGCATTTAAGACACCCCATTCCTTCAGGGACCAATGTCCCTGCTCTTCCCCAGGGCCATCCCCCTTCAAGCACTACCATGCCTTCCAGCTCACTCCTTTCCTCTCACCTCCCTGGAACTCCAAAGCTACTTCACCCAATGCTACAAACCTTTAATACAGTTCCTCAGGCTATGGAGACCCCCAACCATAAAATTATTTTCATTGCTACTTCATAACTAATTTTGCTACTGTTAAGAATCATAATGTAAGCCAGGCAGTGGTGGCGCACACCTTTAATCCCAGCACTAGGGGCAGAGGTAGGTGGATCTCTGTGAGTTCAGGGCCAGCCTGGTCTACAGAGCAAGTTCCAGGACTACTGGGAAACCCTGTCTCGAACCCCCCCCCCCAAAAAAAAGAATCATAATGTAACAATTTTTGGAAATACAGGTTTGCCACAGGGGATGCACCCATAGGTTGACAAACCAAGAGAGATGTCACGAGTGAAGGAATGAGGGCACTCTATTTGGTTCTCAGAAGAATTCTCCGAGAAAGCTTACAGGAGACATACGTTTTAGCAATGAAAAACTAGAAAATAAATTAAAAAGTGAAAGAAGAAATGTAGTTATTCTAGTAATTTCTATAACTTGGTGGGGAATGACCTTTTGGGAAAGTTTCAGGTTTTTTTTTAAATTATTTATTTATTTATTTATTTATGCCATGTTCTACCTGCATGTATGCCCACATGCCAGAAGAGGGCACCAGATCTCACTACAGATGGTTGTGAGTCACCATATGGTTGCTGGGAATTGAACTCAGGACCTCTGGAAGAGCAACCAGTGCTCTTAACCTCTGAGCCACCTCTCCAGCCCA
Source organism: Neodon shergylaensis (assembly GCA_025134845.1). NCBI lineage: Eukaryota > Metazoa > Chordata > Mammalia > Rodentia > Cricetidae > Neodon > Neodon shergylaensis. The sequence continues at coordinate 19,857,064 of JABTXL010006999.1, forward strand.
AGTTTCAGATTTTTAAGGAGCTTAAAGTTTATATAATTTATAACATAAAATTATGGAGTCAGTGCAGGGTCTTCAAGGATCCCTGAGTGAAAATCACTTTTGTGTGAAAATACTTAAAGCCTAAAGGCAAATGGCAGCATGGGGTGAGAGGGTGGGTCAATATGTCTGATTCAAAACACATAGAAATTAATGGCACACTAAGAAAAGGATCTGTCATACACACCTCAGGAGTTGACCACATACGCTCTTCAAATATCAGGCAGAAAAGAGAGCAACGAACGTCTCAAGCCCTAAGATGGAGACATTGTTTATTCCAATTCAGACAAGTAGGCAGGCACAATTGTTTAAAAGTCCTGTCTGTCAGGGACCTGGGAACTCAGAGTTTGAGTAACTCTAAATCTCATATTTTCTTTTCCTAATGCAGCAGTTAAAATTGGAGTTTATTTCCAAATACAGTGGGGGAAACTCCTGATAAAGCATCTATGGAAACCATTTTGTGGTATTTTGTTTGTTTCAATATTGGAGATGAAATTCAAGGTCTCATATGTGCTAGGCAAGAATTTTACCACTAGCCGGGCGGTGGTGGCGCACGCCTTCAATCCCAGCACTCGGGAGGCAGAGGCAGGCGGATCTCTGGGAGTTCGAGGCCAGCCTGGTCTACAAGAGCTAGTTCCAGGACAGGTACCAAAGCTACAGAGAAACCCTGTCTCGAAAACCAAAAAAAAAAAAAAAAAAAAAAGAATTTTACCGCTAAGCTACAAACGTCCTCTCCAGACTTGCAAATTGTAATGTCCAAATTACTCTTCAGAAAAAAACAATCCAGCACTCATCATTTCTTCCCTCACAAGGCCTTTCAGTTACTTTTTCTGAACCCTGTTCTGTTTGGAATGACACACCCCTCTAAAACTGCTCCAACCACTGCTGGTTTGTGGTGTCCAGGAAGGGCCTTGAAAGGTTGGCTTTCAAAGCATAGATAGATAGATAGATAGGTAGGTAGATAGATAGATAGATAGATAGATAGATAGATAGATGATAGATAGAATAGATAGATACATATATGCATACATACATACATGCATACATACACACATACATAGATACATAGATGTGTACCATTTACTTGCAGTACCTGTGGGGGCCAGAAGATGGCACCATCCTGGTGCTGGAGTTACAGGTGTTGTGAGCCAGGAATTGAATTCATGTCCTCTTTACCACTAAGCCATCTCTCCAGCCCAAGACACATGTTTAAGATTTACTCTTTTTGTTGTTGTTGTTGTGTTTGTTTGTTTTTCAATATAGGGTTTCTCTGTATCTTTGGGGCCTGTCCTGGAACTAGCTCTTATAGACCAGGTTGGTCTTGAACTCATAGAGATCTGCCTGCCTCTGCCTCCCGAGTGCTGGGATTAAAGGCATGCGCCACCACTGCCCAGCTATTTTTATTACTTTTAATTGTGTTTCTGAGAATATATCCGTGTGGGACTGTGTACATGGATGAAGGTGCTCATGGAAGCCAGCGGTATCAGATCTTCTACAAGCTGGAGTTACAGGAGATTGTAAGCTACCCAGCATGGGTGCTGGGAACTGAACTTGGATCCTCTGGAAGAGCAAGCAGTGTGAGCTCTTACCCACCGAGCCATCTCTCTCCAGCTCTAAGTACATTGAATGAAGAGAGACCCCACCACCCCACCTACTGGGTAGAGGGAAGGTCAGCTGTCCTAATTGCTCATTCTACCGGAGCTCAGGATAACGTTCCTAGCTGAGCAGGGACACAGATTCCCACAGCCTGGGCTTACTTCAAGTAACACAATGGTGATATTCGCTCAAAAACTACGGGGGGCAAGCCACTGGCCAGAGATCTTATGTAGAGTTTGAATGAAATTATTTTATGAAATGTGGGCAGAAGAAAACACTGGTTATTAACACACACTAATATAATATGTGCTTTTAATGTGCATTTTAATGTAACAATGAATGAAATATTAGTAGCTGAACTATTTCACATATCTCCCAAAGGCTTACGAATTTGAGTTAATAAATAATTTATGCTAATTACATGCTTATTTTGTGTGCAGGTGTGTATGTACGTATGAGCACGTGCAAGCCTCGGTGTGCATGTGGAGACCAGAAGACAACTGGGGGGTTCCCTCCCTTCAACTGGGGGGTTCCAGAGTAAAGCTTGTTGACAAGCACCTTTACCTGCTAAGCCATCTGTCTGGCCCACAGACCCCTTCCAAGCGGAGAGAGAGTCTTCCTAGGGACACGTGGCTGCTGTCTCACAGCGCACATGCCAACATGACTCCAACCTGCTTAAGGCCTGCTCTTTGTTGAGGCTGGGGACCAGACACCTGACTGGGAACAACAGTTGATGTAGAAAGACAGACACAGGTAACAGATCTGGGATCCAGTGCCTTGTGCTCAGATGAAGAGGAACCAGCAAGCAGCGCAGGAAGGAGGACTAGAGGAAGCTCACCTCAGTAGGGTGTCTCTGTGGGGGAGGGGGATTTCATCAGTTTGAACACAATGACAATAAACACAGAGTCACCAGTAATGCATTGATTGGTGCTGCACTAAGGTCAGAAACCAAAGCCCTTCTTTCCTTGTGGTGTCAGTTAACCAAGGGTGAACCCAGATTGGAATTCTCTGCTTTCTCCATATCTGCCATCGTTTCTGCTTGTCTGCTGTAGGAATCTGTATCTGTGCCTGCCTAACGCTGTCTTTTGAATCTGTCTGTCCCCGTCTGTGCCTGTCCTTTGATCTCTTTCTTAATTGAACAGCACAGAAAGCATCAGATAGGAAAGGAATGAGGTACTTTACAGAAATCCTTAACCATTTTACAAGGGATTTAGTCATTGACTCTACTGACCCCCACTGACTCAGATAACAGACACTAGCAAACAATGCCCAAATGCTGCATTCAGCATTTATAGTAGATATTCATTTTATAAGACTTGCTGTTAGCCTATTTTCAACAAATGGTTATCATAAACTGCAAACACACCCACATTTATTACTTTTGAGTCAGGGACATGGAATTGTCTTTTTTTTTTTGTTTTTTTTTTTTTTTTGTTTTTTGAGACAGGATTTCTCTGTAGCTTTGGAGCCTATCCTGGAAACTAGCTCTTGTAGACCAGGCTGGCCTCGAACTCACAGACTCACAGAGATCTGCATGCCTCTGCCTCCTGAGTGCTGGGATTAAAGGCACCACCCGGCAGAAGTTGTATATTTTAAGCTGATTACAGGGGAAATCCAAGGCAAGGACGGTCGTTCCAGTGTTCTCTTGAAAGCAGGCTAAACAAGCTCACTGAATACAGTCAGATGGCGTTCTTATATGCCTTCAGGTGTACTAGTAACTTTGGCTGTGAGGTCCTCAAAAGTTTGTCTCTTAAAACGTAAGAGATATTTTCAGAATCATCCATTGCACGAGGTATGAGCACACAGACATCCAGGATAAGGGGCTGCCATGGGTACTTTTTGCACATACTGTCTTCACCTGCAGGTCATCCCTGGGTCAACACTTGGACCAGGAGAATGTCTTGGCACTCCCATGGCTCTGAGGCACTGTGCTCTTGACACGGCAGCTCATGAATGTTCATACACACAGGGGCACACCCACTCCCCACAGTTCTTGAATTCTCTGTCTGGTGGGGATTTTCCAGAAAACCATTTCAATCAGCAGTGTGAGAATCTCTAGGGTCACACCAGAGAGCTCCACACACTACAGTTTCTTCAGCAGCACGTGACAATGACCAGTGTCCAAGTTATAACCCTTGCTGGCCAAAGAGGGTCCGTTTAGGTTTCTATCCTGCACACAGAAGTCTGCTGGGGAGGTGCGTGAGATGCCCTAGCAGGTAAAGATGCTTGCCAACAAGATGACCTAAACCTCATCTCAGGGACTCAGGGAAGAAGGAGAGGACCAATTCCTGCAGGATGTCCTCTGACCTCTACATACATGCTGTGGCACCACACATATGTTCTCTATCTCCAATTCTGTGAGAAATGAGAGGGGTGCATTTAAGAGATCATCTGTGTGTGTGTGTGCGCACGCGTGAGATAGTTGTTCAACAGGGAAAGATGCCTACTGTCAAGTCTGATAGGAATTCGATTCCCAGGCCCCATATGGTGAATGGAGAGAACCAACTCCCACAAGTTTTCCCCTGACCATATAAAAAAAAATGTTTTAAGACATGGTTCAGTGGCGAGGCAGGGTGGCACACACCTTTAATCCCAGCACTCAGGAGGCTAGGCAGGTGAATCTCTGAGTTGGGGGCCAGTCTGGTCCACAGAGAAGTACCAGGACAGTTAAGGTGGTTACACAGAGAAACACTGTCTCAAAAAACAAAACAAAACAAAACAAAGCAAAAACAAGACATGTTTCAGTGATCAAGAGCAATTGCTGCTTTCCCAGAGGCCCTGAGCTTGGTTCCAGCACCCGCTGTGTTGGGTGCCTTGCACCAGCCTGTAGCTCAGCTCGAGGGAAGCGATGTCTCTGGCCTCTGCAGGCGCTTGCACTCATGTGCATCATAGCCCTCAGAGACCCAGACACACGATTAGAATCAAATGAGTCTGAAGAACAATGAGGACGCCTGGGAGCAGGGCAGGGGCAGCTTTGCTGTGTGGCACCCATCTGACCTGGGATAGAAAGCATGAAGCTGAGTCTCATGACACTGGGTCTTCTTGCCTGAGAGGAGGTTGTTTTTGTTTTATCTTTTCTTTTCTTTTTCTTTTTTCTTTTTTTTTGAGTCAGGCCTCACTATGTGTCCCAGGCTTATCTGGACCTCACTATGTAGCCCAAGCTGGTATCAAACTGACAGAGATCCTTTCACCTCAGCCTCTGGAGCACCGGGGATATTGGCCTATGCCACAAAACCTGGCTACACTGAGCTTTGTGAGTCACACTTTCCTGTCACCAATCTCCCACAAGTGCAGCTCTGCTCCAGGTTCAATCGGTCCAAGCCTATCCAAGCTCCTGCTAAACTAGTTTAAAGCAGTGTCTGTGATTGACACCGAGAGCTTTGGGAGTAGTCACAGGGCTATAGAGTATGGTGTTTTCAACAGGTCCGACTGCATAGCCCTGGTTGTCCTAGAACTTACTCTGTAGACCAGGGGCCAGGCTGGGCTCAAATTTTGAGAGATCCGCCTGCCTTTGACTCCTGAGTGCTGGGATTAAAGGCGTGTGTCACCACTGCTTGGCATAGTCTGTGGACTTTTTTTTTTTTTTTGGATTTTTTTTTTTTTTTTTTTTTTTTTTTAAAAGAGGGTTTTTTTTTAGTTTTGGAGACTGTCCTGAACTCCCTCTGTAGACCAGGCTGGCCTCGAACTCACAGAGATCCGCCTGCCTCTACCTCCCGAGTGCTGGGATTAAAGGTGCGCCACCACCGCCGGGCTGTCTGTGGACTTCTTAAAGGAGACTTTATGTGTACTGGAAGACTCTTTGGTGTAAAGATCTATTTGAAAGACAAGGTGGATGAGAACATGAGCTCAAATCCAGCATTAAAACATCTGAAAATCTGGTCTCTGGAAGCCTCACACCTCTCAGTGTTCAGTCACTAGTTCATTGTAGCTTTCATGACCAAATACCTGTTAGACCCTGGCTAAATGACAGTGGCAAAGGTTGGATCGGCTACACATGCACACAAAATAAATACGTAATTAATATACTTCTGATTAACTCAAAGTTAGAGTCTTTTCCAAGAATTAATATTTAAAAATGGAAAATATTACCAGAAACATTTCTTCTACAAAGCAGAGGAAAAGTGAGAAATTAGAGCCAAATACAGATTTATAGGCAAAACTATAGTTTATATCTATGAAATTTTAGGCCTGAATAGTAAATATAATTTTCAATTATTTAGAAACTCCTCAGGCAGTGAAACTGCATTAGATGAAAAATATTTTTCTGGCCAGGCAGTGGTGGTGGTGCACACCTTTAATCCCAGCACTGGGGAGGCAGAGGCAGATGGATCTCAGTGAGTTCGAGGCCAGCCTGGTTTACAAAGGAGTTCCAGGATAGTCAGGACTGTTACACAGAGAAACCCTGTTACAAAAAAAACCTTTTTTTTCCCCCTCGAACACTGGTGTTTTGAGAATTTCTTCCCTGAAGAGTAGTCAACAACATCTACCCCCTCCTCTTGGGGTTCTAAGAACAAAGACCAATGGGGGAAACCAATGAGTTCACTGGAGCATAGGGGGGGAGGAAAGCCTTCACCCAGCATGGATTGATGGCTTCCTCATAGCATGGTGTCCCCTCTGGCTTTCCACAACCTGTTTACTCCACAGGTGCCCCAGCCCCTGAGGCCAGGTGCAATTAGGGCAGAACTGCCTCCAGAGGGCTGAGAGGGGTGGGGTCCAGTGACCCTCTGCTCTGCATCTTTCTATGGGGGAAGTTAAAGGACTACTGCAAGCAGCTGCAGCTGATCTGAAAGCAGCTGTTTTGCCCCGAGGACTGCGTGGTACCAAGAGGAGGAGGAAGAAAAAAATGTAAAAGGATAACCTATGAAGGAGTATCTGACCTCGCCCCATTCGTCCAGACAAGTTGGGCAAGAAGACCAGGACCATGCGTCGACAGGGTGATTTTCCTGGGGGTTTACCTCCTCACCATTTCCTCTGTTTAAATCTTCCTAAGCATCCCAAGAGCTCAGTGCACTCTTGCTGTTACGGAAGAGCTGTCGGTACTGCATCTGACAACAGTAACTCAGGCTTTGGGTTTAGAGTAAACCCAAAACTGACTTTTTGGCCCAGCAGTTCTGGGTTTATGGTTCAGCCTGGTGTGATGTGCATACCTTTATTCCAAGCATGTGGGAGGCATAGGGAGGTGGATCTCTGTGAGTTGGAGGCTAGCCTGGTCTACATACTGGATTCTGGGACAGAAAGAGCTATGTAGAGACCTTACTTCAAAAATAAATACAAATTCAGTTTTCTTGTGCATTTAAAAAAGCTACCAGGAATCATCTGCCATGAATTACAAAAGTCTTGAGAAAACTGCCTTTGATTCAGACAGTTTTCCAAATTTTTGCTTAATATATTTGTATTAAATATGTTACTGAGCAAAAAAAGGACACACAGCTACCCACCACGGTTGGTAAAGGATTTATTACGTGGCTGGGGGAGGTCTTCCCATTCTAAAAACAGAAAAGCACTTTCCACACCTTACCCACCCCAGTGTTTGCAACTCTGACCCATGGCTGCAGCCTCACACTGTGAACACCTTCCTTTCAGAGTTCCACACAGGGACGTCTTTTCCTCCATCCTCCAGAAATAAAACTTTCATTTCAACTCACCAGGTAACAAACGCATATATCCCGGTTTCTGCAACATTTGGTAAGCTTGCAACAAAAACCATACATAGCAGCATGCTGCCTGCCAGAGACCAGGCTAGCCTGGGCAAGCCTTGCAGGAATGCAGTTTTCACATATGACAGGTGGAGCTGCACCACAATGAAGGAATCTCATTGCTCCAGTTTCAGACTCTGGATCTAGCACAGGAAATGTCTCTTGGGGTTTAGTAAATATACAAATAGAAAAAAAAATTGCCTTAAGAAAACTTGACAAATGACTAAGCATCTGAAATGTTTTTATCACAGCTTTTATATATTATAAAGCTCCCCCACCCCAGGAGTCTTGATGAAACAAAACCTAGTCACTGTCATCTGACCCGTGCTCTGAGCCTCGGTCTGAGGCCTCATTGTTTGAGCCCTCTGGTTCTGATTCATTTCCAGAGCCTTGGCCAGAGCCCTCGTTGTCAGATCCCTGCTCCGACTCACGGTCCGACTCTGCACTTGGAGAAGCTGGGCGAGAATCATTTTCTGAACCTCCGGAAGGGCTTCTCCCAGACTGCACAGACTCATTGTCCGACTGCTCGGAGCCCGAGCGCCTTCTCTTTCTGGAGGGCTGGTCACTGTCGGAATCCTCATCCGACTCCTGTCTTCCCGACCTTGGAGGGCTGCCCACTTCGCTGCCAGACTTGTTCTGGTTGTCGTCTGACTCGCTCTCAGAGGAGGCCCGTCTATTGGGCCGCTCATCATCGTCGGAGTCGCTGTTGCTGTTCCTGGGATGTCTGGAGGAGAGGCGTGGGTGAGACACTAGAACACTCTGCAGCACTTTCTGCTCTGGGTCATGCCTGGTGCCGGACACGGGGGCTCCTGTGACACTTGTTTTTTGTGCTGTTCTGTAAATGTGAGCTTTTCAAAAGGGCAAAGGGTGGGAAGTCTTCAGCTGACCATATCAACAAATCCTAGGCACAAAGGTGAAACTCCGGCCCTCTGATGGCGGCTGAGGCTCAGGAGTCCTAAGACTGGGACAACAGGCCACTTCCTGTCCTAGAACATCCATGTCAACAGACACCCGAAGAGTGACCTCACTGCTGTTCTAGGATTTGTGAAGGCACCAGGTCTTCACGAGGCTGGGGTTAAGATTCATCAGCTTACTAGCTTCTGTCCCCACGTTCCACTGGGGGAACGTGAGGCAGCAGGAGCCGGTGGACGGCCTCCCGGAGCTCCAATAGGTTAGAACCATATGGCCACTGAGAAGCTGCCTTAGACATCTTCCACAGCTCTGGCTTCCATGACACATTTCAACACGACTCAGACCAGGAAGGGTGAGGGAGGCGAAATGCGCCACTCCCTTCAGAAGGGAAAACATCCCTGCGGACTGCAGAGAGGCTCCTGTGCCCAGCTGGAAAGAAGGAACCCTATGTGCACTATCTAGGCCAGGCCACTCTGAGAATATGGAGATGTGACCAAGAGGACAGCACTGACATCCACTCTGAGATCCAGTCTAGATCAGTGGGTCACTTCATTCAGCTGTCCCAATACTCAGACCCTTTTCATGATGATTGGGACAAGTTTAACTGATGCAAACGGCACAGCAAACTTATTTATTTCTAGTCAGATGCCTTGACTGTGGGCACAAGCCTGGCGGCAGTTCAGCCTCACAGCCCCCTTCCTAGACAATTCTGCACCTCTTCCACTGGCCTTAGACCCTTCACCAACAGCCCTGGGGACATAGTGAGGACAAGGGCCAACAACAGAGACAAAGAAGAGGACTCAGAGGGCTGGTTAGTAGCCACTTTGGCTTCCTACTGTTAGAATTTACCCTGGGGAAATTCTTGCCTTCATCAGATTGGGATTTACCAGCCATTAGAATTTACGGGGGTGGGGGTGGGGTGGGGGGGTGTGTTCTTACCCTTCATCGGCAATTTTCAGTTTATCCTCATCTGAAGAATCATCACTCGATGATATAATGGCTTTGGATTTTATTTTTCCCTTCATTGAAGGAGGCAGGCGTTCTGGCTTGGGCTAGAGAATGTCAAGCATGGCCCATTAGTTGAAATTCTCACGTTATTGGGACATCTTATTAGACCAGGTTTATTATAGCAACAGAATCAACAGTCACCAAAGAAAACAAGCATTTATGTTGGAAGAAGTTGCAGAATAAGTATACGGCGGCACCCCATCAGTCTAACACACACACACACACACACACACACACACACACACACACACACACA
>JABTXL010006999.1:19866577-19888853 GCA_025134845.1 Neodon shergylaensis
CACACACACACACACACACACACACACACACACACACACACACACACGGGGGGCGTGCGCAGGAAGACAGCTCTAGAACTTACAGCTTTCTTCTTCTCTGCTCTTGGTGGATGGCGCTTCTTTGGTTTGGGGCCATTTTCTGTTTCATCATTGTCAGATCCCTCTTCTCCCTTCTGAGGTCTTAAACAGTGAACATCAAGAGCTTGTTAGGAGGTTTGGACCTCCAGGACTGAGGTTACCTTGCCACCGCAGTAGAACCTTTCAATATGGATGCTGACCTCAGCTCCACTACAGCTCAAGGCACAAGGCACACAGTCTGCTGACCACTGGTGTGCATGGCATCTGCTACTAACTCGTCCCTGTGCAGCTCCCTCCATCACCTCCACTGCAACCTGTGCTCGGTGCAGTGAGTGAGTGAGTGAGAAATGCCCTGGGTTTGGGATCCACATATTCCCTACTCTTCCTTCCCAGCTGCCACCAAGATCCTCACCACAGCTATACCTGTGACCGTCTAATGGAGTCACAATTCTCTCTCAAGGATAACCGGCCAAGAGATACGGGCAGGCCTGGGTAAAAGAGCTGAAAGGAGATTCCTGGGCAGGAAAGCTTGGGGCACCCTGGACCTCAAGACAGATGGCAGCAGGCGGTGAAAAGACACTTTCCCAACCATTCACTCATAGCCCAGAGAGGAACGGGCTCAGTGATGCCAGGACTGCACTGGCATAGTCGGTACAGCTGCCACCCAGGCTGCTCACTCCACACCCGTATCCAAAATACAAGAAAAGAAAACTGAGCATGGTGCTGCACACCCATAATCCCAGTACAGGGGCAGAGACAAGTAGATCTCTGGAAGTTCAAGGCCAACCTAGGTTACAGAGTGAATTCAAAGCCAGTTTGGGTACACGAGACCCTGCTTCAAGAAACAAAATGACCCCTTTTAGCCGGGTGGTGGCGGCGCACGCCTTTCATCCCAGCACTTGGGAGGCAGAGACAGGCGGATCTCTGTGAGTTCAAGACCAGCCTGGTCTACAAGAGCTAGTTCCAGGACAGGCCCCAAAGCCACAGAGAAACCCTGTCTCAAAAAACCAAAAAAAAAAGAAACAAAATGACAAGAAAGACAATGGTTGGTGACTGTCAGCTGTTTTCAGGGGACAAGTAGATATTCATGTAACTTAAGTCTGTGGGATATTGAAACAGGTTAAAGCAGGGAGTCGGTTTAGGAAGATGGAGATTTATATTACAGAAAAGAAAGGTCTCCTGACTTTCTAGACACTTAGAACATTAATGAAGACATTACCTTCTTCTCCTCTTCTTCTTCCTCTCTCCACCTTCCTCCTCGTCGCCTTCCTGTTCACTGCCACTGCCCTTCCTTCTCTTCTTCTTTTTGGATATAGGGAGGTCCTCATCGGTGTCATCGTTGACAAACTCATCAAATTCGCCTCCTTTCTTAGAACGCTATGATCCAAGGAGACCACAGTCAGCTACTTCCAGGTAGTGACAGCACTGCTAGGGTGCAGAGAACCGTACAGCACCCTTGCAGGTCTCTGACAAGTGCAGGCCTTTACTAAGTCACACTGAAGACGGGCGTGGCTAGGCCCGAATTTCACGAGGAGTCCCACTATCTCAGATTTGGGAAATTAATCAACTACCCGAGGACTCAGCACAAGGCAAACACATCTTCAATCAGAAATACATTTAACCCATTTAGCCCACAGAATGCAGAAAAGTATTGGTTGTTCACCCTCAAGATCATAAGGCTGACTGGGAGCTGTGTGTCTCTGCAGCCACCCAACATCAACAGAACTTCATGCCAAATACCTCAACTTGGCAAAAGACCAAGATTCAAAGTACAGTTCTACCGAATACTCGTTTTTACACCATGTGAAGTCAAAGAAGTGTAAAGCAACCCATCATGAAAGCAGGACCACCTGGCTTGGTGAGGTCGGCAGCAGAATTGCAAAGCACGCGTGTGTCAAGACCTGTGTTCACCCACAGCCCCACACGCACCAAGAAGGCAGGGTCACTGCCCACACTGGACACTGCAATCCTGTGCTGGTAGAGGAAGTCAAGACTCAGGAACTAAGAACAGCCACCTAACTATGCTCTTCATTTCAGAAAGCCCAAAGGCAGACTGGACGTCCAGTCTAGTCTTACCCGCCCTCCACCTCCGCCTCTTTTCTTCTCCTTTGTTGCTTCAGTCTCGCCAGTAAACATGAGGATATTTTTGGTCTTCTCCACATACTGGGCCCGCTGTTCCAAAAGTTTCTTTTGCTCTTCCTTTTCTCTGAGACGTTTCTCTTCCTAGAAGGGAGTATGGGGACTTATCAAAATGCTCTGAAAGTGACCAAACCACCAGAGAGAGTAGACAGAGGACTAGCTCCTAACAACGTGTGCACGCACCTGCTCTTTGAGAAGCTTCTGTCTTAAGAGCTCCTTCTCCTGCTCCTGCTTGGCCCGCAGCTCCCGTTCTTCCTCATCCTGCTTGCGTGCTCGGGCCACATGATACTGGGCCTGGCTCAGTAAGTCGGAGCACTGCCTAACATTTCAAATGCAGAGAAATAGCATGGCAGTTAGGACACCTGCTTACTTAAACCCATGCCCAAGCTATTAACTGTGCTAAGTTCCCCAACTCAGGATTCCTGTCTTGATTCAATGACACAAGGTGTGTAAAGCAAACAAGTATTTCTCAGCTGGGGGTGGTGGCTCAGGCCTGTACTTCAGTCCTCGGAGGATCCTCAGTTCTAGCCTGGCTGCAGAGCAAGACTCTGCCTCAAAAGGACAACAGAAAGAAGAAAGAAAAAGGATTTTGCTACAACCTAAGTACTTACACTCCGTCAGTTTCCTCCAAGTCTGAAAGGTGCTTTGGGGAGGGACGCCTCAAGGAGAGGCAACAAGTGACCCCAGAAGGCCAGGAACCACCGTGTTATGGCAACACTCTCCTGAGTATTTGGTGTGGACCAAAACAACCATTTCCCACAAAGCCACTTGTGTAAACAGGCATTACCTGGCTTCAGAGGCAGCAAGAGCCAAATCGAATCTCATTTTATCTCCTACTTTACTCAAGTAACTGAAGTATCTAAAAGGAAACGAGAAGATATTTCACTAATCCTATCATTAATACCCTCAAGGTTTAATAAACAGAAGTCCATCAAGAAAGGCAAAAATATATTTAATACTATCAGTAAACAAACAGTAAGTTTACTAAGTATCAGCACCGTGGGTGGGGCTTAGGTCAGGACAGCGCTCATACTTCAGATGAGGTGAGAAACATTAACAGAGATGAACATAAGCACAGCTGATCAATCATAGATGTGGGGTTTTCATTTTAGCACACACTGAATTGCTAAGTCCTATAAGGTTAAACATATTTGAACTGCGCTGAATAAATCTGGTAAGCAGTAAGTGAAAAGATCTTAATCCTAGCTTATGAAAACCAATATTCCATAGAGACACCAGCACAAGTGGAGACTAAATAGTTCACATGTGTAAAATGCTGGCTCATACTGCTGAGAGGTTAATGGAAAATCTAGGGCAAGCCCGCAGCTAGCCAGTTAGGTCTAGGGATCAGGCTTCCAGAGCCCAGCACAGCAGCACTCTGCTTGGAGTTGGGCGCCACCACATGGTAGCTGTGAGCTTTCCCTACACTAACCTGTGCTAGACCCCCAATGCTTGCTCTCCACCAATGGTTATTTTTTGAGGGAAGTCAATTTTTTGTGTGTATTTTGAGACAGTTTCACTTAAAAGCATTTCTTCTTCAGAACTCTTACCGGTGTGCAAGCTCCAGCTCTTTCACAGCATTAAGGACTTCCTTCAGATTACTTTTTTCATCTTTTAGGACAGAGGTAGCTAATCTTTGCAAGACCAAGGCCACATTAAACATCAGAACCGTATCACTGGGTGCCACATGTCTGGCCTGTAAGCAGAAAGCAAAGCAATAACTTCTTATGACTGAACAGCACAACAGGGATGTTAACATGTAGGAAGCAGGCAGCAGGCAGGGGCGTGGGCGGGCAGAGTCCTGTCACCTTCAGCAGAGTTTGCTTGCACTCCTGTAACTTGCCGCACTTGAAGAGGGCCCGGGCCAGGTAGAGCACGACTTCAGTGTTCTGGTGCTTATAGAACTTCCTGAGGCAGTTCTCGTACTACAGAATGGGAATGGTAGTTAGAGACAGCTGGGTAGAAGTCTATTTTCATGCTATGTCAGATTCAAAGCAGTTTTAAGACTCTGAAGAGACACTCCACTCTGGTTAATTTCAGAGAATAATCTGGACTTGATTACTGACATTTGCCAGTATACATTTTTACAACATAAAAATCTGACCACAGAAAAACTAGATTCACAAAAATCTGACCACAGAAAAACTAGATTCAAAGTAGTTTTTTTTTTTTGAGACAGGGTTTCTCTGTAGTTTTTGGTGCCTGTCACTTGACATTTGTACCAATGGAGAATGGAAGGGTAAAGAGACTAAGTCTGTCTGTCTGTCTCTCCTTCAGCACCCTTTCTTCTATCTTTAGGACAGTATCTAGAATCTAGCTGCCCAGCACTATGACAAATTATATCCTGGCTCCTGTGCGTGACATCCTTTAACACCATCTTCTTGAGATCTGTGCAAACTAGTGGCATGAGCAGAGGAAGTTATTTTGTTAACTTCAGTTCATTTGCTGCTCAGACTAACAAATGAATATCTGAGTTAACTTTTTTTTTCATTTTTTTACTCTAATATGTGTGGCATGTACCTCAAATGTATGGCAGAGGTGGCTACAGAGGCCAGAAGAGGATGTCAGGTATTCTGACCTATCACTTGCTGCCTTACCTCCTTGAGCTGGGACTTCTCATGGAACCGAGAGCTTACCACACACACACTGCCCCAGTGACCCTCCTGTCTAGCTCCGACAGCAGTGAGATTACAAACAGCCATGGTCAGGCTTTACATGGGTATCTGAACTTTTAGGTCCTCACGACTATGCAACAAGCGCTCTCACCGAGTCATCTCCCAAGCCCCCAGGGCTAATTTTTATTTAAACGTGACACTTTTTAACCACAAGCATACAACCTGTTACAGGCAACTGACAAAGTAATTTCATGGGAAATGGTAAGACAGTTTTCCCAGGAATATCCCTGATGACTAAGCTGCATTTCTAGAAGGCAGTGTTGCTATTCTGCAGATTGAGATGGTTTATCACCCAGCACCCATAGTCACGTGGGTCATAACAGCTTCTAGCTCCAGGACATCAATACCTTTTCTCTGGCCTCTTCAGGCACAGACAGACACACACACGCACATGGCATACTTTCATACAACACACACACAAGTAAATCTTAAAAGGTAAATCATTTAAACTGGGTGGTTGTGATGCACAAGTTTAATCCCAGTACTCTCAGGCAGGGGCAAGTGGATCTGAATTCAAGGACAGTCTGGTCTACAAAGTGATCCAGGACAGCCAAGGATGCACAGAGAAACCCTATCTCAAAAAAAACAAACCAAACCAACCAAACAAACAAAAAAGATAAACCATTTAAATTGAGGGCAGTTGTATGAGGCTATAATCCCATGTACTTGGGAGGCTGAAGTGGGAGGACTCTTAAATAAAGGCACTTAAAAGATCAGCTAGGAAGCCGGGCGATGGTGGCGCACACCTTTAATCCCAGCACTCGGGAGGCAGAGACAGGCGGATCTCTGTGAGTTCAAGACCAGCCTAGTCTACAGAGCTAGTTCCAGGACAGGCTCCAAAGCCACAGAGAAACCCTGTCTTGAAAAACAAAAAACAAAAAACAAAAAACAAAAAAAAAAAAAGATCAGCTAGGGCAATACAGAGAGACTGTTAACAATAAAACAACAAACAAAACAAACCATTAACAATAAAATCACTTAACATTTCTGAAACTGGACTCACTTCAGGAACTGAAAGAATAAACACTAAACCCTGCTGTTTAGTGGACACTTGATCTTCATGTTAGTGCCTTGTTCTTTTCATATTAGATCCTCACAAAATCCTGAGGTTAAAAGACCCCCACACTTTACAGAGAGGGAAATGGTCAAAGAGGACTTTTTCTGGCGTGCACTCCTGGCACTGGGACTCACATCTCCCTGGTTTTGTCATTACATGGTTACAAACCCCTGAACAGACAGTATCAGAGGGGATCACAGAAGTCCATGACTGGCCCGAATGACATGCAAACATCTGGAAAGGCAAAGACTTTACCATCTGAACGGCGCTGATGTACTGCTTCTGCTCCACGTAGATGTGTGCTAAGTTCAGCCACACATCACTGATATCTGCTGTTGCTTCTCTCACTTGGGCAAACACATCACGAGCTTCACGGAAGTATCCCTTGTGAGCCAAAACTGCTCCTAAAGTTACACAAAGGCTGACATTGAGAATGTCCTAACCTCTGCCAAAACAAATGAAAGTCCAATAGTAAAACAGCACTAATTTCACCAATCACTATGAACCAAGGCTTCTAGTTACCTATGCCATTGGCAGCATACAGGTTCTTGGCATCATTTCTGAGGACTTGTTTGTAGATGGCCAGGGCACGGTCTTGATGACGCTTTTCCTATAAGAAAGAAGAATTACTGGAAAATTCAACAAGGACACAGATAGCAATCTTGCTGAAGGAGACAAAGGGGATTACCTTTTCTCGGTCTCGGGTTGGCTGGTGCAAAGTCTGGAGCCACACATTGCCAAGGGCCAGCATAGAGTAAGTGTCACTCTGTGTGGCTGGCTGCTTTAATATCCTCTCAAACTTCTTCTGGCCTGGGCCCCACTCTTGTTTTGCCAGATGAAGGTTACCAATCAAAGACCAGGCATCCGGGTGATCCTATGTAAACATAAAGAAGTAAACTTTCCATCTGGGATCTGAGAAATCAGTCATCTTACAATAGCTCACAGTTGAAGACGTTTACAGCTACACTACAATGGTGGTTTTCACTGTGAATTCAGACCGATTAGTGAGTTTCAAGATCAATTTAGTGTCCTATCAACATACAAAGCGCAACAGAATGGAAAGAAGTAAAAGCAACAGTGGACTGCCACGCTGTAGGAGCAGATAACAACTTGTAAACCTGTCTTTCAGGCTCCAGGCTGCAGTGTGCAGTCTCCTCTTCCTGGGAGCCACAATCAGAACTGAAATCACCTACGGAATGCTAAGACACTGACTCTGGAAACATTCTCGGCAGGCCACTGGGCTGAGTGCAGGTGAAAGGCCAGGACACACACCAGGAAGGGAAAAATAGGAGGGAAATAGTTCTATAATTTAAAAAAAAAGGGGGTGCTGATTATAACATGATTAATTATACAAACTATTATACTCTTTTTTAAAAAAATATTTACTAATTTTGTATACAGTGTTAGTTTCCATGTCTGCCTACATTCCAGAAGAAGGCACCAGACCTCATTATAGATGGCTGTAAGCCACCATGTGGTTGCTAGGAATTGAACTCAGGACCTCTAGAAGAACAGTCAGTGTTCTTAACCTCTGAGCCATCTCTCCAGCCCTATGATACTCTTTAAAGTCTTTAATAAGTGAAACAAACAAAACCAAAACAAGCCATTAAACACAGATGCCATGGATTAGAAAGATCACAGCTATTACATGGACAGACTGATTTTGCAGGTAAAAAGTGAACACCACCAACCTGATTGATCTGAAGGGCTTCCTTAAACCAATCTGAAGCTTCATAGAAGTTTCCTTTATCTCTGGCCATGGCTCCTAGGCGCAGATAGCCTGAAAGTGCACATTTAATTCATCTTCACTATCTCAGGTCTAAAGGGGTCCTAACACCAAAGTCTTCCTTTCGGAACAGTCATGCTTTGTGACTGCTTTCAGACAGAGGAGAGAAAAGCTCATATATGAAGACACATGACACCTCACTGTAGCTAGGCAAAAGAGAAACTGCACCACTAGATCAATCTTTCTTTTTTCCTTTTTCTCTTTCGAGACAGGGTCCTACTATGCACCTCTGGATGGCCCTCTGGAGTGCTGGGAGTAAAGATGTGTGCACACACCTGGCCAGAACCACTGTGCACACAAACACTGATGCCCTGTCAAGCTGATCTCTGAAGCGGCTGCTTGGTCACCACCAGTATGGGCATCAAGTAGTGGATGATCCACACCCTGGGCTGGGTGGAGCAGAGCGGCCTAAGGTTTCACCACAATACCCAGAATGGTGCACAATTTGAACTCAGGAGTTATTTATGGAATTTTTCATATAGTATTTTGAGAGCAGACTTGAGTGTAGGCAAAATGAAACTACCGAGAGTGGAACATTGGAAAAGAAAGACTTGCTACAAAGCATATATAGGTTAACTTAAAATGTCAATAATTTATAGTGCCCGCTGTAAAAACTCAAATTAGTACATTTTAGTAATAACTGTTTCAAGAAAAAAACTACTGTCTTACTATCACACAATGTAAAAATGTTGGTGCAAAGTTAAAGAAGGTAACTTACAAACTATGCCTGTTAT
This sequence comes from Neodon shergylaensis, assembly GCA_025134845.1. Classification (NCBI taxonomy): domain Eukaryota; kingdom Metazoa; phylum Chordata; class Mammalia; order Rodentia; family Cricetidae; genus Neodon; species Neodon shergylaensis. Next base: position 19,875,047 of record JABTXL010006999.1, read on the forward strand.
AAAACATGCCAGGGGCTGCAGCTGGCTCACCGGGCAGAGGCACAACCTGCCACTCAACGCAGCTCAAGAGGCTGTTGCTGATCCTTTTATTTTCCAGTAAATGAAACTGCACCTTGTTTTATTCCACTTTTTGAGACAAGGCCTCATACACGGCCACGGTGGGTCTCAAACCTGCTAGGTAGGGGAGCTGGCCTTAAATCTCTGATGCTCCTGTCTCTGCCTCCTGAGCACCAGTACTACAGATGAGAACTACCCCCTCAGGCTGCATCTTTTTTAAGGAGACAAATTTGCCTTAGAGAAAAACGAGTATTAGACCTCTTAAAAAAAAGTTATTATTGATTTTAACAAAGACTTTCTTTTCTAAATAAGTTTTCTGTTACTAAGAGAATTTAGGAATTTTTTTTAAGCATTTTCTTTCTTTCTTTTTTAATATTTATTTATTTATTATGTATACAATATTCTGTCTGTGTGTATGTCTGCAGGCCAGAAGAGGGCACCAGATCCCATTACAGATGGTTGTGAGCCACCATGTGGTTGCTGGGAATTGAACTCAGGACCTTTGGAAGAGCAGGCAATGCTCTTAACCGCTGAGCCATCTCTCCAGCCCCCAGAATTTAGGAATTTTATCACACAAAAGAAGCTTAAAATTCTTACAGTCAACGTAGTTAGGGTGCTCTCGTAATATGTTTTTGTACAGTTTCTCTGCTTCGTGGAATTCACACATGGCCTCGTAAAGCCTGGCTAAATTGTAGGACGTGGTAACGGAGATGGCGTTGTAATAGTGTTCATCATGCTCGGCCTCTGCCTTTGCACGGTCCAGTGACGCCAGGAAGTATTTCTGTGAGGTAGAAACGCGTTGTTATTGGATACGGCTGAGCAATATCCAGTGCCTGCAGCCTGGTCAAGCATAGAGAAAAAGGAACGTTTTTGTTTTCCCACCTTTGCTTCTCCGAGGTTCCCAAGTCTAAAATGGAGGGCCCCAACATTATTCAGGATCTCAGGGGGGACATCGGCCTGTACCTTCTCCTGCAGGATGCGGGTGGCTGTTCCATAGGCTGAGAGGGCACCCTGCATTTTTACAGAGGACAGAGTAAGGTTTACTCACAGAACAAAGAGAAACACATCATTTAGGATATGAAAAGTTGACGACAATACCTGTATATCAGTCTGTTCTAAGATCTGAGCCAATTCAATCCAAGCTTCCACATCATCAGGATACTGTTCTGTGACCTTCTTCAAATGGCCCTAGGATAAATGAGATCATTAAAATGATGCTGTCAAAGTTTAAAACCAAGCAAACAAACCCTGGCTACTACAATCTGTTCATACTCATGAGGCTCAGGGCAGCTAAGGTTTACAGCATACCTTGGCTATGTCTCGTTTCTCCTGATCTTCTGAAGCAGCATAGAGAGAGCCAAGAATTTTCATGGTTTCGTAATTGTTGGGGTAAGCTTTCAAAACTTTCTCAAAGCACTGAGATGCATTCTCTTTGTCACCTCGATAAATATACATTTGTCCCAAACCAAAAAATGGTAGTACAAAGGAGGATGACGCAAACTGAGTGGCTTGATAGTAGTACTGAAAGGCTTGGTCATAGTCTTCCTGATAAATGAGAATAAAACAAGACAAGTAACAGGTACAAAAGTGGTCAGAAAACCGAAATCCTGTAATTAAAAGGACTAAATATTTAGAAAGGGGCTAATGGTCTTACCTGAACATGGAATGATCGAGCCAGCTGGTAGCAGCTTTCTGCCTGCATAGCCTCCACCTCTGTGTTGTGGAATGCATGGAGAGCCAGGTGCTGCACTTTACTATAATCCTGAAGTTGATGGCCAGAAAAATCAATTGAGTGACGTCAGGAGATTGCTTGAATAGTAGTTTATTTTAACTGGTAACATTTCATTAGCCATAAGGTATATTTTCATTTTCTCCCTAAATAGTTAAACTTTAGCACTGTAACAATTATAACCTAATGCTTAATTAATAATCATTATGCTTCCATAACTGCAAGAAGTAAAGCATCAAACAGGACTGATGCAGTATTAAGTCTGAGTTATTAGGTCACCCTCAATTTACTCATCAAGAAAACAGACACAGGATAGAGACAGCTCAGTTGGTAAGAGTTATGCAGTCACGGGGACATGAGTGCAGGTCCATCTCAAAAAACGAGGTGCGAGGGGCTAAAGAAATGACTCAGTGGGGCTGGAGAGATGGCTCAGCAGTTAAAGAGCACTGAGTTCAATTCCCAGCAAACATGGTGGCTCACAACCATCCATAATGAGATCTGGTGCCCTCTTCTGGCCTGCAGGCATACCTGCAGGCAGATCACTATAAACATAATAGATCTTAAAAAAAAAAAAGAAAAGAAAGAAATGACTCAGCAATCAAGGGAACTTGCTGCTCTTGCAGAGGATCCAGTTAGGTTTCCAGCCCCACATGGTGGCTTACAACCTTCTCTAACTTCAGTTACAGGAGATCCAATGCCCTCTTTTAATCTCCTTGGGCACCAGGCACCATGTGGTGCACATACATACATGCAGGCAAAACATTCATAAACACAAAAGATAAAAATAAATAAAATCTGCAAAAAAAAAAGGGTAAAGAGTTATAGAGGAAGATATCTGACACCAAACTCTTGCTTTCACACAACTGTAACTGTGTACTCATATGCACATGTTCATGTGCACACACACACATGCACAAGGAAGGGAGGAAGAGAGAGAGGGAGGGAGGACAGATCAGACTACTTACCTCATAGGGTAGATGTGACCATTACAGAATTAAGTACTGGGAATGCACTTTTAACAATGCTTGGGATTTAGTAAGCACCGAGTATGTGAGTAACAACAGGAACAGTACAGTAGCTCATATTAATAAAGTTGATATATTTTGCCAACTTTTACCTAAATTGTTACACAAGTATTTTAAAGTTCATAGTACAGTTTAGTCCCTGATTCCAATAAGGCAGGTTAAACTTCCCTGTTCATTGTGTAAAGATTTTGTCATCGGTGAGTGAGAGAGACATTTTCTTCAGCAATATTCCTCTGGTAAGCTGCCCATAAGCTTGTAAATAACCCCTCACCCAAGTTGCTACGAGCAATACTAATAAGACTCATGGGTCACTAAATAAAAGACAAAAAATCAGAGGGACTAATTGGAAAGAGGAAGGGATCAGCAGGAGGGGGATGAGAGGGAAATGGAGGTATATGATCAAGGCATATTATATACATATATGAAAATGTCAAGTGAAACCCATTATGTATGATTAATATATGCTAATAAAAACTTTAAAAATGAAAAACTTTTAGCAGTAGTATCTTGGATTTGGTATGCTAAGAAATCTAAAATAATACTGCTGCTTCCACAAAATTGTTGGAATTAATAGGCGGGATTAACAGGTAAAAATAAAGAGACTCTGGTGCGCATACAACAACTATAGCCAAATTCTATGAAGCAAGCGCGCCCCTAACTGGGCCTAACACAGCACCTGTTGTAGTCTACATGCTATGTCCTGACTTCTCCAAAGGCTAAGGCTCTTCAACCTCTGCCTTTCCTCTTTCAACTACCCACACCCAGTCTAACACAAGAGCTTCTGCACTGTGGTGAAACCCCCCTTGCCACTTGATCACGTCCTTATTTCTCAATGAGCAGAGGCCTTTATGTTCACATTTACATGAGCTTACATGCCTGTTTCTTTGAGTGCAGAAAGCAGTCTTACTTAGCTTACATCTGATCACAGGTTGCACACAGTGCAAAGTGCCAATACATAATTAAGTCAGAGAATGAATAAATGTGTGCTCATCCCTGGCAACTAATACAAACTCTAATTTGGAAAAAAACAAAAAAACAAAATGACATTTTCAAATTTCTTCCCAAGTAAAACAAAACTCATGTACTCACATACTCAAAAAATTAGATTTAAAAATCAAATAAGTGATTTTTTTACCTTCTTGAAGAAAAAGTGGTTTGCCAAGTGGTTCAGTACCATAGGGTTGCTAGGGTCGATAGTATAGGCTCTGGAAAGAAGCTGCACACCATTTTTGATAGAATCAGCCTAAAAGAAAACAAACAGTGTGAGAGAGAGTGGAGTAAAAGCATCTCGTAACGAGCCCTGTCCAGCTTGCTCTAGTTTCAACAAACAGGTCAACACCACAGGACAGTTTGCTATTCTTCATCAAGGATGTCAAGTTCCAAATAAGGAAGTCCCAAATTGTTACAATTTAGTTTTTCTTAACAATGTATGTTTGGTGCCAGTCTTAAGTTATGCTCACTCTGAGGCAAAGAATGGAAAACATATTTTTAAAGACATAAATTTTTATTGGTATGTATGAGCATTTTGCCTGCATATGTGAATAACTTGTGTCTACAGTGACTGTGGAGGTTGGATGAAGGAATCAGATTTTCTGGAGCTGTGGTTATAGACAGTTGTGAGCTACAATAAGGTGCTGGGAACTAAACTCAGGTCTTCTGCAGTAACAGCATATGTTCTTAACTGCTGAGCTATCTCTCCAGCCCCCTTTTATGATTTTTTAACGTTCATTTGTGATGAAATCCCCATTTGAATCTCAGTATTTGATTTTGTGTGTGAGCATGGGGGTGTGTGCACCACTTCTCTTTCTTACACAGTTCTTGCTTAAGGTTGTCTGATTACTAGTCCAGCCCCGCTGTCTTCTTTATATGGCGCCATTTTACCTTGCTAAAGGAGCACAGCTTCCTTCCTTTATGACACAGGGTCTCACCATTTATCTCTGGCTGGCCTGGAACCTTCTCTGTATACCAAACTGGCCCGAGACTCACAGGTCTGCCTACCTCTGTGTCCTGAGTGCTAGGATTGAAAGTATGACTCACCATGTCTGGTCTCAGAACAGGTTTTGTAGTCTGTGAAACTTTTTGTTTTTGGAAGAAAAGCTCCCTTCCCCTTTTACAATCCCAGGAGATAAATCATGATTGAGCTAAACTAGTCAAGATAGTCTATTCTCTTTCTCTAGAGATTAGCTAAGGCAGAGATTCTTACCAGGAACAGTGTCTGTTTTTGCCATCACTACCGTGGGGAGGTACTGACATTTAGCGGGTAAAGGAGCAGAGGTTGGTAAACATTCCACAACAGAGGGGACACTTACGCACATAAAGAATCCTGCAGCTCAACTGTCAACAGTGAAACACCGAGAAACACTGGCAACCACCTGGACAATCAAATAAAGAGGTGGGACAAGAACCACCCTCATATATCAGTCTGAACTTCTGAGAGAAAGCTTAGAGGAAAGCCTCTTGCTTCTTTCCCTCCTGCGAGACTAACGGAACAATCTGGGGCTGCAACAACCATCTTAGAACTATTAAGTGACAGACACAGGGAAAAGTCACACATTAGGGCGGGGCTGACATAAAGTTATTGAAAATCTCTGAGTCTGGTCATAGCTAGAACCTGGAAATAACCGAAATGCCCCTTGACCGAAGAATGGATAAGGGAAATGTGGTACATTTACAAAATGAATTACTACACAGCAGTAAAAAATAACATCTTGAATTTTGCAGGAAAATGGATGGAGCTAGAAAACATCATTTTGAGTGTGGCAACCCAGACATAGAAAGACAATTATCACATCTACTCACTCATAGGTGGTTTTTAAACATAAAGCAAAGAAAACCAGCCCACAAATCACAATCCCAGAGAACTTAAGACAACAATGAGGACACTAAGAGAGACATATATAGATCTAATCTACAGGAAAGTAGAAAAAGACAAGATCTCCTGAGTAAATTGGGAGCATGGGGACTTTGGTGGGGGGGGGGGTTGAAGGGAAGGAGAGAGGCAGGAAGGGGAGCAGAGAAAAATGTAGAGCTCAATAAAAATAAAAAAAAAACTCTGAGTCTGACGACATTATGGTATCAAATTTGAGACCTTAGACACTGGTTTAGTAAAATATAAAAATGTTAATGTTTAAGTTGAGTGCAGGTTTCTTACTTTGTCAGATGCATTCCAGACAGATTTATGGGCCTACAATCGTTCATCTGAAATTCTTTTTTTTAAAAATATTTATTTATTTATTATGGATACAATATTCTGTTTGCATATATGCCTGCTAGAAGAGGACACCAGACTTCATTACAGATGGTTGTGAGCCACCATGTGGTTGCTGGGAATCGAACTCTGGTCCTTTGGAAGAACACGCAATGCTCTTAACCGCTGAGCCATCTCTCCAGCCCCGTCATCTGAAATTCTAAACTTCAAAGATCTAAATCTATTTTTGAGGGGTGTAGGTGTGTGTGTCACATGTACACGCGTGCTGGTCATATAGCAAAATCACATGGCAGGGACACCTTACCTAAGCTGTGAGGCTATCTTCATATCGCTATGTTGTAGAAATGCGCTTACTTTGGGGATGGTGCCTGCAGCAAGGTCCATTTTCTTATCTATAACCTGAAATCTTGATTTCCAAAGCATAGCTTGTTCTAGCAGTCCTAGATAAAGGACAGTAGGCCCAACAAACCCGGAGCTAGAGACTATCTTTCCTCCCATACCTCTTTATTGTTGAGTTCTAGAACAGCCAGTCCAACCAGTGCTCCCACACACTTAGAGTTGAGTTCCAGCGCTCTGCTGAATGCTAGTCGAGCTTTCTCCAGTTTGTTAAGTTTGACAAAGCAATGGCCCATTCCTAAACGAACTTCAGCTAAAAAATAAGTAAAATCAAGTCATTTGTCTTGTCAACCTAGAACACTTTAAGTTCAATTTCCAGTATCTGGACTCCTTCTTAAGAACTGTTGGCCTACCACACATTTGATTTCACTAGTAGTTAGACCATACCATTCCAATCCTTCTCTCCTCTTATGGGAACCACTGTTACCATACAGCAGGATAACTGTAATACTGGCATTCTTCCTATCATGTAGCACCCATTGCAGTAAACCAACACCACCGGCTCCATTTCTATTTAAAAATTATTATGTATACGTATGTGCACGCATACACACAGTGAACACACATATACACTGGTGCATTCATGAATAACCCCAGTATTTAAATAGAGAATAAAAAACCCATCAAGACCTTCAAGCTGTGTCTGAGTACATACAGCTGTCGCCATTCACTTCTGAGCTATGCTGATACATCTACCTTATTTCAAGATCGTAACAGAGCACACATGTCTCTCCGTAAGGCAACACTACACTGGGTATGGGATCCAGTCTCATCTGTTTGAAGACATCAGATAGTACTGCCTGTCATTTTTCCTGCATTATAATATTTTTCCTTTCTGGACCATTCTCAGCCATACATATTCAAACATTCTACCATCTTACAGAAATATTTCTTGCTTCCATTCCAGCTAACTCCTGTTCTTCCTAACAACAGACTCCTCAAGTGATGAAACACTTGCTGCCTCTAGTTCTTTTCTGACATTTCCTCTGGCATCCACTCTAATGAGGTGCATGCCTACCATTGCAGTAAAACTTTTGATCAAGATCATTAGTGATTTGTACTCTGCTAAATCCACCATCAATTCTGCCTGTTTCAGTGGCCTAACCATAGAATGCAACACAGTCCATCACCTTCCCCTTGGGAAATGTTTCACATTCAAGGACATTACTGAGTTGTTTCTTGTCTCTGGCCACTCCTTAGTCTGCTTTTCTGAGTCTTCCACTTTCCTAACGTCTATACTTTAGAGCAGCTGTTCTCAACTCCTTTGGGAGTCAAAGGACCCTTTCACAGGGGCCGCCACGGTCAGCAGACAGCACAGACATCTACATTATATAACTCATAACAGTAGCAAAATCACAGCTATGAAGTAGCAAAGAAAATAATTTTATGGTTGGGGTCACCACAACATGGGGAACTGTATTAAAGGGTCGCAGCATTAGGAAGGTTGAGAACCACTGCTTGAGTGTGCCAGGGCCCTCTTTCCTGTCTACACTTACTCCCCTGTGTCTTCATGCACTCTCCAGGCTTTTGCACCATCAACATATTGGTGACTTCCAAGTCAATCTGTTCAGTACAGACTTCTTTCATGAACTATGAGACAAAAGCCTGTCTTCTTGTGACTCAGATATTTCAACCTTTCAAGTCTAAAACTAGTTTCTCTTGGACTGTTTGCCAAATGTACTAAAATGTAACTCTACTCTTAAAACTGATTCTTGTTTTTTGCTTCAATCAGCTCTCCTTTCTATTTTTTATGATTTTTTTAAAAAAGGATTTATTTATTAATTATGTATACAGAGTTTCTTCCTGCATGTATCCCTGCAGGTCAGAAGAGGGCACCAGATATCATTACAGATGGTTGTGAGCCACCATGTGATTATTGGGAATTGAACTCAGAACCTCTGGAAAAGCAGTCAGTGCTCTTAACCTCTGAGCCATCTCTCCAGCTCAGCTCTCTTTTCAAAATACTAGAATGTAACCACATGTATCACTCATCCTTACCACCCTAGCTGTGAGCTTTAATAGTCTGTAACGTGCACAACTGTGCACAGGAGCCTTCTCCCAAGTCCACAATACCTCTGGTCTTTGCCTAGCCGCCCCACATCCTACTCGAGTCTATATCTAGTTCAACAGTACTCTTAAACATAAGTCAGATCACACCATTCTTCTGCCCACAGCCCTCCAAGGTTTCTCATCTCTGTCAAAAGCTTGAAGTCTCCAATATAATCTCAGATGCTCAACATGAAAAGCATTGGGCAGCAAATGTGAGCTCATTTCTTACTACTTTCCATCCATCTCCACTCTGGATACACTGGCATCCACAGTATTTCTCACAACCTGCTCTGCTCTTTCTGGGATAATACTCTCCCATCTATCTATATTGTCTCATAGCCTTATTTTGTTTCCAGGTCTCAAGTCTCACCAATACCTTTCACAGTATCTATGTTTCTCATTTAACTCACTGGAATGTAAATTAAATGAGAGGGCAGGAACTTTTGTCTTTGGGTTTACTGCTGCATTTTCTGCATAGGACAGTTCCTGGCACATAGCTGATATACAACAAAAATATACTAAATTGAAAATATTTGGGAAGAAAGTAGCATAGGTCAAAAATATGATACAATCTGCCATACAAGTTTTTTTGGTTGGTTGTTTTGATTTTGAGACAGGGTTTCTCTGTGTAACAGCTGTAGCTGTCCTGGAACTCACTTCATAGACCAGGCTGGCTTCAAACTCCCAGAGATCTGTTTCCTCTGCCTCTTTAGTGCTGGGATTAAAGGTGTGCATCACCACTGCCCAGCCAGGTTTTAAATCAAACAAAACATCAAGAAAAGAAAGAATCTTGTGTGTTGCAGGTGGGGCATAAGGCTGATACTGGGTGTCTTCCTCGATCCTTCTATTTGTCTATGCAGTCTCTCAATGAAAGCGGAGCTCACCAATTCTGGTGAATGTAGCTAGCTGGCTTGTGCCAGCATCCCATTTCTACCTCCTCAGTCTTGGGATTACAGATGGCTACCACACCTGCCTGGCTTTTCCACGGGAGCAGGAGATACAAATTTCAGGCCTTACTCTTAGGTAACAAGTACTTTTTTCACTGAGCCATTTCCCCAACCCAACAAATAACCTTGATCTGTCACTACATTACTCGTAAAATATCTTTTTATATTAATTTTCAACATTTTAAGTTGCATCACTAACAGCTTAGAATTAAAATTTTCCCTTACCTGGACATCCTGGGTTAGTACGCAATGCTTTTTTATAGTAAGCAAGAGCTCCTCTATAATCCTTCTTGTTAAATGAAATGCAAGCTTTCCCTGTGATGATTTAAAGACACAAAAAACCACTATCAATTAACGAACACAAATCTGTTTTACACCTATTTATATCTCAGTAAGAAATACTTGAAAGTAGTGAACTAACATATTAAAATGGTGTTTTCCATAGGTTGTGCATTAATTTAGTTCTAAAACTCTTTATGTAAAATAACAATATAAATAGCTAGCTTGAAAAGATTATTTGTTGACTCTCTGGAAACAAACAATAACTTAGTCTACTTTGCTTTTGATTGCTGTGATAAATACCAGAACCAAAACAACTGGGGGAGGAAAGGGCTTATTTTAGCTTATAGTTTAGTCTATCATGAAGGGAAGTTAAGGCAGGAATTCCAAGTGATGTGGGCGTCCCCTCTGTGTGCTGTGATTACCATTAATGAATAAAGAAACTGCTTTGGACCTATAGCAAGGCAGAACTTAGGTAGGTAGGGAAAGCTAGGCTGAATGCTGGGAGAAAGAAGGGTGGAGTCAGAGAGAAGTCATGGAGCCACTGCCAGAGTCAGACATGCCAAAACTTTAGCCAATAAGTCACTGCCATGTGGCAATATACAGATTAATAAAAATGGGTTAAATTAATATAAGAATTATCCAATAAGAAGCTAGAGCTAATGGGCCAAGCAGTGATTTAATTAATACAGTTTCTGTGTGATTATTTCGGGTCTAAGCTAGTTGGATGGCTGGAAACCAACAAGCAGCCCTTCTTGCAACATCCAAGAAGTCTGGAGGCAGAAACTAAAGTACGGGCCATGCCATGGAGGAATGTGGCTTATTGGCTTGTTTCTCCCAACTTGCTCAGCCAGCTTTCTTTTTACCATGCAAAACTACCCACTCAGGGATGGCATGGCTCCAGTGGGCTGGGTGCTCCTCTGTCAATTATCAATCAAGAAAATGCCCTACAGACTTGCCTACAGGCAATCTGATAGAGGTTCCTTTTCCCATTTGACTCTATCTTGTGTCAAATTGATAAAACACTAACTAGGACTCAATATAGACATAAACACACACACACTAACTTATTATCTTCACATAATATATATGCATACATGTAACATACATATATATTACAATATATAAAAAACACATACATATTTTATAATATATAATTTATAAACAAAAGCTCTGACAAATTCTGACCAACTAGATTCCTACTATATATCTATAACATACATATACATTATAATTTAATATATATAAAACACACACACAAGCTCTGACAAACGCTAACAAACTAGAGATTCCTCAGGTCCCTGCTGAAGAGCACTCACCAAGAAGGGCTGGAATATTGTTTGGAGACTGGTTAAGTACGAAATGAAACTGTGCATCAGCTTGATCCATTTTGTCACCTTCGAGTAGACAGAAGCAGGCTCTTCCCAACAAATGGTTCTGTAATATACAGAATTTACTAAGACCAGAGACAGTTTACCAAATGCCAAGCAAGCACAGAAGGCAGAAACACAGCATTCCTTTCTTAGTGGCCAATGTAGCTACCATGAAGACTCTTTAAGCACAAATGAGAAGCTTACCCTGAGATGCAAATCTGTGCTGGTAACAATGACAAAACAAAGGTCACAATTCTTAAAATCTACTTGAAACTCACCTAAGAACACTGGGATTATGGATTCAACATGTACATATATACTAAATCTGTCCAGATTTAACAGTATAAGGACTAATACAATTCTGATTTTAATAAAACCTTGACTATATCAATAGTTATTTTTAGTAAAAATTCTTTTTACAAAGAATTCGCTACACACATATTTTGCTTTCATGAGGTATTTTGGGCTCTCATAAATTCAGACAAATTTGACTTACCTGATCATACATAATAATTTTATCAGCCATTGTATACAACAAGGTTGCCTGTGTAATAAGGTCCTTCTTATTGTCTTTGTTCTTTTCTTTCCGAGCTTGTTGCACATAGTAAGCTGCCAATGTATCCAAGCAAGTCATCTGGTCTTTCTCATGGTCTCGATAGTCCAAATTGCCATCTATCCGTGCTGCTTCCAGCAACTTTACGAACTCTTCCGTTTTCCCTTGCTTGTAGTACTCCAGCTAAAGGCAAAGGATGAGATTAATATCACTAAACATGTGTCCACATACAAACACTACACAAATATTTACAGAACCTTTATTTGTAATAGCAAAAACTGGAAGCCAACTATTGATTCACAAGTCAATAAACAGCTGTTGTATATCTCTGTGATGAAAAGGAGTAAGCCACTAACAGCTACCACAACATAGCTAAATCTCAAAATAATTATGCTCAAAGAAGCCTGTCCACCAAAGGAATACGTACTGTGAGATTCCACTTCCTTAAGACTCTAAAAAATACTTAACAACAAACATGCAACTAGTGGGGCTGGAGACGGCTCAGGGGTTTAAGAGCCTGGCTGCTCTTCCAGAGGTCCTGAGCGGAGGCTGGAAACAGAAGGGCTGGGGAAGAACAGTGGAAAGAACTCTGGGGCGATGGTCACATTCACTGCCGTCACAGGTCCACCCAGACTTAATACCAAATGATACAGTTCACACATAGTTTATCACAGGCCAACTAGACTTGAATAATGCTATTAAAACTGAAACCACAAAAGATATTTCGGCTTCTCATCTAGTAACAGTTTAACCCCAGCACCGAGGAAACAGAGACAGGTGGGTCCTGGGAGCTCTTTGGCTAGTCACTCTAACTGAAATGGGGAGTTCCATGGTTAGTGAGACCTATCTAAAAAACAATGTGGAGCCAGATGTGGTGGCTCACACATTTAATCCCAGCATCTGAGAGATAGGGGCAGATGGATCTCTATTAGTTTGAGGCCAGGCTGGTGGTCTATACAAGCTCTGGGCCAGTCAGGGCTACATGAAACCTGTCTCCAAAACAAAAAAGAAACAAACAAAAAATGTAGACAGCCAATGTTGACCTCTACGTACAAACACATGCATACACCATACATACTACCCTCACCCTCACAGTAAAGAATAAATAGAATCCTAGCTAGGGATATAAATTGCCTAGCACGCTACAAGAGACTTCTCTAAAACCAACCTGAGCTCTGGTTTTAGTTCTAACAAAAATTATCAGTAACTTTGGGACAGATGACTAACCTCCCTAAGCATTTATTTCATGGAGCTACATGCCATTAATAACAAATTCTACCAATTAATAACAAGATTAATGGCTTAATCTCTAGGTGACAGAAAAACTTGACTCTTCTAGCCAAAAAGGCAATGTCTGTCAGTAATGCTACTTCTTTGGTATCCACATGAGAATGGAAGACACTTTTTATTGTTTTTTATTTGGAAACAGTCTCAATATGTAGCCTAGAGTAGCTTCAAACATGTAATCCTCCTGCTTCAAACCCTGAAACACCTGCTTTTAGAAGTATGCCACTGCACCCCACTGGGAAGAAACTCTTTGAGCATATGTCTCAGGAAACAAAAGCACAGACAGACAGAAAGAACTATGATAAATTACAGTCTGCACAGCAAAGAGTCAACAGAGTGAAGGAGATGGCTTACACAAAATCCTTGCCAGTCTAACAACAACAGAGAATTCATCTCGAGAATACATAAAGAACTCAGACAACCACAAACACAAGAATAAGTAAGCCACCCAATAAACAGGCTAATACTGTGACAGATACTTTCCAAAAGGTTAGTACAAACTATTAAATACATAGAAAATGTTCAGCATCTTTAGCCACCAGGAAAGTGTATATGAAAAGTACACTGTGAGCTGGGCACAGTGGCACAAACCTACAATCCCAGCACTTGGGAGGCGAAGGAAGAAAAATCATGAGTTCAAAGCCAGCCAAATATCAGGTTTGAGGCCAGCTTGGCCTATATGAGATTCTGTCTCAAATAACAACAGCATTACCCTAAACAACAACAGCAAACAAACCAGAGGATAGAAAGATGTTAAGAGCACTTGCTGGTAACCTGGGTTTGGTTACCAGCAAACTGAATGGCAACTAACAACTGTCCATACCTCCAGTTCTACAGGGTCCAATACCCTACAGGTCCAATACCCTACAGGTCCAATACCCTACAGGGTCCAATACCCTACAGG
>JABTXL010006999.1:19888863-19912931 GCA_025134845.1 Neodon shergylaensis
CAATACCCTACAGGTCCAATACCCTACAGGGTCCAATACCCTACAGGGTCCAATACCCTACAGGTCCAATACCCTACAGGCCCAATACCCTACAGGGTCCAATACCCTACAGGGTCCAATACCCTACAGGGTCCAATATCCTATAGGTCCAATACCCTACAGGTCCAATACCCTCTTTGGCCTCTGAAGGCATCAGGCACACATGTGGTACACAAGCATACATGCAGGCAAAACACTCATACACATACAATATGAATAAATCTTTAAAAACAAAACCTCCAAAAAATTAAATTTTAAAAATTATTTATGGAGATACTATCTCACCCTAGTTAAAATAGCTATATTCAATAACAACAACAATGTTGGCAAGAACCATCTATACCACTAGTCTTATCCCAAAGATAATAAAGTAGAATATATAAAGACTACCTGCACATCAAAAAAAAAGTAATTTATTTATTTTTATTTCATGTGGATTGGTGTTTTGCCTGCATGTACATTTGTGTGAGGATACCAGCTCTCCTGGAACTGGAGTTACAGACAGCTGTAGGCTGCCATGTGGGTGCTAGAAATCGAACTCACATCCTCTGGAAGAACAGCCAGTGCTCTTAACTGCTGAGCCATCTCTTCGGTTCCCAGTACATCCATTTTTAGTGTGGCACTAACACAACAGCCAAGCTATGGAATCAGCCTAGGTGTCTATCAGTAGATGAATGGTAGATATACATCCATAAGAGAGTGTTATCTGGCCAGACAGAATGAATCATGTCATATCCAGAAAAATGAATAGAACTAGAGGCCGTATAAAAGGTTAAGCACTAAACAGATTTTTTTTTGTATGTGAAACTGGAATTGAGAAGAGAAAAAGAAAAGAAAGAGGATAACCTCAAAGTAGATGGATTACTAGAAGGGCAAGGGAAGTGAGAGGGTTGTTAGGGTGGTAGATATGACCAACATACAACATATTCACATATGGAAATGTCTTAGAGAAATCCATTAACATGCATACTATGCACTAAGTATATATATACTTAAAATGAATACATGAAAGACTGAGCAGGAAGACTAAAAGTTCAAGACCACTCTGGTCAACTTAGTAAGACTCTGTCTCAAAATAAAAGGTAAAAACAAGGTGGGGATATAGCTTAGTAGATGAGCGTTTGCCTAGCATTTGCAAGGACCTAGGTTCAATTCCCAAGATACTTAAAAAAATATGCCCAATTCCAAACCTATTTTTTTGAGCATCAAGGTAATATCAGGAACGTCTTACGTATCATGAAAGCCACTGTAGCCTCCCAGTTTAGGAATGGTGAGTACAGAGTTTATCTCACCACTTCTCATAAAAAGGAAACATGGTGCTAGGGAGCAGAGTCTAAAGCTTTGAAAGGCTTTTCACCTTGGATTTCGTTGAGAATTTCCAGCAACATTTATATTATGGAGGCAGCAACAGATGTGACAAAAAAAAAAAACCAAACGAACATAAGACTGAGATAAAGTTCACTGCTATGCATTAGCTTGGAGCCTAATCACCTTCGAGGAGTTTCAGAAGAAAAGCTACGGAAAGCAATGTTTACACAGTCTGTCTATCTACGCATAAGCCAAGCTTCCCCGAATCACCACCAAGTAATTAAAACCTTGATGTAGAGAACTATTTACCTTAAATGAACCTTGTCTTTATCAACAGATATTAATTTACCCGTGGAGTTGGGCAGCCTTTAATCTTAGCTCTCGGGAGGCAGATAGGTGAATCTCTGAGAGTTCAAGGCCAGCCTGGTCTACAGAGCAAGTTCCAGGAGGCCCCAAAGTTACAGAGAAACCCTGTCTTGAAAAACAACAACAATAACAACAAACCCCCAAAAAACCAAAAAACAAAACAAATATTTACCAGTGGAGCTGTTCTTAGGCTGTATAACTTTCATCGTTTTCTTTCTTTTTTTTTTTTTTGGTTTTTCGAGACAGGGTTTCTCCCTTATTATGTATACAACATTCTGCCGCCATGTATGCCGCCCACAGGCCAGAAGGGGGCGCCAGATCTCATTACAGATGACTGTGAGCCACCATGTGGTTGCTGGGGATTGAACTCAGGACCTCTGGAAGAGCAGCCAGTGCTCTTAACCTCTGAGCCATCTCTCAAGCCCCTTTCATCGTTTTCTGTAGACCAGGTTGGCCACAAACTCAGAGACTGACCTGCCTCTGCTTCCCCAGTGCTGGGATTAGGGCTGTACGCCACCATGCCTGGCAACACTGATGTTCAGACAGATCATTTCATCATGTAAATTGATCTGATTTAATCATGTGGGCTATTACTGTACATGAAAACCAAAAGCACATATTCCCAATCAACAAATAATATGCTATACGAATACTAACCGCCAAAGCAATCCATATGTGCAGTTGTGTGTGTTCCTGTTTCAAAATACTGATAACTTCATCTCCCTCCGGTAACTGATCGAAGTCAAGTTCAATGACCTAAAACACAAAATAAATGTTTTATCTCCTTTCTTAAAATTCACGATTTTTTGAATGTTCATCAATACGCACTTTAGAAAGGGTGTATATTCACTTTCAGTGCGGTGAACTAATACATGTTCATAATTAGGGAACACATGGCAGATAGGTTGTAGTCTGATTTGGTGAGAGCACAGAGAAGCAGACAAACCCTGTTAGTTGTCCTCCCACCACTGAACTATAAAATTCCCAACTACGTGCTTATTCAAAAACAAAATGAAACCTTGTATAACCTATAATCCAATAAAGTGTTGATGCCATAGGTCTGGGATCTCGAGAAACACGACCCCAGAGGCCAGGCAAAGTTGAATGCCAACACAAGTCACGGGGGCAGCGTTGTGTGTCATATACGTGCCTGAAATGCGGGCACCAAAAACAAGAAGAAAAGTGTTCTGGATATATATATATATCCCAAGACTACCGGATTTTAGAAATAAATTCTACCTCGATCAAAAATTAAAGTGTGAAATATCCAGTGAAGCTTTATTCAGACAAACCGCACATCACCCACGGTGGCGAGTGGGCCATGGCCACCCAGCACTCGGAGCGGCTAAATCTCGGGCCCCTTATCTCGCAGGGCGAGCTGTGTAACTGTGTGCCTAGATAGACTCTTCTTCGAAGGTTCTAAGAGCGACCTCTGAGATCCCCAGGGAGGTTAAAAAAAAAAAAAAAGATTGCGAGTTTGAGCAGCAGGTAGACCCGGGGAGCATCGAGCGCCCTCTGCAATCGGTGAGGTTTACCCGGCGCTCACACCCCTGCCCCCGGAATTAGGAAGACAGCCGAGTCGAGGACTGTCAACAAGGAGAAGCTGCAGGCGAACTTTCGCGAAGTCCTTGCAGCCCGAAAGGCGAACAGGTGAACGGAGCCTCGGTCGGGGAGCTCTCCGCTCAGAAGCCAAGCGGAGCAAAGTCGGCGCTGGGATCGTCCAAGTTCACAGCCCTCCCCCGCTCAACACTCGGCACCCACCTCGTCAGTATCCCGGAGGGGAATCTCGATGGACCCTCGCGACATGGCGAGCTCGGGAAGAGGGCGCTCCTCACTCCGCCGCTCGGCAGCTCGCTGTCCTGGCTTCCAGCCGTGTAGCGGTGACCGCACCTCACAGCGCACCGAGCCGCCTCAGCTCCGGCTTCTCCCTCTCTGTCGGCCGCTGAAACAACGAGCCTCTGACTGCGAGCGACCACTTCCGGAGGCCCCGCCCCCTGTCCCGGAAGCACTATCGGGAGGGCGTGTCCCGCGCGAGCTCCGCCCCGCGGCTCTGGCGGGTTCCCCTCTGGAAAGACTGATCTTTCTGAGGTTGGGGTGTCGGCCGCAGGTGACCCGAACGCGTTCGGGAACCCGGCGTCAGCCCGAGAGTGGCCCGAACGGAGGGCAGCACAGGCCCGCGCCCAGGGAGAAGAGCGTGGAAGGCAAAGCCACGCCCCGCGGCGGGGAAGGGCCTCTGATGACGAACTAGCACATGGGCGGGCCCTCGCCGGGACCCCGTAAGTTTCTCGGGGACAGCTCAATCGTTTCGTCGTCCTGCAGCCCGTTTGTGCAAGTCACACTGGTGATATCTTTGTGACTAGTTTAAACAGTCATGCTCGGTGAATTCCGAAGTTATGGTGATAAAGCACGAATTATTTTTATTTGTTGCTTTATTTATTTATTTTTAATTTTTTTTTTTCGAGACAGGGTTTTTCTGTGGTTTTGGAGCCTGTCCTCGAACTAGCTCTTGTAGACCAGGCTGGTCTCGAACTCACAGAGATCCGCCTGCCTCTGCCTCCCGAGTGCTGGGATTAAAGGCGTGCGCCACCACCGCCCGGCCTGCATTATTTATCTTTATATGGGGACACGCGACCGAGTGTCAGACGGATGGCGGTTAGGAGACACCGTGTCTCTTCCTACTCTGCCAGTCCTGGGGATCGAACTCAGGTCGCCAGGGTTGGTGCCAGGCAGCTTTATCTGCTGAACCATATTGCTGGCCCTGTTTTTTTTTTTTTTTGAGACAGGGTCTCACTCTGTACCCCAGGCTGACCTGAAACCCCTGACCTGAGCCTTCTGATTGCTGCGGTTATAGACATGAACTTGGGCACCTGGCTTTTATATATTTCTTTATGTACTTATATTTCTTTGGAAGCACAATTAAAAGGAACCATTAGATTTGACTTAAATAAAATCAGAAGAATTTGATTAAACCTAAATAATGAAATTATAGAACTTGAAAGAAACCATTTTAACTAATGATTTCATGATAGAAGAGTATTAAGTTAGTTTTCTGTGTTGGGGTAATAAAGTAAATAAGGGAAGAATCTCAAGTAAATAAGCGAGTAAAAAGTGCCAGTTTAGCTGGGCACGGTGGTGACCCTGGGCACGGCGGTGACCGCATTTAATCCCAGCTCTCAAGAGACAGAGGCAGGTAGGTCTTGTGAGTTGATTCTGTGAGTTTGAGGCTACCCTCCTCTATATATCGAGTTCCAGGCTAGTCTGAGACTTCATGAAAGAGAGACCCTGTCTCAAAACAAGCAAACAGAGCTACTCCCACTCCCAACTGCAAGTATTTTTCAGGAATAGCCCCTGCTCTTCCTTCTCATTTCTTCTGCTGAGCCAAAGCCATTATTATCCCTTGGCCATCTTTACTTGACTCGTCATCTACTTTGCTTCCAAGCTCCATCCCCGTTTCTGCCATATTTACACTAGGTTAAAAAAAAAACGAGCTGGGTGGTGGTGGCGCATGCCCTTAATCCCAGCTCTTGGAAGGCAGAGGCAGGTGGATCTCTGTGAGTTGGAGGGCAGCCTGGTCTACAGAGTGAGTTCCAGGACAGGCTGCAAAAGCTACAGAGAAACCGTGTCTTGAAAAACCAAACAAACAACAAAAAAACCCAATTCATTTATGTTTTTCCTCTCAGCTCTCTTAAAACCCTTGAGGAGAAATTGTATTAAATTTACATTTTGACTTAATGGTCGTGTGACTATTTACATGTGTTGGTGTATAAAAGAATTCCAAAATAGCCCGTAATGGAGTATAGGGTAGCCGGGAACAAAAAAACAGTTTCCGTTTTCATAAATGTTTGGATTAGTGCTTACCAATATAAATATAGTGCTAACTACATATGTAATTTTAAAACAAGTTTTTTAGGCAAGGTCTCACTGGGTAGCCTTGAATGGCTTGTAGCTCACAGTGTAGATCAGGTTGGTCTCAAACTCACAGAGATTCATCTGGCTCTGACTTCCCAATGCTTGGATTAAAGGTGTGTGCCACCATACCTATCAAAACTTAAAATTTTTAACTGCCACATTAAAACATAAAAGCCAGATGAAATTGATTTTAGTAATACATTTGTTTGTTTTGTTTTTTTGAGACAGGGTTTCTCTGTAGCTTTGGAGCCTGTTCTGGAACTAGCACTTATAGACCAGGCTAGCCTTGAACTCACAGAGAGCTGCCTGCCTCTGCCTTGAGTGCTGGGATTAAAGATGTGCACCACTGCTATAGAGATGGATAATTTACATTGGTATGGATCTTGGTTTATTGATACAAATTTAAGGTCAATTTTTTTAAAAATATTTATTTACATATTATATATACAATAGTCTGTCTGCAGGCCAGAAGAGGGCACCAGACCTCATTACAGATGGTTGTGAGCCACCATGTGGTTGCTGGGAATTGAACTCAGGACCTTTGGAAGAGTAGGCAATGCTCTTAACCTCTGAGCCATCTCTCCAGCCCCAAGGTCAATTTTGTTATATGTGTATTTCTGCTCTTGATTAAGGTATCGTGTTTGTGTAGCTCATTTAAGAATGTAATGTATAATTAAAAAAATAAAGGGTAATAGATAATTATATGTAATAGTCAGGCTTGTAGTCATGTTAGATTTTCTAGATGTATAGAGATATATTTCAGTTAGATAGGTATTCTTCAACTCTTTCAGAGACCTTCAGAATATGGCATTTAAAATGTTTAAGAACTTAGGATTTTTCATGACAGAGAGACATGTCTGCTCCTGGCAACACCAGTTACTTCAAGAGAAAGATGGGCATTGAAGAGGCTCCTTATGGAGTTGGTTAGCCATTTGGGCAAAAAACTGCTCTTTCCTGGACTGCTTAATGAACTGGACATGTAGGACCTGCAGAGAAATGACTGAAGGGTGGGACGATCCTTTGGGGTTCCTACTTCATGAAAGAGTCTGCCAGACATTCTGCAGGACACAGAAAAAAAAGTGACTGACAAACTGCCAATATAGGTGGAACTGTCTTTGAAATGTCCTGCTTCGTGGGAAAGTCTGCTGGATACTATGGGCCTGTAGAATAAAGATGGATGCTCCAATAGTACAGAAGAACAATAGGTGACTGTCCAAGCAGTGAGATGTCTATGTCAGTTCTAGAGTTCTGGAAGTATCTTACAATGCACTTCCTGTTTACTTAGGTAATATTATATCCTCTGGAGTCTTTGATGGAGTTGAAGAATAGATAGGAAGTAGGTATAAATATTGTAACTGTAATTCTTGCTTAATAACTGTTTTGTTATATGTAATTTTACTATGTTAAAGTTAAAGCCTTCCTTTTGTTTAAATAGAAAAGGGGAAATGGTGTGGGAGGTCCTTCTGTCTATGTGTTGCTTTTATTGGTTAATGAATAAAGAAACTGCTTTGGACCTATGGCAGGGCACAAGTTAGGTAGGCAGGGAAAACTAAGCTGAATGCTGGGAGGAAGAAGGGCAGAGTCAGAGAGATACCACGGAGCCTCTGCCAGAGTCAGACATGTTGAAACGTTAGCCGGTAAGCCACAACCACGTGGTGATACACAAATTAATAGAAATGGGTTAAATTAATATGTAAGAGTTAGCCAATAAGAAGCTAGAGCTAATGGGCCAAGCAGTGATTTAATTAATACAGTATCTGTGTGGTTAATTTCAGAGCTAAGCGGCCTCCTCCTAATAGTAATGCATTTATTTAACTCAGTAAATCCAGGATACTATTATTTTAACTGATGGTCAATATTAAAGTTGAGTTATAAGTTAATTTTTCCTCTTAGGTCTTGGAAATCCAGCATGTATTTTAAACAAATATACTTAACTTAGTTGTTATACTTTATTTGGGTCAATATTTATATTTTCTAACATTTGTAGTTGGAAAAGGAGTCACATACCTCGTTTTTCCATACTTTCAATGAATTAGAATTAAAATTCAGCCCTCCACTTGGACGAGCCATATTTCAAATGTCCTCACATACAGGTGATGAGTACTTTTTTGGGCAGTACAATATTTATTTATCACATGACAAATCATATAAAAATACACACACTGCCAGGCAGTGGTGGCACTCACCTTTAATCCCAGCACTCAGGAGGCAGAGGCTGGAGGATCTCTGTGAGTTTGAGGCCAGCCTGATTTTTAAGAGCTAGTTCCAGGACAGGCTGCAAAGTTACAGAGAAACCCTGCATCAAAAAAACCAAAACCAAACATACACACACAGATACACACACATACACAGAGTGGTGGGTGGTGGCTGTTACTCTGCATGTCCCAAAACCTCCAGGATACAAAGGTCCCTGTTAGATGTTTGGTCTTTCCTTACTGGTAACCAGAGATGTCCTGATAGTGGAGAGCTCAGTGGTTCGCTAAGAGGGGAACTTTATTTAGATTGAGATTTGGAAGAAGTAATAATTAATAGGAAAGTTAGTGTGATTTGCGTGGGGTGGGTGTGTACTAGAAAGGGGAGCTCATGAATCCAGAAGAAAGCCACGAGACTGAAACACAGAGCATGAGTGGCGAGTGGGTGAGCTTGCAGACTTCCGGCATGCTGGGCTTCAGCCGTGTAGAACAAAGGCTATGGCATCAGTCAGTGCTGATGTCGCACAGCAGGAAATGCAAAATACTCTGTGCTCTGAAATAAACCATACAGGACAATGTCTAATCAGCTAGCATCTCCAAAGGGGAAAATAGTTAGCAGTTCTCCTATGATACTGATTCTCAGACAGAACAATTTGTTTGCTGACTTTAAGTGTGAAAGTTTGGAGATAGAAGATCATTTAGAACCACGTAAGAAAATGGTTCTTTTCCCACCATGAACTGACCAATTTTAAACCTGGAAACTCTGGTGAGTATACATTTGATGAAGCCGTCCTTTCCTGAACTCGCTTAAACACGCTTGCAAGATTTTTAAATTAGAAATTGTATTTAGTGTTACTGTTGTGTGTAGAGGACAGCAGACACCTCTAGGGGTCTCTTCTTTCTTTCATCTAGGGATCAACCTTAGGTGTCAGGTTGAGCTTCAAGGGCTTTTACCTCCTGAGCCGTCTCACTAGCGCACAGATGGTTTTGAATGGTTGTTTTTCTGTGTCTGAGAACAACCACTCTGCTATGGGGCCTCCTCCCACCCCCTCCAGATTTATTTAAGTGTACGTGTGAGAGTATATGGCACATGTGTTCAAGTGCCTGTGGAGGACAGAAGAAGGTCGTAGATGCCCTGGAACTGGAGTTACAGGCAGTTGCAGCACGTGGATGCCGGGTTGTTCTTCTACAGGAGCAGTACACAGCTGTAACCTTCAAGCCACTTCTAGCCTCCACCCTTCCCACCCCCCCCCCAACCCTCCCACCTCTCCCTTTGGGTTTTGTCTTAGATACAGTGTGACTGAAAAGTTTTATTGTTGTTGCTAAATATTCAGTGTTCTGCCTGCATGGCTGCAGGCCAGAAAAAGGCACCAGACCTCATTATAGATGGTTGTGAGCCACCATGGGTTTGCTGGGAATTGAACGCAGAACCTTTGGAAGAGCAGGCAGCGTTAACCACCGAGCCATCTCTTTGTTCCCTTTGCTTTATTTTTTCGAGACAGGGTTTCTCATTGTAACAATACTATCTGTCCTGGAACTAGCTCTGGTAGACCAGCCTGGCCTCAGACTCATTGAAATCTGCCTGCCTCTGCCTCCCAAGTGCTGGGATTAAAGGTGTGTGCCACCACTCCTTGGTAAAAAGTTTTTAAAGATATGCATTTATCAGTGAGAGAAAAAGAATGAGAAATTTGACTCTGTGGCTTTAGATTGTTCTGTGAACTTGAAAATGCATTGGAAAGTGAAAGAAGGCGGACTTAGATTGCTCAGGAATCACCCATCCCAGTGGCACACAACACATTGCTAATAGCTTTAAGGTAGTGGAGAAGTGAGTGGATTTAAGATGCATTTCAGTCTATCCACTGATCCAGCGGTTAGCATTTTGAGTATTAGGACTTCCCAGAGCACTGGATATAGGGGGTCACTGAAAAATTATCATGCCAAGAAGACATTCCGGTTTCTGCATGAGCACTGGGTAGATGGGGTGTCTTTTCCTTATTTAGGAAAGATTAGTGGAGGACGACTCTGGGGCTAGGTACATAGATCATATATTAGTAGTGTCTTTCTCACTGTCTCTGAGATAGTCAAAGACACATAGCAGATAGGCATTTGGATATGAAGATCTGAACGGTTAAATATAAGTTCCTGACTTAGAAAAGTAAACCCGAGAGCTTCTGACATATAGATGGAGGCAGAGGCAGGTGGATCTCTGAGTTCAAGATCAGCCTGGTCTACAGAGCAAGTACCAGGACATCCAGAGCTACACAGAGAAACACTGTCTTGAAAAACCCAAATCCGAATGAGACAGATAATACAATTGGCTGAGATAATCTAGAGAGAGAGTGGAGCATGAGCAGAAAAGGGTCCAAGTCCAGAGGAACTTCACGAACAGACGGCATGCAGACAGGGCAGTCAGCAGGCAGCCGCGGAGAGCAGTGGTAGGCAGAGGACCAGCCGCACAGTCCTGGCAAGTGTGACCTAGGCTCAGCTCCTGACATAGTGCAGCCAGCTTCTTGTTCTTCCCTGACTGTGGCGGATACTGATTAGGTCAGATGTGTTATGGCTGTGGATGCAGTTTCTGAGTGATTTCAAAGATTTGGTTTCACTTAGCTTGACTGAGCAATGTCTGTTCACAAAATGCTGAGCTCTAGTGGCTGTGGTGGCACACGCCTTCAATCCTGGCTCTGAGGAGACAGAGAGACAGGGGGATCTCTGTGAGCTGGCAGCTAGCCTGGTCTACATATAGAGTTCTAGATCAGCCAGGGCTAAATGGTGAGACCTCATCTACAACAAAACAAATAAACAATGAAAACAACAAAAATTCTGAGTTCCATGTTGGGCCTGTGTGCTCCAGGTCAGGATGAAGCAACAAGCATGCTTAGTAACCATGAACATATGAAGTGCGCCTTGTGAGGGCTGTCCTCTGTTGCTGGCGTGTAGTCGGTGGCCATGTTAAACACACAATGAGCCAACCTGGAAAACAAGCGACTTCATATTTTGACACAATATCTAAATATTAAAAGTCATAAGGAATAGCTCATCTTCTTTTTGTCTCGAACTCACAGAGATCCGCCTGCCTCTGCCTCCCGAGTGCTGGGATTAAAGGCGTGCGCCACCATCACCCGGCTAGGAATAGCTCATCTTAAACAATACTTTACTTCTTCAATTAGATATCTTTTAAGTATCAGTGCACAAAGGGAAAATATTTTGGGCAGTTTGTACACATTGTTAAGAAGGTTTGAGGAGCTGTATATAGTTTGCTATGGCTTAAAGTAATAACTAACACTGTACTTCAGGCTGGGGGACTTAACAGAAATTCATTTTCTCTCAGCTGCTGAGAGTTAAAGGCCAAAATGCTGGCAGGACAGGTTTTTCCCCCCCCCGAGGTGTTTTTTCTTGGCCTGCTTGCGCCTGTTTTCTGTCTGTGTGTTCATACTGTCATTCCCTCTGTGTGTCAAAGATCTTCCTCCATCTGCTCAGTAGGACAACTCTCATGGTGGATTAGGAGTCATCTTAATGACCTTATTTTAATAGAATTACATTGTCAGTGATTCTGTCTTTAAATATACTCTAAATACTGAAACTTGAGACTTTAACATGGGAATTTTGTTTCAGCAGGTTACAATAACCAAAAAGGTTTTTATGTAAGGAGTCTTTCTCTGTCCTGCCAGCCAGCTCTCAAATAATGACATGGAAATTTATTAATTATGAAAGCTGGGCCTTGGCTTGTTTTTTAACTAGCTCTTGCTATTAATCTACGCCCTGTCATGTACCAACCATCCTGCTTCCTCCATGTCTTGTTCCTCCCCTTCAGCAGCCCCCCATCTAGATTTATTCCTCCTTCTATTTCCTCTCTGTGTCCAGAAGTCCTGCTTATACCTTCTGCCTCGCTATTGGCTATTTAATGTTTTATTACACCAATCATAGCAATACATCTTCACCCAGTGTACAAATATCCCATAGTTCTCCCTTTTGGTTTAAATAAAAAGGAAAGATATTAAGTCTAACATAGTAAAACTGTATGTAATAAGAACAATTATCAGGTAAAGATTACATTTACACAAGGTGGTTGGTAGCATACGCCTTTAATCCCAGCACTCAGGAGGCAGAAGCAGGTGGATTTCTGTGAGTTTGAGGACAGCCTGAACTACAGAGCAAGTTCTAGGATGGGTTCCAAAGCTATACAGAGAAACTCTGTTTCAAAAAAGACCAACCCCCCCCTCGAAAAATTACATTTGCAATGTCTAGTCTATCTATATTTGGCAAATTTAGAGACAATATACCATTATCTATCCTATCTTGATGAGTCCAAAGTTTTGTCCTAATTTGCTTTTTATCCTAACTTATATTGCCAACCACAAACTATCCTTTCAGACCTTAAAACATTTTCTTAGATAAACAACTTAAGCTTTTATGTGTCTCAACCCTATATACTTTGCACCTCTTTTGTGGGTTTCTTTTCTGAATTTGGTAACAAGGAAAACTGTACCTATAACTATAAGTTTTCAATCCCACCAAGGACTCAAAAAGGTTATAATATTACCTGAGTAAATAAGAAGTGTAAAGTAAGCAACTTCCAAAACTAAAAGAAATGATAAAGACACGGCTACCTGGACAGTCACCCAAGTTCCTCTGCAGCACTGGGACACCCATCTTCAGCCTACAGTCCTATAATATCTGACACACTTTTGTGAAGCAGGAATTTTGAAGGACTGTTCTACCTTGTCTTGGCAAAGTTTGGCAGTCACTTTCTTTTGTGCCCTGCTTGTCCAGTTTGGAAAGCATACTGTCAGCAGTTGAGGCAAGGGCAGTTTCTTTCCCAGTAGCTAACTTTGCCACAATAAAACCGAAGTCCATATGGAGGTTCTTTGATGCTCATCATTCTTTTTTAAAGTAAATTGGTACTGCCAGGAGCAGCCATGTCTTACTGTCATGAAAAGTCTTAGGTTATTAAAACATCTTAAATGGCATAGTCTATAGGTCTCTGAAGTGTTTGAAGACCATCTGTCTATCTAAAACATATCTCCATTTGACCTTGAAAACATACCTAACATGGCCACAAATTTGATTGTTATACAATTAACTATTTTTTTTTTTTTGGTTTTTCGAGACAGGGCTTCTCTGTGGCTTTGGAGCCTGTCCTGGAACTAGCTCTTATAGACCAGGCTGGTCTCGAACTCACAGAGAGCCGCCTGCCTCTGCCTCCCGAGTGCTGGGATTAAAGGCGTGCGCCACCATGGCCCGGCTACAATTAACTATTAACCTGTATTTCTTTTTTCTTTTTGTTTTTCAAGACAGGGTTTCTCTGTGTAACAGTCCTGGATGTCCTGGAGTTTACTTTGTAGACAAGGTTAGCCTCAAACTCACAGAGATCTGCCTGCCTCTGCCTCTCGAGTGAGCCACCATTGCATGGCTAACCTGTATTTCTTAATTATCCTAAGTAGTTTGTAATAGTAATTCTCAAGGACTAGGAATTTACTTTGCATTTTAAAATAAGCTGAAAAGATATAATACCTTAAACAAGAGTAGAAACAAATATACAGTATAACAAAAATAACCTTAAATTGGCATCAATATACACAAATTTATACCAATGTAAAATATTTGAGACTAGTGGTTGTTCAAAAGTAGACTCAACAATCTACCCATTTATCTCATAATTTCTATACTATATCCCCCCTTTTTCTTTCAGAAAGAGATCCCTGATTCTAACCTTTATTCAGCTTTTTTTCTTGACCATTATCAATAACAACTTGTAATCCTCCCCCCTAAATGATAATAAATATCCATAACCCAATGAAAGACCAAAAATCACCCACTCCACCCACCTCTTGGGAATGTGGGCTTTGTGTTCTCTAGACTGCTTCCTGTTGTCTGGGGGCACTGTCGTCTTTAAGGAACCCTGAAAAAACTGAGATAATGGTCAAGTCTTAGGAGAGCTAGCTGTTTCATTTGTTGTCCAAGCTCTGTGTAATGAGACAGTTAGGGCTTATCTGAAGACATGGCTAGAGTAGTGTGTAAGGCCGGACTATGTTTCAAATGTAGATTTTTGAGGAAACTGCAACAGAGGCATTCTGAGAGACTGAATCACCTGGACTACTTGTCTTCTTTATTGGTGTTTGGTCTTTTTTTCTTTCTGAAAATACATAAACTTTTAAAGGTAATATATATATATATCTGCATTAACACAAGTATGGAATGTGCAGTTTATACAAGTCAGTTAAATATGATTTTCTGTTCTATGTTTGATTAGATAAAAGACATTTGTTAACTTCATGAGTCCATTTGGACTGTATAACCAAACCCCTATCCATGCCATATGAAAGGATGACATATAATAATAAGTTATGAGGGCCCAGTAGCAAACAGGATTTATTGTGTCTCATTCAGTCTCAGAGCTGTTCCCTTATAGAGGGATCAGCATACACATCACCTGTCTTGTAGTCTTT
Organism: Neodon shergylaensis; assembly: GCA_025134845.1. Classification (NCBI taxonomy): domain Eukaryota; kingdom Metazoa; phylum Chordata; class Mammalia; order Rodentia; family Cricetidae; genus Neodon; species Neodon shergylaensis. Next base: position 19,903,124 of record JABTXL010006999.1, read on the forward strand.
CTTGCTTTCTTTTTTATATCTGTAGCCTCAGATTTTCAGGAGGTCTCCCCCAATCAAATCTTTCCTTCATTAATTTTGAAGAGAACCAAAACTTTTCATTTCTGGTAGAAACAAAGGCATAACCTCTTCTCCAATGCAACATATTTTCTGACTCCCATTTATTTATTATTTATTATGTCTACAATATTCTGTCTGTGTGTATGTCTGCAGGCCAGAAGAGGGCACCAGACATCATTACAGATGGTTGTGAGCCACCATGTGGTTGCCTGGAATTGAACTCAGGACCTTTGGAAGAGCAGGCAATGCTCTTAACCACTGAGCCATCTCTCCAGGCCCCTGGTTGGTTTAATTTAGCACTTTCCATAATCCAATGTCTCTCATCAGCTATTGTTTTTGTACATTAGCATTTAAAAATCTAAAAGTACCGTATAGAATCCAGACACCCTATGTATTTCCCATCTTCATGTGGTTTTTTAAATACAACTTTACTCTCTCTTTAAAGACTTTACTTAATTATTTTAAGCTATTTTATTTTTCTATGACTGTCTATACCCTTTTTTAAATTTTATCTGTTTAAAGGACAGCTTAACTGTGAGCCTTCAGTGGTCTCTGACTACAAGACAAACCTTAAACAGTCAGGTCAGCCACTGTGTGACTCTGACAGGCAGGGGCCAGGGGCCATATCTCTGTACACCACTGAGTACCAGCTGCCCTGAGAGACTGCAGGACTAGGAATCCACATCTGGTTCCTTGTTTGTGAGTTTGAAACTTTTTTTAAAAAGCTTTCTCAGGACTTATGTGAAAATACATGCCCCATTGTTGAACATCATAAGTAACAAGTCTTTCTCCATCCTGCTGGCCAGCTCCCAAATAGCGACATGGAGACTTATTAATTACAAAAGCTTGGCCTTAGCTTAGGCTTGTTTATAACTGCTTTGATGACTTAAATTAACTCATTCCTATCCATCTATCCTCTGTCATGTACCACTCATCCTGCTTCCTCCATGTCTCTTTGCCTCCTCCCCTCATGTCTAGACTCCTCCTTCTACTTCCTCTCTCTGTCTGGAAGTCCCATCTATACTTCCTGCCTAGCTACTGACCATTCAGCTTTTTATTATACCGATCATAGCAATATACCTTCACACAGTGTATAAATATTCCACAACACTTTCTTGCTAAGATTGCCTAGATTTTATGAATTATGAAAAGAATGTATATCCTCAAAAATTCTTGGCCAAATCATGTAATAATTTGATATTTTAAGCTTTTGCTAAGGCTCCCATAGAGTGACAGGTATTGTTCCCATATTCCAGGGACTTGTGTTTGATATTTGTAAGGACACAGACTTAGGGTCTCAGACCCGTGCTACACTCATTAAAAGAATAAGTAAAGGTCCAGGAGACCTGCCCAGAGTGTCAGAGGCCTGAGTGACCTGTCCAGAGTGTCATAGAGGCCTGAGCGACCTGCTCAGGAGCAGTGAGTGACCATTGGGGGCAATGACAGCAGTGGCTTACAGAAGCTATCATAAGAAGTTCCTCTGGGAAAGAGCACCTGAGTACCAGCCATCATCCACTGCCATTCTCCATACAAGATACCCCACTGCTGCAGTGACCACCAGAACCTCAACTGTTGCTGGAGGTCCTTCCGCTCCTCCAGCCAATAGCCGCTGAGATACCAGCCCATTGGGGCATAGTCTCTCTCCCTTTAAAAAAGCGGCCACTTCCCTTCTCGCTCTCTCTTCTTGCTCTGTTTCCTGGTTGCGCAGAGGGCTGTTGTCTGGGACAGTGATCTGTAAGATTTTTCCCCTTTAAATAAATAATCATTCTATTAATCATAATTCTAAACTGGTGTGGGATTGTTTTTGACTTACGCCTTCACCTTCACTCAACTCCACCTACAGCTAGAGGAGTGATCATGGGAATCATGACCATGCCTCCACCCGGAGGAAGACCACTGGAGCTGTGGTCCTACCATCACCTTGAGCAGTGACCATTTGAGCTTTGGGCCCACTTGCACCTGGAGGAGCGATCACCTGAGGCTCTGTTCTGTCTGCACCAGAAGAAGCATCAGTGGAGCCATAGCCCCCAACTATACCAAATGGAAGAAGAGAGACCCCCTGAAGCACGGGCTCCACCTATTCTGATTGGAGGAATAGATAGGTAGACAACAGGTAAGAAAACCCTCAACAATATAAAGAGCAATACAGCACCATCAGAAACTAGTGGTTCTATAACAGCAAGACCTGAACGCCTTGATACAGATGAAGCAGAAGAAAATCACCTTAAAATAACTTTATGAAGATGATTGAGGCCCTTAAAGAAGAAATGAAAAATTCCATTAACGAAGTGGAAGAAAAGACAAACAAAAAATGGAAGCAATCAACAAATCCCTTAAAGAAAACCAAGAAAAAGCAATCAAAACAGGTGAAGGAAATGATTGAAGACTTGAAAACTGAAATAGAGGCAATAAAGAAAACATAAACCAAGGAAATTCTGAAAATAGGAAATTCAGGCAAACAATCAGAAACCACAAATGCAAGCATAAACAACAGGAATACAAGAGATAGAAGAGAGAATCTCAGGCATTGATACAATAGAGAAAATAGATTCATTGGTCAAAGAAAACGTTAAATCCAATAAATTCTAACACAAAACATACAGGAAATCTGGGACACCATGAAAAGACCAAACATAAGAATAATACAGAGAGAAGAAGTCCAATTCAAAGACACAGAAAATATATTTAAAAAAAAAAAAACAGAAGAAAACTTTTCCAACCTAAAGAAGGGCATGCCTATGAAAGTACAAGAATCTTACAGAGCCCCAAATAGACTGGGCCAAGAAAAAGTCCCCTCACTACATAACCAAAACACTAAACATATATAATAAAGAAAGAATAATAAGAACTGCAAAGGAAAAGGACCAAGGAACATATAAAGGCAGACCTATCAAAATTATATCCCACTTCTCAAGGGAAACAATGAAAGTCAGAAGGTCCTGGATAGGTATTATGCAGACACTAAGAGACTACAGATGCCAGCCCAGACTGCTATACCCAGCAAAACTTACAATCACCATAGACAGAGAAAACAAGATATCCCATGACAAAACTAGATTCAAACAATACCTATCCACAAATCCAGCCCTACAGAAAGTACTAGAAGGAAACTCTAACCCAAGGAAGTCAGCTATGTCCACAAAAACATAGGTAATAGATGATCTCACAGCAGCAAATCCCAAAGAAGGGAAAAAGACACAATGCCACCACCACCAATAAAAATAAAAATAACAGGAACCTAGCAATTGTTAGAAAACTAGCAACCACTGGTCACTAATGTCCCTTAATATAAATGGACTCCATTCGCCTATAAAAAGACACAGGCTAACAGACTGGAAATGAAAACAGAATTCATCCTTCTTCTGCTTACAAGAAACACACCTCAACCTCAAAGACAGACATTACCTCAGAAAAGGGTTGGGAAAAATTTTTCCAATCAAATGGACTTAAGAAACAAGCTGATATAGCTATCCCAATATCTAACAAAATAGACTTCAAACTAAAATCAATCAAAATAAATTAAGAAGAACATTTCATATTTGTCATAGGACAAATCCGTCAAGAGGAAATCTCAATTCTAAACATCTATACCCCAAATAAAAGGGCATCCACATTAGCAAAAGAAACATTACTAAAGCTTAAATCACACATTAAGCCCCACATGCTAATAGTGGGAGACTTCAACATCCTACTCCTATGGAGTCCCAGCCCAGCCCCCCCACCCTCCCCCAGCCGTTAGGGATGGAGAGGAGAGAGGCAAAATCTTGGAGAGCGCCCAAAAGGAACTGGGGGCAGAGAGGGTAGGGAGTACATGCCTGTGACTTGGAATGTTTTTGGGCAACTACATTGGATGCATGGTGATCCCCTGGAGTTCCAGAAAACTGTTTTCTCTTTGTTTATTATATTTAAGACTGGACTGACAAGGACTAAAAAAAGTAAGACAAAACTCAAATGTAAAATGCAGATGACTTGACAGCAGCCCATCTAGGGTCTGTATCCCTAGCCCTGAGCCAGGTCTGATGGCAGAGAATACACTGTCTGGATGCTGAGAGCTAAGCCTTGAGACTGCGAGAAATGCAATGTGGCAGAGGATCTGGGTGAGGGCTGGGGAGCTCCGAGGCCAGGGAGCAAGGACACCTGAGATGGAGCGGGTGGCAAAATCATCGTGCACCTGGCTGAGGGCAGAGGAATGCCTCTTCAAAAGGCAGGCGGTGGAGCTAGTGACTGAGAGGGGCCGGCTGCTACAGAACAGGGCAGCTCCCTCTCCCTTGTTCTCTCTCTGTATCTTGAGGGTCTTTGCCTTAGGCAGGAGAGAGGGACGTGCATGCAGGTGGCAGGGAATTGACCGCTTGCAATTAAGAAACTGTGCAAATGTAAAACAAAAAATCTGAGATCATGGTCAAAAAAAAAGTTAACAAAAATTTTTTTAAAAAAACATTGACAGCCAAGGACACTGTCTGTGCCCACTGCTACTGCCCCCTCTTTTCTTTTCTGAGCCAAGTTCTTCAGTATGGTAACACTCAAGGTCTCTTCTGCTGGCCAGAAGTTTCCCGTCTTAACCCTTTCCTGTCCTGATACTGCTTATAAAAAATTTTCAGTTATACCAACCTGTAACTTTAAAAAAATGTTGATTTTAAAGTAAATGTCAAAAGATACATTATGTTTAAAAATGCTTTTGTTTCCACAGGGAAAAAAATATATGGGTCACAAATACTTATCACCTTTAATTAAGATACACATTTCTGCTTTTGTTTTATGCAATGCTCTGCTAAATAAAATCACAAAAAAGACTTTAATAAAAATTTACATATTGTCTAAAAAGGTTTTTAATAGAGATTTTTATATTGTCCAAAAAACAAAAAAAAAGGGCTGGAGAGATGGCTCAGTGGTTAAGAGCATTGCCTGCTCTTCCAAAGGTCATGAGTTCAATTCCCGGCAACCACGTGGTGGCTCACAACCATCTGTAATGAGTTCTACTGCCCTCTTCTGGTCTGCAGACATACACACAGACAGAATATTGTATACTGTATACATAATAAATAAATAAATAAATAAATAAATAAATAAATAAAACAAAAAAAGACAAAAGACTAAAATAGCAATAATAAAAATGTTTGTCTAAAAAAGAGAACCAAACTTAAAATTATAAAAGGCCAAAAGATGTTTGCTATAATTTCTTGTACCTAAATGTTTAACGGTTAATTCTGTTTTTAAAAAGCTTTGTTTGTCCTGTTAAAGGGTCATGATTATTTCTTAAAAAATTATATATGCTTATTTTGTTAAAAAATTAGTCTTTGGTAATTATAGGTTTTGTACTTGTAATTTTTCTCTGAGCTCTGGTCATTAGATTCGGGTTTGCAAAAATTTGGATTTTTTTTGACATAGATAATTTTAAAACTGTTTTATGCTGTTCTTTATTGATATACAAGAATGTCAATTACCACCAAAAATAGCTGGGATTAAACTCCCAAAGGGAAAAAAAACAGCTACAAAAAATCCCTACCAATGCCAGGTAATAGTCACCAAAAGTGTCAACTATAATAAAGTAGGTTATAAAACATATATGCTTATAAAATGTTTCATATTGTTAATATTTAGATTTTAGTCTCATTGTCTTTGCTAAAATCATTAAAGGTTCAATCTGACAAAAATATGGTATATAGTTCTAGATTGTTAAAAATACAAATTAATAATCAGTCATCCTCAAAGTACTGATATAAGTACAGGGATAAGCCTTATTTAGTCCCCTATATATGTTTTAAAGCTTAAAACAAGTAATTTTTAATAATAAAGTCTGTCTAATCAGAGATGCCTGGACAGCCCTAAATACTTCAGAGATCTATAAAAAAATGGCATTTAAAATAATGTTTAAAAAGCTTATATCAGACAGAGACTCTGAGATCCTAACAGTGACCCAAGGTCTCCAAAGAAGACTATGAGACACCACAATGTCTCCACCTGGATAACGACGATGCTGACCACTGGGCAAAATGCCCCGATGCTACGACCTGCTGCCAGGACCCAGCCCAGACTGTGGACAAACAGCAGGACCTTGGAGAATTGATTGTACCGCTTTTGCCTAGACAAAATAACGTCAGTCTTTTCCATGTCCCTCTTCCACAGAAACCAATCACCTTATGGGTCTGGTAAAGCTGCGGTTCTGATACTTCTGCCTCCAATGCTATGGAGACCTGGGTATGACTATATATGGGCTGATCTCTGTCATTTTTCTGTTTTGTCTGTACTTAAATATAATTTATTTATCCTTCTAAGATCTCTGATTGTATTAATGGCAAGGCCAGCTATAATATCAATTTAAGAGCAAAAAGGATATCCAAATCCTTACACAAAGCTATAGCCAGCTTGTTAGCTCATTATATATAAAGGTCTGAGGGTACAAAAGTTCATAAACATTAAAGGTTTAAAAAATAATTTAAGGTAATACTAATAAACAATAAAACAACGACTACATACTGATTGGGTTACAAGTTCAGGATTTTCTGTTTTTGCTGGAACTCAAAGGTATAAGTCTATTGTTCCTGACTTATAAATATCTGCTATTTGCTATTTCTATAATATGGATTTTAATATGGGCCTAAAAGTTTCAAATGTATTAACTTCTGTTCCTAGTTTAAATTTGTCTCAACAGGTTTCGCCTTGGTTAGCAGACACAAACAAATATTAATTGCTGACTACAACCTGCTCCAAATGACTGTGGACCGTGGACTTGCTAAAAACTGATGTGGACCAGTCTAGCCGATATAAATGCTCCCTGGCTCTTCAATAAAGTCCACAAACAAAATGTTCCTAAAATTTTCTCTTTTTGACTAGCATTTCACCTTTGTTAACCCTTGACAACGACGCCCCAATGCCCCAAAGTCAGCTAAAAGCAGTTAAAAGAATACACCGTCCAATAATCCCTGGTTAAAATGCTAAATCAAAAGAAACATAAAAAGACTAATTTTAAGAGACAATTTGGCCAAAGTTAACAAAACCAGCTCATGATTGAGCTGATTCTTAGGATCAAGAAGAGTGGGGAATGTGGGACCCTCACCCCTTATTCTCAAAGGGGCAAGAAGAAATTTCCTAGCAGAATGTTTTCACAGGAAGATAGTGCCCTTCCCCTCTCCTACCCAGGAGATTCCGAGCACAAGGTCACTTAGCTCAGCCCAGCCAGCCACCTGGTACAGGCTGATAAAGATGGCCTAAATCAGAAACAGTGGCCTTGCTCTAAAAACAAGGAAAAAGCTGACTTAACAGAATGGGAGGGAGCAAAAGTCCTTGTACCCATGCCAAAGCATCTTCAAAGATTCTCTTTTGTAGTTATGCCTTTAAAATCTTACCCCACAGAAGAGATACAACTCCTCTCTACCTTGTTATAATGGGGATGGTGATGAGTTCCAAATATGTTTGTATTATGCTGATTAAACCTTGCTTTTTACAATCTGGGCTTCTCTGGTTGTCTCTCTCTGGGAGTCGTAATCTGGGCACAACACCTTTCTTAGCAGTTCCCAGAATCAAATGTCTTTCTCCAGTCCAGAACACAGAAGACAACACAATCAACATAATAACACATCTGTACATATTCTATCTTTTGAGACCCTCAATTCACCTTCCTGCCTCCTTTTTATTACTTCCCTACTGGCCAATCTTCCAGAGAACATCCCTCAGAGCATCTCTGGGGATGAAGACACACATACTCCTTTTAATCTGACTTGGCTTGTTCCCAGTCTGGAACATTTAAACCCCCTTCTGTACAAAATCTTTGACTGTCTTCCTTGTTACTTCCGTGCCTTGTTGCTTTAAGAGTTTCAGTTACTTTTTGAGGCCTTTTAATTCACCCTCCTTCCTCTTTATACTTGCTTATCTTTTGGAGGATGTCCCTCAGAGTTATCTCTGTGGATGAAAAATAAAAACACTTTACCTTCCCCAATACGCTCCTCGATTTAGCCGGTGGCTGGAGTGACCCCCGTTCACATATCCCCACTTTCCAGATCTCGGTGGAACCTCCACTTGCTGCAGCCAGCGCAGCCTGGATAGCTGAGACTGGTGGGGTGTGCCGGAATTGACACACAGAGGTTTCTTTTCAGGTGGAAGAACAGCAACCTTTATTTTGCCCAGCAACTTTTTTTTAGATTTATTTATTTATTATGTATACAGTGTTCTGTCTGTCTGTATGCTTGCTGGCCAGAAGAGGGCTCTGAGTCACCATGTAGTTGCTGGGAATTGAACTCAGGACCTCTGGAAGAGCACTCTTAACCTCTGAGCCATCTCTCCAGCCCGCCCAGCAACCTTTTATACCTCTACTGCTTCTGTGGAGACACACCGGCCAGAAAGAACACAAACATCCTTGTCAATTACAGACCACAAGGAAGTTCCACTGTCAGTCGGGGAGTGAGGGCAGCTGGATTACAACACTTCCCAAGGAGGAGAGGCCTGAGACATAGTTCTCAGCTGTTTGGCTCAGTGTTGCAGGCATAGCCCACAGGTACCGTGAGCCCCTCAGCAAAGACTGGAAGATTTGGTTGTTGTTCTTGTTCCCAGGAATTTCAAGAAACCTTTGCCTAATTATTAACTGCCTCTGGGCAAATCAGTGTCTACACACAATAAAGGACACAGATATTAGAGAATCTGTTGGGGAAAGTCACCCAAGAAGCTACAAGACTGTGACAAGCAGCAAGAACAGTCTTGGGAGACGGAAGACTAGCTTTCAAAAACACCATTTAAAATATCTAGTTTTCAAAATGACAATACAGCATGATAAAATAGAACCCACAAAAGACAGAGCAATCTACCAAAATGCTAATTGAAAAGGCCCAGATTTCAGCCCTATTTAAACAAAGATTTAATTCAGCCACTTTAAAATATGTTCAAAGAAAGCCATGTGTAATGAACTAAGAGAAAGTATAGGACTATCATAAAGAATATTAATAAAAAGGAAACTACCATGAAGAGGTGGGTAGAGATTACAGAGTTGGGAACTACAATAAACAAAATGAAGATGTCACCAGAAGAGCTCCGTTTCGAATGTGAACAGGCAGAAGAAAGAATCCACAGACCGGGAGACGGGCCAACTGAAGCTATCCCGAAAAGGGGAAGGGTGGGTAGAAATGAATCTAGGGCTTTAGGTGTTTCCTCCAAATGTGTGAAAAATGTAAGCCATCACCATGCTCATGACCAGAAGCTGAACAAACTGAAAATCAACAGCTCTACAGCAGTCAATTAGAGAGCTGAAGTCAGGAGAGAGAGAGCCAGCCCACCCACACAGACAGGTTAATAGAGAACCACAGCTCACCAGCAGCAGTGAGACCCTAAAATGGTCGTTACCATATGTCCTGGAGTTAAGTGCGGGCTAGCTGCAGAGTTGTGACCTCCTGGATACCCAGTCTGAAAGTGGGAAAGATGTATTTTAAATATATTTTTAATTTTACAGGATTGAAAATTAATAGGTTGCCTTGAGTCTCAGACATGGTCTTGGAATTTTTAATATAATTTAAAAATTATATATACATATATATATTTCTTAAACTGCATATAATTTTTACTTCCAGTCGAGATGCATACTTGGATATCTATAATCCTAGGTGACAGGTGTAACGTCAGGCCCAAAAGGAAGGGACTCAGTTAATTTGATTCAGATGAAAACTGAACTTGCTCATCAGAGAAATGCTTCTGTTCCTGGTAAGAAATCTGGCTTCTGCCGGGTGATGGAGGTGGGTCTTGTATCTTATCTGTTGCTTTCATTGGTTAA